>CM068824.1:118563762-119059861 GCA_028554795.2 Sinohyriopsis cumingii | reverse complement strand
TTGAATACAAAATTATAATTTCTGGTCATTAAAATGCCTATACGGGTAGATAACTAGAATTTATTTAATTTGATGTCGAATATATGTGTCATCAGACTAAGGCGTAGTGGATTTAAATCACTACGAAGCAAAGGTTATTACTCTGTGTGCTGGGACTGGGTTAAGTATCGCTGATGGTAGATATGGATCAAGTAAAGGTATAAGGAAATGCACACGTGTTATTAGTAACTCGGCCTCAGCAAAGGATTATTCTGGTATATGTGTTTGCATAATAATTTGTACTTAACATATATCATAGACTGGAGTCTATACATTTGCCATTTGTATTTTCCTTCAAATACATGGGCCAGTTAGAACAGAAAACTAGGTATGTGACTGTTGGGAGTAGATTAGTAGGTTAATACACGTGGAATAAGGACGAATGGCTGTCTTTTATCAAGAATTTCAAGAATACGATATCTCAGAATGTGGATGCAATTTTAAGTTGTCACCTAACTGTGATAGAGGATGCCTAAAACTAAAGTAAATATTAATTTATCTCATAAAGATCCAATCTATAATTTTATTTTATTGAAAAACATGAATAACCTCATGACCATCGTGTCTTCCGAATATCCGATTTCTAGACACCAAATCAGCGTTTTGTGTACAAAAGAGAATAAACTGAAAAAACAAAGCAAAAATGTATATTTAGACAGATTAATTAATTGGAACAGGGCTGGTAAGGAATTACCTATGTCGAATTTCTCTTGAAACACTTTAATGGTTATCGCTTTGCTGCGCATCATGCTTTTCACATGTTGATATATTGTATGGTGACCCTAGGTTTTTGTGTGACATTACTAGTATAGTTATTAAGGGACAGTATTTTATGGTGTATTTTTGGACGCATATAATAGCACCGATAACCCGCATGGAACTGCTAAGCTCAAAGTATAATTTTATTTATACAAAAATTGTTCAATCTGAAAAAATACTACTAAATAAATTTGTCATCCATGTGTAATCATTAAGTGTCATAATGAAATAAGGATTTATTATTTTGATTATTACACTCTAGAGCCTATGACAATCATATAACGCAAGACTCTACTGTATCAATCTGTAACAAACATCAACATCAAAAGTGTCCTACTTATATATTCAATTGTTTAAACGTCACACAGTGTAATACAATCATACTTCCTAATAGTAATGCATTGCGCTAAAGAAGTAAAAAATGTTATGACTTCATAAGTTTAAATATGCTTCAACCCCTACTTTGCGCATGTAGAACTTTTGCCGCACTTGTTCAATGTTCCACCACAAGCCAGACACTCTTGTTTCAAATAAATTAATAACTAACTACATAACAAATGCATACATCCTACAATTAATACATTCAGAAGACAAATACAGCGCTATTATTTAGAACAAGAGAGACTAGATGAAGCACAGTGTGCAATTTTAATACAAAAATAACAATCGTCCGCCAGTATGATACTGGATACAAAAACAATGATGCATTTGTATGAAATAGTAAAAATCAAATTAAATTCAAACCTGCAATGAACAACGATCAGACCGTCTGTGGACCCCTGTACCTTCGTGTTGCGAACCGTTCGGCGAAAATGAACTAAGGAAGACGCATATCTGGGTACACGCTTATATGGCCAGGCAGTAAAATGAAATTGCTACACGTGTCGTTGTTCTAGTTTTGTATTCCCTTTCTTGTGTACCTGCAGAAATAACAATTAAATGTTTTTTGGTGCTTTCTGCCCATAATGTTCCTTATCCTTATGGATCCAGGTTGTCATCTAAACAGTATGTCGACAAAATACTGAACAATGTTGTATTTTGCTAGATGAGGAATTCCTGTCTATTTTTTAATCAAGCTGGATAGCATAACAAATACTGATAAAATGATCAAATATAAAGTTAAATGAAATAAGTATGCTCCTACATGCAACTTTCCGTTACAAAAGCACAACGGCAACGGAAATGTATTATCGGAGATGTTTACTATACCAGCAATACTCGATGTGAAATGGTTTGCGACTACAACAGTCTTCCACATTTGGAGCAAGTGGATATTGTAATCTCTCACCAGGTAACTGGCCATATTAAATACTTAGAATGGGTTCAGTTAATTAAATTTCCGGATCGTTCGTCAACATATATGATTAGCCTATCATTTGAAATGACATCACTGAAAACAACATAAATTGGAATTGAGTATTCTTCCATATAGCTAAACTAATAATTCTTACCTGATAGTGTACGAAGAGTTTAGGTAATAGATAGACACGTTTAAACTTACACATTCTACATCCCTGTAAAGTTATTGTATCTTCGTCAGGCTTATAATCGTTTTGAAACAAGACATCGTATCAGCATTATCTCTTAGTACTGTTGTAAATTGGTCACCATAGTGTGCAAGGAAAACAATTAGTTATTGTGTGGTAATGTAACGGGGCACAATATATAGCATGATGAAATAAATATGTACATCGTACTTGACACTTTTAACATTTATATGTTCTGTAGATAGGCCTTATCAACCTTTTGCAATGTGTCGTATTATTTAACAGAAATTGTCATGAGATTCATTCACTTGTATTTGTATTTAAATAATATTATAATTTAGTGTGATCAACTTAAGCAGACGTAAACACTTTCTACTTCAAATTTCTGCAGTGATTTGAATTAATCATGACATCGATTCACATATGGCTGATCATATTATTTCAGCATAATCTTTTTTTACATTATGTAATACAGACGTTAGCCGACCCCTCTTCATTTCCTTTCGGCTGCGAAGATTATACCACATATAACATCGAATAGTCGTTGTATAAATCGCGGAATTTTACGCGATGAACACATTCACAAGGGTCGCATATGCCATATAACCCTCTCTTTAATGCCATTCCTCATAAACGACGTGTGCAAACTGGCGAACAATTTTTTAAATAGGTGGGTATATCTCAGGCCAATCTGTCTAGTCCGACTTGGGGTCGAGTTTATCCAATAATGCAGCAGCAGATTTGTCTATCATATGGTATGAAAGAGATGATAAAAACTGACTGAGACCTATACAGAAACGGCAGAAACAATATATTCAAGCATGAGATTTAATTTAGAAATTAGAAAGAAGCGATAAACCAGGAAACCGAATTAAAGATTTATTCATATTGAGTGCTCCCTTGATTTCATGAAAAATGAACCTGAATTGCTATAGATTATAATATGGTCATGTGCAGGGATATTGAGAACCTGAGATTGTTAATAAGATGGAGAACCAATTGCATGCTAATGAGAATTTAATATAGTATAGTGTGCCTAAAGACCGGGTAAAGTAATGTGAAGAAAGCATAAACATCTTAACAATTTTATTTGAGATTTTGTTGGATTAGATTTGGAGGCAATGCAAGTTAAAAGCGCCCCATTAGTAAAAATCACAATGAAACCCATGAACCGTGATAGTCCAATTTTCCAAACATACCAACAAACAGAAAGTGTTGAGAAGCTATAGAGAGGCATGGAAAGAAGCCCATAAAGCAGCCAACAATACCACGGCAGCTTAAAGGCCAACTCTTGTAGCTTAAAGACCAGTTAATTTGTCTACAGCTGAGGTTTCATAATCAAAGTAAGAAAGGCTCGTGCCAGCCTCTAAAAGAATTTGTAAAATCCTTTAAAACAATGAAAAATGCTTTGTACAAATAGAACAAGATAATAATATAATATGGCACCTCTCTGTAGATGATAAGACCAGCAATAATCATATAGTAGAAGAATGATTGGACTACTTCTTAATCATACACAATGTCAATTATGCGGGCTGTTCTAATTGTGTATAAAGTTGTTAATGTAGGATATATCCGGATTAAATGGAACACATTCTAGAGCAGCAGTAGGATTTTGTTAATTATGTTGAAAAAAATGGTCTGCTATTACTTGTTGGAAACATGGGAAGAAACTATAGATCATATTCATACATACGGATATGAAACTGTTGATAATAACAAATAACTCAGTCATGAAAAGCAAAATGGAGAACAGGTGGAATCACCGTTTTTATTGGCGAATCCCTCTTTAAGAATTCGTACTTATCAAGAGAAATAAGTATCATAAATTATGTAAGTTAAATATATTATATAATCCAAGGCAAGCATGCTGATGTGGAATCTTCTTTCTGGTTTATGCCCATATGTTATATGAATAATGCTCTATTCACTCTGAGGAAAATGTTTATACATTTATAGAAAATGATGTCACCCTCTCTAACATAGGAGTACGCTGAATACAAAATTATAATTTCTGGTCATTAAAATGCCTATACGGGTAGATAACTAGAATTTATTTAATTTGATGTCGAATATATGTGTCATCAGACTAAGGCGTAGTGGATTTAAATCACTACGAAGCAAAGGTTATTACTCTGTGTGCTGGGACTGGGTTAAGTATCGCTGATGGTAGATATGGATCAAGTAAAGGTATAAGGAAATGCACACGTGTTATTAGTAACTCGGCCTCAGCAAAGGATTATTCTGGTATATGTGTTTGCATAATAATTTGTACTTAACATATATCATAGACTGGAGTCTATACATTTGCCATTTGTATTTTCCTTCAAATACATGGGCCAGTTAGAACAGAAAACTAGGTATGTGACTGTTGGGAGTAGATTAGTAGGTTAATACACGTGGAATAAGGACGAATGGCTGTCTTTTATCAAGAATTTCAAGAATACGATATCTCAGAATGTGGATGCAATTTTAAGTTGTCACCTAACTGTGATAGAGGATGCCTAAAACTAAAGTAAATATTAATTTATCTCATAAAGATCCAATCTATAATTTTATTTTATTGAAAAACATGAATAACCTCATGACCATCGTGTCTTCCGAATATCCGATTTCTAGACACCAAATCAGCGTTTTGTGTACAAAAGAGAATAAACTGAAAAAACAAAGCAAAAATGTATATTTAGACAGATTAATTAATTGGAACAGGGCTGGTAAGGAATTACCTATGTCGAATTTCTCTTGAAACACTTTAATGGTTATCGCTTTGCTGCGCATCATGCTTTTCACATGTTGATATATTGTATGGTGACCCTAGGTTTTTGTGTGACATTACTAGTATAGTTATTAAGGGACAGTATTTTATGGTGTATTTTTGGACGCATATAATAGCACCGATAACCCGCATGGAACTGCTAAGCTCAAAGTATAATTTTATTTATACAAAAATTGTTCAATCTGAAAAAATACTACTAAATAAATTTGTCATCCATGTGTAATCATTAAGTGTCATAATGAAATAAGGATTTATTATTTTGATTATTACACTCTAGAGCCTATGACAATCATATAACGCAAGACTCTACTGTATCAATCTGTAACAAACATCAACATCAAAAGTGTCCTACTTATATATTCAATTGTTTAAACGTCACACAGTGTAATACAATCATACTTCCTAATAGTAATGCATTGCGCTAAAGAAGTAAAAAATGTTATGACTTCATAAGTTTAAATATGCTTCAACCCCTACTTTGCGCATGTAGAACTTTTGCCGCACTTGTTCAATGTTCCACCACAAGCCAGACACTCTTGTTTCAAATAAATTAATAACTAACTACATAACAAATGCATACATCCTACAATTAATACATTCAGAAGACAAATACAGCGCTATTATTTAGAACAAGAGAGACTAGATGAAGCACAGTGTGCAATTTTAATACAAAAATAACAATCGTCCGCCAGTATGATACTGGATACAAAAACAATGATGCATTTGTATGAAATAGTAAAAATCAAATTAAATTCAAACCTGCAATGAACAACGATCAGACCGTCTGTGGACCCCTGTACCTTCGTGTTGCGAACCGTTCGGCGAAAATGAACTAAGGAAGACGCATATCTGGGTACACGCTTATATGGCCAGGCAGTAAAATGAAATTGCTACACGTGTCGTTGTTCTAGTTTTGTATTCCCTTTCTTGTGTACCTGCAGAAATAACAATTAAATGTTTTTTGGTGCTTTCTGCCCATAATGTTCCTTATCCTTATGGATCCAGGTTGTCATCTAAACAGTATGTCGACAAAATACTGAACAATGTTGTATTTTGCTAGATGAGGAATTCCTGTCTATTTTTTAATCAAGCTGGATAGCATAACAAATACTGATAAAATGATCAAATATAAAGTTAAATGAAATAAGTATGCTCCTACATGCAACTTTCCGTTACAAAAGCACAACGGCAACGGAAATGTATTATCGGAGATGTTTACTATACCAGCAATACTCGATGTGAAATGGTTTGCGACTACAACAGTCTTCCACATTTGGAGCAAGTGGATATTGTAATCTCTCACCAGGTAACTGGCCATATTAAATACTTAGAATGGGTTCAGTTAATTAAATTTCCGGATCGTTCGTCAACATATATGATTAGCCTATCATTTGAAATGACATCACTGAAAACAACATAAATTGGAATTGAGTATTCTTCCATATAGCTAAACTAATAATTCTTACCTGATAGTGTACGAAGAGTTTAGGTAATAGATATACACGTTTAAACTTACACATTCTACATCCCTGTAAAGTTATTGTATCTTCGTCAGGCTTATAATCGTTTTGAAACAAGACATCGTATCAGCATTATCTCTTAGTACTGTTGTAAATTGGTCACCATAGTGTGCAAGGAAAACAATTAGTTATTGTGTGGTAATGTAACGGGGCACAATATATAGCATGATGAAATAAATATGTACATCGTACTTGACACTTTTAACATTTATATGTTCTGTAGATAGGCCTTATCAACCTTTTGCAATGTGTCGTATTATTTAACAGAAATTGTCATGAGATTCATTCACTTGTATTTGTATTTAAATAATATTATAATTTAGTGTGATCAACTTAAGCAGACGTAAACACTTTCTACTTCAAATTTCTGCAGTGATTTGAATTAATCATGACATCGATTCACATATGGCTGATCGTATTATTTCAGCATAATCTTTTTTTACATTATGTAATACAGACGTTAGCCGACCCCTCTTCATTTCCTTTCGGCTGCGAAGATTATACCACATATAACATCGAATAGTCGTTGTATAAATCGCGGAATTTTACGCGATGAACACATTCACAAGGGTCGCATATGCCATATAACCCTCTCTTTAATGCCATTCCTCATAAACGACGTGTGCAAACTGGCGAACAATTTTTTAAATAGGTGGGTATATCTCAGGCCAATCTGTCTAGTCCGACTTGGGGTCGAGTTTATCCAATAATGCAGCAGCAGATTTGTCTATCATATGGTATGAAAGAGATGATAAAAACTGACTGAGACCTATACAGAAACGGCAGAAACAATATATTCAAGCATGAGATTTAATTTAGAAATTAGAAAGAAGCGATAAACCAGGAAACCGAATTAAAGATTTATTCATATTGAGTGCTCCCTTGATTTCATGAAAAATGAACCTGAATTGCTATAGATTATAATATGGTCATGTGCAGGGATATTGAGAACCTGAGATTGTTAATAAGATGGAGAACCAATTGCATGCTAATGAGAATTTAATATAGTATAGTGTGCCTAAAGACCGGGTAAAGTAATGTGAAGAAAGCATAAACATCTTAACAATTTTATTTGAGATTTTGTTGGATTAGATTTGGAGGCAATGCAAGTTAAAAGCGCCCCATTAGTAAAAATCACAATGAAACCCATGAACCGTGATAGTCCAATTTTCCAAACATACCAACAAACAGAAAGTGTTGAGAAGCTATAGAGAGGCATGGAAAGAAGCCCATAAAGCAGCCAACAATACCACGGCAGCTTAAAGGCCAACTCTTGTAGCTTAAAGACCAGTTAATTTGTCTACAGCTGAGGTTTCATATTCAAAGTAAGAAAGGCTCGTGCCAGCCTCTAAAAGAATTTGTAAAATCCTTTAAAACAATGAAAAATGCTTTGTACAAATAGAACAAGATAATAATATAATATGGCACCTCTCTGTAGATGATAAGACCAGCAATAATCATATAGTAGAAGAATGATTGGACTACTTCTTAATCATACACAATGTCAATTATGCGGGCTGTTCTAATTGTGTATAAAGTTGTTAATGTAGGATATATCCGGATTAAATGGAACACATTCTAGAGCAGCAGTAGGATTTTGTTAATTATGTTGAAAAAAATGGTCTGCTATTACTTGTTGGAAACATGGGAAGAAACTATAGATCATATTCATACATACGGATATGAAACTGTTGATAATAACAAATAACTCAGTCATGAAAAGCAAAATGGAGAACAGGTGGAATCACCGTTTTTATTGGCGAATCCCTCTTTAAGAATTCGTACTTATCAAGAGAAATAAGTATCATAAATTATGTAAGTTAAATATATTATATAATCCAAGGCAAGCATGCTGATGTGGAATCTTCTTTCTGGTTTATGCCCATATGTTATATGAATAATGCTCTATTCACTCTGAGGAAAATGTTTATACATTTATAGAAAATGATGTCACCCTCTCTAACATAGGAGTACGCTGAATACAAAATTATAATTTCTGGTCATTAAAATGCCTATACGGGTAGATAACTAGAATTTATTTAATTTGATGTCGAATATATGTGTCATCAGACTAAGGCGTAGTGGATTTAAATCACTACGAAGCAAAGGTTATTACTCTGTGTGCTGGGACTGGGTTAAGTATCGCTGATGGTAGATATGGATCAAGTAAAGGTATAAGGAAATGCACACGTGTTATTAGTAACTCGGCCTCAGCAAAGGATTATTCTGGTATATGTGTTTGCATAATAATTTGTACTTAACATATATCATAGACTGGAGTCTATACATTTGCCATTTGTATTTTCCTTCAAATACATGGGCCAGTTAGAACAGAAAACTAGGTATGTGACTGTTGGGAGTAGATTAGTAGGTTAATACACGTGGAATAAGGACGAATGGCTGTCTTTTATCAAGAATTTCAAGAATACGATATCTCAGAATGTGGATGCAATTTTAAGTTGTCACCTAACTGTGATAGAGGATGCCTAAAACTAAAGTAAATATTAATTTATCTCATAAAGATCCAATCTATAATTTTATTTTATTGAAAAACATGAATAACCTCATGACCATCGTGTCTTCCGAATATCCGATTTCTAGACACCAAATCAGCGTTTTGTGTACAAAAGAGAATAAACTGAAAAAACAAAGCAAAAATGTATATTTAGACAGATTAATTAATTGGAACAGGGCTGGTAAGGAATTACCTATGTCGAATTTCTCTTGAAACACTTTAATGGTTATCGCTTTGCTGCGCATCATGCTTTTCACATGTTGATATATTGTATGGTGACCCTAGGTTTTTGTGTGACATTACTAGTATAGTTATTAAGGGACAGTATTTTATGGTGTATTTTTGGACGCATATAATAGCACCGATAACCCGCATGGAACTGCTAAGCTCAAAGTATAATTTTATTTATACAAAAATTGTTCAATCTGAAAAAATACTACTAAATAAATTTGTCATCCATGTGTAATCATTAAGTGTCATAATGAAATAAGGATTTATTATTTTGATTATTACACTCTAGAGCCTATGACAATCATATAACGCAAGACTCTACTGTATCAATCTGTAACAAACATCAACATCAAAAGTGTCCTACTTATATATTCAATTGTTTAAACGTCACACAGTGTAATACAATCATACTTCCTAATAGTAATGCATTGCGCTAAAGAAGTAAAAAATGTTATGACTTCATAAGTTTAAATATGCTTCAACCCCTACTTTGCGCATGTAGAACTTTTGCCGCACTTGTTCAATGTTCCACCACAAGCCAGACACTCTTGTTTCAAATAAATTAATAACTAACTACATAACAAATGCATACATCCTACAATTAATACATTCAGAAGACAAATACAGCGCTATTATTTAGAACAAGAGAGACTAGATGAAGCACAGTGTGCAATTTTAATACAAAAATAACAATCGTCCGCCAGTATGATACTGGATACAAAAACAATGATGCATTTGTATGAAATAGTAAAAATCAAATTAAATTCAAACCTGCAATGAACAACGATCAGACCGTCTGTGGACCCCTGTACCTTCGTGTTGCGAACCGTTCGGCGAAAATGAACTAAGGAAGACGCATATCTGGGTACACGCTTATATGGCCAGGCAGTAAAATGAAATTGCTACACGTGTCGTTGTTCTAGTTTTGTATTCCCTTTCTTGTGTACCTGCAGAAATAACAATTAAATGTTTTTTGGTGCTTTCTGCCCATAATGTTCCTTATCCTTATGGATCCAGGTTGTCATCTAAACAGTATGTCGACAAAATACTGAACAATGTTGTATTTTGCTAGATGAGGAATTCCTGTCTATTTTTTAATCAAGCTGGATAGCATAACAAATACTGATAAAATGATCAAATATAAAGTTAAATGAAATAAGTATGCTCCTACATGCAACTTTCCGTTACAAAAGCACAACGGCAACGGAAATGTATTATCGGAGATGTTTACTATACCAGCAATACTCGATGTGAAATGGTTTGCGACTACAACAGTCTTCCACATTTGGAGCAAGTGGATATTGTAATCTCTCACCAGGTAACTGGCCATATTAAATACTTAGAATGGGTTCAGTTAATTAAATTTCCGGATCGTTCGTCAACATATATGATTAGCCTATCATTTGAAATGACATCACTGAAAACAACATAAATTGGAATTGAGTATTCTTCCATATAGCTAAACTAATAATTCTTACCTGATAGTGTACGAAGAGTTTAGGTAATAGATATACACGTTTAAACTTACACATTCTACATCCCTGTAAAGTTATTGTATCTTCGTCAGGCTTATAATCGTTTTGAAACAAGACATCGTATCAGCATTATCTCTTAGTACTGTTGTAAATTGGTCACCATAGTGTGCAAGGAAAACAATTAGTTATTGTGTGGTAATGTAACGGGGCACAATATATAGCATGATGAAATAAATATGTACATCGTACTTGAAACTTTTAACATTTATATGTTCTGTAGATAGGCCTTATCAACCTTTTGCAATGTGTCGTATTATTTAACAGAAATTGTCATGAGATTCATTCACTTGTATTTGTATTTAAATAATATTATAATTTAGTGTGATCAACTTAAGCAGACGTAAACACTTTCTACTTCAAATTTCTGCAGTGATTTGAATTAATCATGACATCGATTCACATATGGCTGATCGTATTATTTCAGCATAATCTTTTTTTACATTATGTAATACAGACGTTAGCCGACCCCTCTTCATTTCCTTTCGGCTGCGAAGATTATACCACATATAACATCGAATAGTCGCTGTATAAATCGCGGAATTTTACGCGATGAACACATTCACAAGGGTCGCATATGCCATATAACCCTCTCTTTAATGCCATTCCTCATAAACGACGTGTGCAAACTGGCGAACAATTTTTTAAATAGGTGGGTATATCTCAGGCCAATCTGTCTAGTCCGACTTGGGGTCGAGTTTATCCAATAATGCAGCAGCAGATTTGTCTATCATATGGTATGAAAGAGATGATAAAAACTGACTGAGACCTATACAGAAACGGCAGAAACAATATATTCAAGCATGAGATTTAATTTAGAAATTAGAAAGAAGCGATAAACCAGGAAACCGAATTAAAGATTTATTCATATTGAGTGCTCCCTTGATTTCATGAAAAATGAACCTGAATTGCTATAGATTATAATATGGTCATGTGCAGGGATATTGAGAACCTGAGATTGTTAATAAGATGGAGAACCAATTGCATGCTAATGAGAATTTAATATAGTATAGTGTGCCTAAAGACCGGGTAAAGTAATGTGAAGAAAGCATAAACATCTTAACAATTTTATTTGAGATTTTGTTGGATTAGATTTGGAGGCAATGCAAGTTAAAAGCGCCCCATTAGTAAAAATCACAATGAAACCTATGAACCGTGATAGTCCAATTTTCCAAACATACCAACAAACAGAAAGTGTTGAGAAGCTATAGAGAGGCATGGAAAGAAGCCCATAAAGCAGCCAACAATACCACGGCAGCTTAAAGGCCAACTCTTGTAGCTTAAAGACCAGTTAATTTGTCTACAGCTGAGGTTTCATATTCAAAGTAAGAAAGGCTCGTGCCAGCCTCTAAAAGAATTTGTAAAATCCTTTAAAACAATGAAAAATGCTTTGTACAAATAGAACAAGATAATAATATAATATGGCACCTCTCTGTAGATGATAAGACCAGCAATAATCATATAGTAGAAGAATGATTGGACTACTTCTTAATCATACACAATGTCAATTATGCGGGCTGTTCTAATTGTGCATAAAGTTGTTAATGTAGGATATATCCGGATTAAATGGAACACATTCTAGAGCAGCAGTAGGATTTTGTTAATTATGTTGAAAAAAATGGTCTGCTATTACTTGTTGGAAACATGGGAAGAAACTATAGATCATATTCATACATACGGATATGAAACTGTTGATAATAACAAATAACTCAGTCATGAAAAGCAAAATGGAGAACAGGTGGAATCTCCGTTTTTATTGGCGAATCCCTCTTTAAGAATTCGTACTTATCAAGAGAAATAAGTATCATAAATTATGTAAGTTAAATATATTATATAATCCAAGGCAAGCATGCTGATGTGGAATCTTCTTTCTGGTTTATGCCCATATGTTATATGAATAATGCTCTATTCACTCTGAGGAAAATGTTTATACATTTATAGAAAATGATGTCACCCTCTCTAACATAGGAGTACGCTGAATACAAAATTATAATGTCTGATCATTAAAATGCCTATACGGGTAGATAACTAGAATTTATTTAATTTGATGTCGAATATATGTGTCATCAGACTAAGGCGTAGTGGATTTAAATCACTACGAAGCAAAGGTTATTACTCTGTGTGCTGGGACTGGGTTAAGTATCGCTGATGGTAGATATGGATCAAGTAAAGGTATAAGGAAATGCACACGTGTTATTAGTAACTCGGCCTCAGCAAAGGATTATTCTGGTATATGTGTTTGCATAATAATTTGTACTTAACATATATCATAGACTGGAGTCTATACATTTGCCATTTGTATTTTCCTTCAAATACATGGGCCAGTTAGAACAGAAAACTAGGTATGTGACTGTTGGGAGTAGATTAGTAGGTTAATACACGTGGAATAAGGACGAATGGCTGTCTTTTATCAAGAATTTCAAGAATACGATATCTCAGAATGTGGATGCAATTTTAAGTTGTCACCTAACTGTGATAGAGGATGCCTAAAACTAAAGTAAATATTAATTTATCTCATAAAGATCCAATCTATAATTTTATTTTATTGAAAAACATGAATAACCTCATGACCATCGTGTCTTCCGAATATCCGATTTCTAGACACCAAATCAGCGTTTTGTGTACAAAAGAGAATAAACTGAAAAAACAAAGCAAAAATGTATATTTAGACAGATTAATTAATTGGAACAGGGCTGGTAAGGAATTACCTATGTCGAATTTCTCTTGAAACACTTTAATGGTTATCGCTTTGCTGCGCATCATGCTTTTCACATGTTGATATATTGTATGGTGACCCTAGGTTTTTGTGTGACATTACTAGTATAGTTATTAAGGGACAGTATTTTATGGTGTATTTTTGGACGCATATAATAGCACCGATAACCCGCATGGAACTGCTAAGCTCAAAGTATAATTTTATTTATACAAAAATTGTTCAATCTGAAAAAATACTACTAAATAAATTTGTCATCCATGTGTAATCATTAAGTGTCATAATGAAATAAGGATTTATTATTTTGATTATTACACTCTAGAGCCTATGACAATCATATAACGCAAGACTCTACTGTATCAATCTGTAACAAACATCAACATCAAAAGTGTCCTACTTATATATTCAATTGTTTAAACGTCACACAGTGTAATACAATCATACTTCCTAATAGTAATGCATTGCGCTAAAGAAGTAAAAAATGTTATGACTTCATAAGTTTAAATATGCTTCAACCCCTACTTTGCGCATGTAGAACTTTTGCCGCACTTGTTCAATGTTCCACCACAAGCCAGACACTCTTGTTTCAAATAAATTAATAACTAACTACATAACAAATGCATACATCCTACAATTAATACATTCAGAAGACAAATACAGCGCTATTATTTAGAACAAGAGAGACTAGATGAAGCACAGTGTGCAATTTTAATACAAAAATAACAATCGTCCGCCAGTATGATACTGGATACAAAAACAATGATGCATTTGTATGAAATAGTAAAAATCAAATTAAATTCAAACCTGCAATGAACAACGATCAGACCGTCTGTGGACCCCTGTACCTTCGTGTTGCGAACCGTTCGGCGAAAATGAACTAAGGAAGACGCATATCTGGGTACACGCTTATATGGCCAGGCAGTAAAATGAAATTGCTACACGTGTCGTTGTTCTAGTTTTGTATTCCCTTTCTTGTGTACCTGCAGAAATAACAATTAAATGTTTTTTGGTGCTTTCTGCCCATAATGTTCCTTATCCTTATGGATCCAGGTTGTCATCTAAACAGTATGTCGACAAAATACTGAACAATGTTGTATTTTGCTAGATGAGGAATTCCTGTCTATTTTTTAATCAAGCTGGATAGCATAACAAATACTGATAAAATGATCAAATATAAAGTTAAATGAAATAAGTATGCTCCTACATGCAACTTTCCGTTACAAAAGCACAACGGCAACGGAAATGTATTATCGGAGATGTTTACTATACCAGCAATACTCGATGTGAAATGGTTTGCGACTACAACAGTCTTCCACATTTGGAGCAAGTGGATATTGTAATCTCTCACCAGGTAACTGGCCATATTAAATACTTAGAATGGGTTCAGTTAATTAAATTTCCGGATCGTTCGTCAACATATATGATTAGCCTATCATTTGAAATGACATCACTGAAAACAACATAAATTGGAATTGAGTATTCTTCCATATAGCTAAACTAATAATTCTTACCTGATAGTGTACGAAGAGTTTAGGTAATAGATATACACGTTTAAACTTACACATTCTACATCCCTGTAAAGTTATTGTATCTTCGTCAGGCTTATAATCGTTTTGAAACAAGACATCGTATCAGCATTATCTCTTAGTACTGTTGTAAATTGGTCACCATAGTGTGCAAGGAAAACAATTAGTTATTGTGTGGTAATGTAACGGGGCACAATATATAGCATGATGAAATAAATATGTACATCGTACTTGAAACTTTTAACATTTATATGTTCTGTAGATAGGCCTTATCAACCTTTTGCAATGTGTCGTATTATTTAACAGAAATTGTCATGAGATTCATTCACTTGTATTTGTATTTAAATAATATTATAATTTAGTGTGATCAACTTAAGCAGACGTAAACACTTTCTACTTCAAATTTCTGCAGTGATTTGAATTAATCATGACATCGATTCACATATGGCTGATCGTATTATTTCAGCATAATCTTTTTTTACATTATGTAATACAGACGTTAGCCGACCCCTCTTCATTTCCTTTCGGCTGCGAAGATTATACCACATATAACATCGAATAGTCGCTGTATAAATCGCGGAATTTTACGCGATGAACACATTCACAAGGGTCGCATATGCCATATAACCCTCTCTTTAATGCCATTCCTCATAAACGACGTGTGCAAACTGGCGAACAATTTTTTAAATAGGTGGGTATATCTCAGGCCAATCTGTCTAGTCCGACTTGGGGTCGAGTTTATCCAATAATGCAGCAGCAGATTTGTCTATCATATGGTATGAAAGAGATGATAAAAACTGACTGAGACCTATACAGAAACGGCAGAAACAATATATTCAAGCATGAGATTTAATTTAGAAATTAGAAAGAAGCGATAAACCAGGAAACCGAATTAAAGATTTATTCATATTGAGTGCTCCCTTGATTTCATGAAAAATGAACCTGAATTGCTATAGATTATAATATGGTCATGTGCAGGGATATTGAGAACCTGAGATTGTTAATAAGATGGAGAACCAATTGCATGCTAATGAGAATTTAATATAGTATAGTGTGCCTAAAGACCGGGTAAAGTAATGTGAAGAAAGCATAAACATCTTAACAATTTTATTTGAGATTTTGTTGGATTAGATTTGGAGGCAATGCAAGTTAAAAGCGCCCCATTAGTAAAAATCACAATGAAACCTATGAACCGTGATAGTCCAATTTTCCAAACATACCAACAAACAGAAAGTGTTGAGAAGCTATAGAGAGGCATGGAAAGAAGCCCATAAAGCAGCCAACAATACCACGGCAGCTTAAAGGCCAACTCTTGTAGCTTAAAGACCAGTTAATTTGTCTACAGCTGAGGTTTCATATTCAAAGTAAGAAAGGCTCGTGCCAGCCTCTAAAAGAATTTGTAAAATCCTTTAAAACAATGAAAAATGCTTTGTACAAATAGAACAAGATAATAATATAATATGGCACCTCTCTGTAGATGATAAGACCAGCAATAATCATATAGTAGAAGAATGATTGGACTACTTCTTAATCATACACAATGTCAATTATGCGGGCTGTTCTAATTGTGCATAAAGTTGTTAATGTAGGATATATCCGGATTAAATGGAACACATTCTAGAGCAGCAGTAGGATTTTGTTAATTATGTTGAAAAAAATGGTCTGCTATTACTTGTTGGAAACATGGGAAGAAACTATAGATCATATTCATACATACGGATATGAAACTGTTGATAATAACAAATAACTCAGTCATGAAAAGCAAAATGGAGAACAGGTGGAATCTCCGTTTTTATTGGCGAATCCCTCTTTAAGAATTCGTACTTATCAAGAGAAATAAGTATCATAAATTATGTAAGTTAAATATATTATATAATCCAAGGCAAGCATGCTGATGTGGAATCTTCTTTCTGGTTTATGCCCATATGTTATATGAATAATGCTCTATTCACTCTGAGGAAAATGTTTATACATTTATAGAAAATGATGTCACCCTCTCTAACATAGGAGTACGCTGAATACAAAATTATAATGTCTGATCATTAAAATGCCTATACGGGTAGATAACTAGAATTTATTTAATTTGATGTCGAATATATGTGTCATCAGACTAAGGCGTAGTGGATTTAAATCACTACGAAGCAAAGGTTATTACTCTGTGTGCTGGGACTGGGTTAAGTATCGCTGATGGTAGATATGGATCAAGTAAAGGTATAAGGAAATGCACACGTGTTATTAGTAACTCGGCCTCAGCAAAGGATTATTCTGGTATATGTGTTTGCATAATAATTTGTACTTAACATATATCATAGACTGGAGTCTATACATTTGCCATTTGTATTTTCCTTCAAATACATGGGCCAGTTAGAACAGAAAACTAGGTATGTGACTGTTGGGAGTAGATTAGTAGGTTAATACACGTGGAATAAGGACGAATGGCTGTCTTTTATCAAGAATTTCAAGAATACGATATCTCAGAATGTGGATGCAATTTTAAGTGATGTCAAATATAACGATTAATGCTATTTAACATTATGCAGTAATTGTAAAGGAAGCTGTCTATAAAATGCACATGCCTAGCTTTGACTCCTCCAATAAAACCTTGTAAATGTCAGTCTTGGTTCCACATAGATTTTATGGCCGGTAAAAAAAAAAATCTCAGTATATTTAAGACAGTTCATAATTCAAGCACAGATAAATAATTTGAAGATTATAAGTTCTACAGAAACAGCTACACATATCTTACAAGAAACATGTACAAGCAATATGAGTTAAAACAAATATTTTTAAAATCATTATAACATAATTATGCACTTTTCTGGCGCCATATAAAGCATTATCACATCTACAACACTGCAAGAATAGTTTTTAAAACTGTTGCCCTGTTACAGAGAACGTTCACATCGTTCATGATACACTGGATCGAATAATCTTTAATTGTACGGGTAAGATAATTGCACACATATTAACAGTATTATTTAATAAACTGTTTCATAATGGATATCGTCCTGAACTGCGGTCAACATCTATGATTATTTCAAATGATCAAAATGAATCAAATACAGAGATAGTAACGTAGATCCTGTATTAAGCAAAATGTTTGCATCAATTTCAAATTATATGGATAAATAGATGGGTGGACGAAAATTAATTACCTGTCGAAAAAATTTCAGATTCTAGAGCGCGTTATTTTATAGTCGATGATATGTTGTGGATTATATACATTAATCTGTAAATATTTAAGAAATCACAAGGCTTGATTCTACCATGTATTCATATATTATGAAAAATCCCTTGTTAGAGTTAATAAAAGGTATTGTGCCTTATGGTAGTTAGAGAAATGACTAACTGGAAAATGTTACGAAATTATTAAGGCAATGTATGATGATGAGCAAGTATGTGTTAATTACAACAGTTATATTACCGATGGCGTTAATTGTTCAGTTCAATTTTAGTGCATGCACTCCTAGCCGTCGTTATCGACATTAAACCCTTCTTTGATGACGGAAACATGAAGATTCGCAAGAAATCTTTGAACTAATTTTACTGCAGTATGCTGAATAATTATTTAAATTACTTTGTCCTTATATATTTCTGAACACTGCATATTTTCAAATGTTATGTCTTGTATTAAAAACAAGTTACATTTGATAATTTGAATTTTTTAATTAATGTTAATATGTATTTCATACATGTTTATACATCACACAATTTTCAAATTGGTACGTAGTGTGTGGGAAATAATCTACTTTAAATGTCAATATAATGTGGAATATTGAAGACGAACTGCTCTAATATTGAAAGTAAAGTCATTGTGAGTTGACACGAGGACAAAGGTTAAATAAATAATATTTTCTTTCAAACAGGTATCATCGATGCTATAACAATAAAAGTGGTAGATTGTCTGCAAGGAGAATAACACATCCCCTATTTGGGAACTTATACAGAACTGAAATATATTTCTACTTGAGGACCTGGGTATGAGATGGACAATGGAAGGCAAAGGGCGTGATCCCAGATGAATTGGTAGAAACCTCGTGCCTAAGGAACTGCTATCAACCTTAGGTTTTGTTAAGATATTTTGATTTTACCTTAGCTACATACATAATTATATTGTGTCTGTCACGGAAAATTATACTTAGCCTTATATCTGTAAAATAATATTAGTTCAAGTAACGTATAGAATAGTATCGGCAATAACTGAAAGCTTTATATATTGAATGTTTCTGAGCTTGTTGTTCACATTGTTTAATAGGGCAGAAATAGCTAAAGTTTTATAAAATCTGATTTAAATCGTTATTGTGTGATGCAAGAAATAGGTAATATTAAGTGCAGTTACAACGAAACAGAGAAATGTCACTTGAATTCATTTATATACAAATTCTTAAACACAAGAAAGTGTACATTTTCATGCGAACCTAGTGGGGGAGAAGCCAGGGTACTGTCCGAAAGCATCAGGATATTTGTCACGTATCTGCTTCGCACAATATGATGGAATTGCAAGTATCTACAGACACAAGCCTACCATGCTGCCACAGGACGAACTGCCTATAGGAAGCATGTCTATTGGCACTCATCAGACCAACCGCATCATGACAGACTTGAGTATCCTTCTATGCATACTGGCTAAAGCAAGGGGAGCCTCAACCAGGATTAGAGCTTGAAAATACTGAAGAACTATTCAGAGTTAATATGATATTCATAAAATGTAAAATAATATAAATAAAAACAATAATAAAAATATGCACTTATTCAAATTGTATTGCCGTTAGTTCACCAGATGCTACTATAAAATAAACATGGACCAGTATATGGTATTCAAATTGCACAATGTTGTTTTTTTTATTTGAGTATTGGGAGTTCCATCACAACAGTTTACGATAAGATGGGCAACTCCAAGTATTTTAATACATGCCAATATTATGCATTAATTTTTATGAATACAGATTGTATGGGGAATTGAGTAAACAAGTTATTAAACACCTAACTGTGTCCACAGGGGACTTTACTTTGGGAAGAGTTAATTTCATTTGAGCAAATATGGTTTTGTAGCTTTTAGAACCCCTCACGGTGAAACTTTAATCGTGTTGTCGAATTTCATATGATCTGAGTTCAGGTTACGTGTTTCATGTTAGAATATGTTGGGCTCATATGATATCTGATTAATTTGTTGCAAAAGAACCTGACCTGGCCGGCATATGGAATGTTCTGGAAATAAATAATTGACTATCATCATAATTCTGCAATTCTGTCAGACTTTTTTTAAAATAAAGTTAATAAACAACTGAACTATTATTCGTGAATATCTATTGTGGAGGCAGTGATTTAGTTGTGTTCAATTGCTGATTCCATGTTAGAGGATGTATTTATTTAAATTATTCGTTGGAATTACAGTACATACATACATACAAATATATATATATATATATATATATATATATATATATATATATATATATATATATATATATATATATATATATATATATATATATTCAATTAGAATCGTCATAGATGCATAATTTCCTTGTTATGTTTTATTTTAATGCTTAGCTGGTACAGAAACATACTTGGAATCTGTGGGGGTTTTTTCTTCTACAAAATGTACAAATTAACTTTCGTTATGACGCTTTCTAACCCTATCAAGAATCGAGTAACAATAAATTTGTTGCAGTATTTTACAAAGGAAGTCTCGTACAATACAATGTATTTAATGAAAACTATGAACATTACTGCTAAATAAAGTTAAATACTTCCTCTCAAAATATACAGTAAATACGAGAAGGATCAGAAACAGAAGAATATCGTACTCACCGTTTTTGACATGTCTTGCGGTTTGGTAGTGCGGTTGTTTTACACGTTATCAGCTTCGGTGTACACAATATATAGCATATAATTATGCAAATTTCTATTATTTTCCCCGGTTCTGTCGATCATTCCCGGGCGCGAGGTTGAAGAAGGAGACGGTGGATTTCTTAACGCTACTTACGAAGATATATGAGCACTAGTATTTCATAATGATAAACTATACGTATTTCATAATAATCACAATTTCCCTTTTACATAATATTCAATCAATTAATGTACATAAATGTCACAATAAGATCATAAACAAGTCAGCCTTATCTGCACTATTGTGCCTTTAAATTTGTGCTGATGCTTTTGACTCTAATAATAATGACTGTTTGTAACAGTTCAATCCTTTTTGATTGTGCTGGATTGGTATGCACATCGATTTGTTCAAGAATATTAACATTTGGGGCATTTCGATTGTAGTACAGATACGAAGGATTCCCGTTTTTAAAAAAGGAAAGTCACAATTTTAGCAGCTATTTACGAACATAGTAAATTCAATACATTTCCCACGACATATACATGTTCTTTGAGACCTTAAATTAAGACAAATCAGATGTCAATGGACTTATTTAAAGAGATATTATAAGGTTCTGTTTTTCGCTCGGCTTTCTTGTCATAATTGAACTACAATCACCATGATATCAAGCATAGATAATATGTAAGTAGATATGGTTAGACCAAAGTATAAACATTTGTAAATATATATATATATATATATATATATATATATATATATATATATATATATATATATATATATATATATATATATATATATATATATATATATATATATATATATGTATATATATATATATATATATATACATATATCCTTATCCTTATTTCGTGGTTTACAATAGCTACACCGATATTATAGTATACATGCAATACGCTGTCAAACAATCTAGATTACGTACCTACGCAGTAGCCGATAGACCCATTCCACTGACTGGAATGGGCACAACTAACCGTTTTGTTTCCGGTCAGAGTATAACCTTGGTCGCATGCAATAGTAGCGTTTGTATTATATGTCCAGTTGCCTTCAATACCTCCATCTATGTAGAGTATGCTATTATCTGAAAGTAAAAGCCCTTTGCAAAATATCACTGAAATGAGATTCCAAAATTACTAAGATATCGAACAATACGCATAATAAGCGGAATTAAAACAGAATGTTTGACTGGAATACACACTGGTTGGAGCATTTAATTTACCGTCATCAAACTTTAAGATGAAAAAAAACAAAAAGAAGCTCAACCGTTGGGAATGCTAAAAGCATAGACACGAGTGGCAGGTGGGGTGGGGTGGGGGTGGGTCAACCGACCTTTTATCGGCGCGAGAACCCACCCATCCTCGGCCAAATCTCCTCCCCTCCCCCACAAACTATTCCATGGGATATGTTGATTTGAGAATTACTATTAGCCAATCGTTGCCTCGTATGCAAGCTTGGGTGGTTCCAAAGCAAAAGGAAACTCAATTAATTAGCAAAAGGAGATGACCACGCCCAAATGAATGAGGTTTCGGTTACTATTTCACGAATAATAGTTATATGTATTGTTAATTCGTTATAATTATTAATTGGTAATTAAGCACCCGCCTAAGTGAACAGAGGGTGCAAAATGAACATGGCACGCTTGATCAATCTAATTTACTGGAAATTCGGTCGAGTTTGGTTGATTAGTTTCGTCAAGTCTAATGTCAAGTCCGGTTCCAGGATCATAGTAATTATCCCCCGTAATATGTTTCCAACAAGGATACAAAGCCATGCTTTTCCTTTCAATTTTCCGAGTGTCGCGGCGATATCACCACCAGCGCCCATGACGACCGGTGGTTGAACATCGCCACTTACAAAGGTATATTTTTACGTCACATTTTACACACTTGCCTGTAAGAGCTCGCCTGTTATTCGGCTTCGATGCAGCTCTTAACGTAGTGGTATCCGTGACAACTTTGCATCAAACAGAATATAGAATTATGATTATTGATAATATATATTCCTACAATATGAATTTAATTGACATTTCAAGCTAGCACCCATCAACCATCATCCGTTGCCGAGTTGTATTGAAGTCATTATCATTGGTCCCTCAAGGTCTAGTTAAATTCAATTTCTGCTCAATAAATCCAGCGAAGCCGCGGGCGATACAGGTGCTGTTGAATGTTTCACCAACATCAGTGATACATTTTCTATCGAAGATCGTATTGCTAGCATTAATAATCCTGTGGTTTATGATGATGTCACGCTGAACAACGTAAGAAATCCAGAAAAAATATTTTTACGAGGCAAACATAAAAACACAGCTGTCATTTAAGTTACACAACGGTACATTCTTATTCCCAAACTGTACATTTTTGGTTATCTTTAACGACGTTGATAAACATACACTGCGAAATCTTCATCAGACTTGGCGTCCCGGCGACATGGACAATGATAAGTTTAAAAACTTTTTTGCCCACGCACAGAGAACTCCACATGGATTCATTACAAACCAGTTCACATGATCCAAAAACACGTTATTCCATTAGGTAACTATATACTATTTGGGTGGCCCGCGTTGGTGGGAGTCTCCTTTTATTAACATAATATTTTACTATAGAATGAATCAAGACAATATTAACAAAAACATCTCCATTAGTCTGAAATTACAAGAGGGTCTCGCTCTTCAAATTAATGTTGAAACAATTAACCATGATTCTAAAATGATACAGCAGCGAATGCTAGAAGGTTGATATACACTACCTGCAGAATATATAATTATCAAATTACTCCAGCACTAACTGGTATTTTTCCTGGCTGGTTTACCCGCCTGTGTGAACAATAATAGCGTGATTGCTAAATTTGTTCCAATGGATAGCGCCATTGCAAATATCATGTCAGAGCTGTTTTGCGAATATAAAACTCAAGCGACTCTAGGCAAACGTGCGAGACAGCTAATGATTGTTTGAATCCCGCATGCATATCGACCGATGTTGAATCGCTACGTTTAAAACAATACGACATAATATAAAAAATAACATAATGTTTCGCAGGACAAAACAATATGCCTTATATTATCGTTCCTACTGGCTGAGTAATGCGCCATGTATTCACGGCCTGTCACTCAAATACAAACCGACGTCCCTTACCTTCCCGTGGATGTTCAAGCAGATGCACTCCTTGGCCTATCAGGCTAAATCATATTCGTGACAACGATGGATTATGGCATCATAAATACAAAAGATTAGTGGGCACCGATACAATCAAATGCCCCGGGGTGGGACGAGATAATAACTATGCCAAACGACCTCTCGGATCGTTGTCGCAGAATATCTGTAGGGCCTCTTATTGTATCCACTGCTTCAAAGATCTTCGGACAATATTAGTGAATTATGTTATTGAGATCATAATGTATTGTATTTATATCCAGTAGGGGTAATTAGAACGTAAGCAGTTGGAATTCGGTGATATTAATAAGTAAAGAAATACATTTGTATATCCTTCTACGCTTCCTACTATCCTAACATTATCATTATCATTGTTAACTATTATTTCTAGCAGAACTTTATTAACGAATTATGGATCAGATTTCATTAGGTTCAGATATTCTACTCTGTGAATGATCTTTAGTGTAAGATCATCATTCGAATGGTGAAGCATATGCTGCTTAGGCAACTTTTTCAGAACATTTTGTGTACTTGTTTGCTTCTGAATGATTTTATCGATAAGTATTTTATTAGAAACTGGCATCATATGTCCGTCAATTAATTGTGATTACAGCATTATTACGTTGTGGTATATCCACCCCCGATATATCACGGTTTTCCCTAGTTATCAACTGCAGGTGTCGTCTGATACACTCTGAAATTCTTACTGTTTTTTATTTGCCTGATGACTAATAAGATCGTTGTGGTTGTGGTGGTCCAGCAAAAGCCGGTGCTACCATCGGCCTTTCAAAGACAGTTCGAAGCGACGACCTATTTATGTCAACAGCTCAATGGGAATTATCGGATTCTGGCGCTGTTATTTCAATGTCGGAGCTCAACGTTAGCTCATGTACTTTGACATAAGCCTGTGATACTTTTCCCTTTATAGATTTAGTTCTGCAATTAAATTTATAAATGATTTGTTCGATTTGATATGATCATGTTGAAATTCGTACGACATTCAAGTCTTTGAATACCCGATCCCTCTCTACTCCTATACGCAAATACCAGTGAATTGTTAGCGTCTAATCCACCAAATGAGATTGATCTGATATTTGGCCATCTATAACAAAGTCGTTGTAAGTATGCCGTTGCGATCTCTAGGACCGACACTTAAATGCCTTTATCGGAGCTGAAAACCAACATCGAATTCCGGCTGCGTTGACGTCACTAATATCATAGGGGTTCTCGGTTTTGTTGTATTAGCGATATCCTGCTCCAGCATATAGTTATTTATGCGGTCATGATTATATTCTTATGGATTCTTAATCTGTCGTTTGCAACGTCGTCTCCTGGAAGGCATCTCCACTGACTCATATTGTGTGATACCGAAAATAAATAAAACCAACTGCAGCCAACTCACTATCTAATATTACACCATCGTTTAAAACCATTGACAGTATCAATGATATATTCTTACATGCGTGCATCCCTGCCCATGTTATTCATGGGTGTTCATGTAATTTATTGCGATTGCTTGTTCATAGTTTTCTTCGCGATAATATTAAGGACACAAGCAACACTGACAAAAAGCGACACCGATTCCATTCACCGGTGATATCACGCGCCTCGCTGATGACGAACCTATTAACTTCGTTGCACCAGCTACCAGTGAGGGTCCCTCATATACGATATTGTCGATGACGATATAGGTCTGCTGTATTTCTTTGTTTAGTCGTGTGCTCGTCTATGATTTGTATGAGATGCCTTTCATGCACATGCTTAATTATATATGTAAGATTGTGTGGGATTCATTGTCGCTATATTTGCTATTAGGTAAACAAATTTGGTAATTGTCCTACAATTTACAGATCCAAAATAAAAATGTATCGATATTTTGATTCAACGCGACGGACACGTTTCTGGAAAATCTATCGGTAGAAAGACTCCGTATTTACGTGACAAATTTGCTCAATTTCGCCGAGTTAAAAACCGGGACCTCAGCGGTATGATTGTTTGTGCTCTTTTGTTTTGACCAATTGCTGATCCAGACCCCACAATGTATACAGCGTTGATGAACGGATCCGCATGAATAATAACAGCGCTAATATTTTTCATTTTTTCCTGCGTTGTCATTGAGTTGTATGCGAATTTCAGAAAACTTAAATGCGACGATATTTGGGAATCAATATAACTTATCAGACACTACTTGAACTCTATTAGAGCTTCGCTGAATACCCGAAAACGATTTCGTACTACCATCATATTCAGATCGCAGAGTGGTTATTTGTATCACTCGTTGTAGTTAAGATGGTATGGATTGCGTATGTCTTAGTTGCAACATCATTGCATGATCCTGGTCCTCTTAAAACAACAATTATATTTCCTTCAATTTGGAGTTCAACAGTCATTGTATCGCATGGTTTATCAAAGCTTTTACTGACCTCATTTCTAATCTCATTGCGGATCGCTTCGATTGATATGTTTGAGACTCTGATTTTTCCACTATCAGTCATCAACGTGAAGTTATCGCTGGTGCACCACGTAATATTGCCAGTCTTTATCCAACCATGGTGATCTTGAAAAACAACAACATCACGTCGATCAACTCCGTGATCAGCAAGTTTATTTCGTGTTGCATACGCTAACAAATCAATGTCCCCATGAACCGTGTTTTCAGCAGAAGATCTATCATTGCCTAAAACTCAGATACAATAATTTTTAATCTTACATATGTTGATATGAAAATGATTATAGAATACCACATTACATTAGTTACAAAATCATGTTCAACGCCCAAGTTTTAAATGCAATATATAACTGACCGCATTTCTGTCACTTTTTGCATTACATATGTCATGCATTTAATAGTTAAGCCTTTATTAATGTGATTATGTAATGAAAAATTCATCTATGTCATGAATTTGATTAAATGTTCCTGTAATTCAATGGTTCATTTCATCTGGAGACTTTTTTCCTTAAGGTATCTTGGAAGAAATGTTTTAAATCCAAACACAGCACTTAAAAGCTGCCTGTATGCTGCCATTAATACTGATTCGGGCATTAGGAGCATTATAGTCTCAAACTTCTGTGTCAATTTTTCATATGTCAGTTCCTAGTATAGTTACACCACTACTTAAAAAGACTAAATCAGTGAAGGTTTTGATATTAAAAGTTGTTTCGTTTAGTATGTATTATTATATTTCTTATATTTCTTAGACTGTATCTTGAGATTATGTCAGTTAAATTTGCAAAAACGAAGCCGAGGCACATCGGAGTTTCCAACTATACCAAGTAAAAAAGTGATTTGACCTATACAGTACACCAACGTCTACTTTATACCAAGGTAACATAGTTTGAATCTACGTAAGTTCAAATATATGGCCGCATAAGCTCAATTAAATCAGACTTTTGTTTCTTAGTGTTTCAAATTCATATGCCATGATGTACAATCTGTTAAAACCATCAAGTTTTAAATGCAACACCTGGATTCTAGACTTCAAAATGTGTTTCGCCAAAACATTAAACTGAAACAGTTCTGCTATACTTTACAAGTAATCATGTTTTACTGGATGTTCCTAATACATACAAGATGTCAAAATATTGGATGTTCCTAATACATACATGATGTCAAAATATTGTATTATCCTAGCTAGGTCCAGGGTGTTATCTAAATCTCCAAACTTTTTAGGGAGAGAGAGGTCAATGACACAAATGGAATAATGCTGAGGTATGGCAAGACAGAAACTGCAATGAATGGCTTAAACAAAACATTTTTGAAACACTTTTGTGATTCTTATTTTCGTTCCTTTACCACTTTACGGCAAATAATGATGATCCAATACCACGGTGGCGATTCTATACTAAATTTTGGAGTTTTGCATAAACATTAGGAATTTTACTAGGTCTGTTCTCCATTGAAGGTACTCGATATGAAGATAAGACATGAAACGTCATATATAAAATGGTGATTGCACGATGAACGTGGTACTGAAAATGGGTATGAGGCAAGAAAATGAGTAATAAAGCAAAATAGATAAAGTACAATTTAATCGAAGATGCTTAGAGGTTGCTAGTGACTGGCATTATTTACCAGAAAGCTTGGCATGCAGCTAGTGGGATGTAATTTACTTAAAGTTGAAAAATAGACTTGATGCGGTATTCAAAATGTACATTAAATATCGTCAATAATGATCGACAAAAATATGGTCTCTTATTTCAGGACGAAACCATAATCACACTGCATTTAAAAATAATGTTCTATCTTTCCTTCCGTAGCAAATTGTAATGCCTACAGTTTTACCAACACATATACCCATGAAAGCACTCATTCCTATACACACACACACACACTTATGCAGGTACGCAAACAAACACATACACAAAAACACATATACAAGAATACATAGGTACACATACAAATCATGCATATATTTGCAGTGCTTGATTGGGCAGACATATTGATAGTAAAGTGCGACGGATATACATAAAATCAACTGTGTATTGAATATACTGTACACTCTATATAAGGTATCTGCAACATATGTCTCATCTACTATAAGTTTTTTGAACGAACTGCAATAAATAGACTGTTTTGACAGGCACCCTGTTGCTGAGAGAGATAGAGTGATAGAGAGAGAGGACGGACAAGCTGAGAAAGTGTATGTGTGGACATGTGCGTGTCTGTTCCAGTACATTACACCCACACATGACACTGGAAAGCTGTCGTTTTCTTTCCATGCAGTGGCAAGTATTATGCTACCACGAATACACTTTAAAAAGGTCCTGAATCACACAGCAAATAACACCCGAACAGCGTTGCATAAGCTTTTTAAGTCTGCAACTGACAGTTCATACCACGATAAAATCAGAAAAAAACAACATTAAACTCATATATATGGAATGCTTGATAATTGTATTTTATTTTTTAATTTTACTTTGTTATTTTGAAAGATATTTTCAATCAGGTTTAAATCTTAATTGAAGTGTATGAATTCTTTCTGAGGGCGTCTGCTACGTAGCTAATTACAGAACAGGGGATTCCATATATGTAAGGTAATAACGATGTCAACATCAAACATATTCTACCAATATTAGCCTTAAAAATGCTGCATCGTAGTCATAATATTTCCTTCTAAAAAGACACATGTGAGCTGTGTAGAATTTCAATGTTCAAAGCAAAGGATATTTTGTTTAACAAACAATTGACTCTTTTATTTGGTACGTTCGTTACGTCTATTTTCATGCTCATTAACGGTATAGGCTACCTACAAGGGCTACCTACACATGAAATTAAGAATATCGGTAAATGGTTATAGCGATGGCGGTGGAGGGCCCAAATAGTCACAAAGCTCAAGACACTGAAAATGGCAGTTACGATGAGGGAGTAGCTAATCAATATCCCTTCCACCCATCATCCCGTCATCATAACTATCTGAGTCGGCGTTATACGTTGTAGGACTGCGAGTCCACTTGTTATAATGTTGGTTTTTCAACAATCCCTTCTTCTCGTAAGCACTATAACCATTTACCTATAGTTTTAAATTAATTTATTACTAGCCACAGTGAAAGTACTGTAACTCAAAGAACATTCTTGGCAGATTTCAAATCTATTCAAAGAAGTTATTTTATAGTCAGCAACACTGCAAACACTTGTTATGTCAAATCAATTTATTCAATTTTCTAAATGAAATATAAACACAGATTTTATTTCGCTTAAAATGCATGCAGTGTGGATGCCTTCTAGTTCAGTGTTTACGTTGCTTTGCACGTGACTCCATATACGGTTGTATAAAGTAGTCCTCCACACAGCTGATACAGAAATAAACACAAGTGGGTCTGATCACATGGTTCTGTTCTGACCAATGGAAAACTTCCTTATATTTATCAACTGATGCAACTATAATTATGTGCAATTTGATGTTTGTTACCTTGTTCAGATTACTTTCCATACCCCTCTCTCTCTCTTACTTGGGCAATTTTATATACTTTGTAAAGGTATGAGGAATTAGATCCATGTATTGATGGATTTCACTTATGACAAAAGTCTGAGAGCAATAGGCTAATTCGACACGAAATATTTTGCAATTGCAAAAAAATCATATTTTAGAAGAATATCGATTGAGTAACCTTTAAAAATGATCCCTCCCATTTTCCATATTCATTGAAACGAACCTGGGTTACCATGGTAATATGGTATCCTTGATCATATGTAGCTATAGCGTTTGGTATTGTAAGTTCCAGGCCATCGATGCATCCACTGAATCTGAGTTTGCTGTGGACTGATAGTTGGATAGGTTTGCTCTGACAAAGTATCACTGCAATAATCGCTTGGTATAAATACGACCTTTTGTTTTAAATCAGCATATCATTTTTCGCTTTCTTTGTGTAATGTACGATCAACATACTACATTGTTTTGTTGATTTCAACCAAATACGAGCTGAATCACAGGTGATGAAAGGTTTTGAAACAAATTATGTAGAATATAGTAATCTTCTCATAAAAGTATAAACTTTTATGACACATTACTTCACAGAATTTGGAAAATGAAATGTATGACTCCAATGCTGAGCTAGTTCCAAAACTAAACGTTATCGTACCGTGTGACAGTTGCAGCAAAGGTTAATTCCGTGGCTCATCATGGGGAATCATCGTTCTATTTATTGCACATACCCGCCCTCCCGACACCATCTTGAAGACTGTGAATCAATGGATAAAGTCCGTTCCGTATGTTTTTGTCCTCGTGCTGCTAATTCCAATCTAACGTTTGATCTAAACATATTTTGGAATGTCTTTGGCGTAGTAACACATGCATATTAAACTTGTTCCCCTCCATGGGAAACGGGACGCAAATAACCAAGAATAATCTACATTATTGTAACTGAATTGGTAACGTATGTGTCAAGCATCTAAATAAGTAAAACCAAAAAAGGTTAAAGCCATTTGCACTTTTCTAAAGCACACAGCTTCATGTGTTCAAATTAAAATCATAATTCGTTCACGTTTATATGCGTGTATTCATGCATGTGACTAGCAGAGAGATATAGATTTTAAGTTGAAAAACTAAACTCTATTTCTTTATTCCATACTTTCGAATCCTACAGGTGTAATCGTTTCTATATGAATATATACAAGTTGTAAGTAATTATACAGATGTACAAGCAGATATGTGAATTATTTTCTGTTCAAATAGTCTTTATTACTTTATTAAAATGAACTTCGGAACGATTTATGCACTATCAATTGGCTGGGAGCTACTTCTACGTTTACAATGAGCGGTAACACTTTATCAACAATAGAAATAGGAAAAACAATCTGATGACATATGCAAAACCTAATTCAGCAAGCGCAAGCATAAGACAAGATAACACAAAGAACTTGATATAATTTCGGGTTCCGCGGAAGATCTCCTCTTGACAACTTTGTCCATTTTAAAGTATATCTTGGTAACAAGTGCATAATCAATATTTCACTAATTTATTCACCCTAGAAATTTTTTATTCAACCACGGATGGTACATTTTTCATTTTTCCACATCTAAATATTTTGCTTTTATGTGCCTCTATTTTATACTTCAAATAGCCAAATTGCACATTCCCCAAACAATACACCTGTTTCCTCATGTGAAAGCAAACATGTAATTTACAAATATGTCGTATGTACTCCCCTGCCCTCCCCACTATATACACACAAAAGCCTCAAACCTTCTCTGTGAATAAATACAGTAATAAAAAGCGCGTGCGCAAATTGTTTGCTTTCACGTACCTAACATAATTTTAACATAAACAAGCACATTGAAAACTGTTTTGTCATTAGTAAAATTAGATTAGCAAAACATAAATAATTGCTCTAAAATTCGTTTGGTTGTGCTTGATTGCGGAAAATCCGACCCCCAAGTTTACTGAATGTCTAAATCGTCTTGAATACACTGAGACATATGAGCTTAATTAATGTTTTAATCCGTTATTTCTGAGGTCTTAAATTCTACTCATAAGACAATTTTAAATGTAGAACAGTGTTGACGATTTATCTAAGACATTTAGTGCGAAAGGTGCATGTTTTTTTCTGTCATAGCCTTTGAATCATATACCCTGGCATATTTAAAGGCTACAGTTTTGTATGTGTAACTATGTGTATCCTAAAGTATAAGAGAAAGTTTGCAAAGCTTATATCTAACTATCTATCTAGCTGTATATATATATATATATATATATATATATATATATATATATATATATATATATATATATATATATATATATATATATATATATCCAGTATGATATCAATCTTCTATGTCTTATTTCAGATAAAATAGTTTAACATTATTGATTTGTGTTAAGCGAGATTTTTAACTAATACGTTACCATCGACGGTTAATTTTAATTCACGGCGAACACAAGAGAATCTTGCCCCTGTTAATGACTATCAATGATATGTATGTGTGACGATTCGTTGTTTATATCGTATACCTAGTTTTATGTGAGATGTACAGGTTACCAAATAAAGAATTTCCGATGTAATTTATATGAACAATATAGCGCCATTTCACGTTAAGAGTTTCTTTGAAAGAGGTGATGAATTAAAATCAGCGGAGGCCTTCGAAATAGCAACCAGTTATTATTATTGGTATCCCAGGTGGTGTTGTTATGGTTTTGGTTACACGTTTGCAATCGTTTATATGTCATATGCACCTAAATTGTGTCAGATCGACATGATAGAACATTTTTAATGCGTTTTGGTAACAGTGGAATAATTAGTATTAAAAAAAGACAGCTCACGTTGAGAAACACGATTTCGTATTTTGACATTGAAGTCCAATTCATAAGCTTAAACGATCCCCTTTAGGTAAAATTTGAAAATGTCATATATTTATTAGACCATTTCTGTTCTTTCTTGGTATTCTGATGATAAAGAAAATACAATTCCTTTTTTTTTGATACATTGATTTACCAATCTAACACTGGAGCCACAGTAACAAGATTTACATAAAAGTAAACTGACCTTGTAATATCAATGCTTTGCATAAATAGACAGTAACATTTCCGGTCGAATGACTATATAATTGGCAATCGCTGATCTTTCAGTAGAGTTAGACGTAAAAGATGACAGATAGTAAAATGTTTCTCATGGAATATTGTACTGTAAACCAAATGAAACTGGCAGAGGTTGACAGGCACTTATTCCGAAAATAACATAGAAAATAACTCGCAATAGTTTCCTGAAATATCCTGCAAATTGTACATGCAGCGAAACCTCTGGAAACAGGATTCTGTTCAATTCAGAGTTCTCTATGAAGTTGATATTTTCGTTTGCTGAAGTTCCTTCCGCTACAAACTGGATTCTCCGACTTCCGGGTACCGTGGACAATTTTGGAACAATGTTTGCAAAGGTAAGGTAAACATATCTCGAAAAATAGTATGTGTTTACGTTGCTTCCTATACAAATCAATCCGTGAGAAGTGTTAATCTGTTAGACGATTACCTACAACTGATATATTCGGTGCTGTGTTCTCTAGCGAGTAAGGATTAAGTATATGCGCATGAGTCACCTGTCAAATAAATCCATTAAATACAGTTGAAAACTAATCGTTTGTTTCTGAATTGAATTCATCACAAGGAAATATATTTAACAAGGAATGTACCAAGTGCTATTGAATTCAATTTCATCCATTCATCAGAGATCGAAATAAAAGGTTGTTCAAAGGCAAACTATATTACTTAAATTAAATCAACGCTTCCTTGGCTACATACATGTTGTATATATTCATAGTTCAAAAGTAAAGATTGCAGTGAGGTCATTTAATAAGTTCGTTTCCTATACTGTATTTGCGCATACTACGAGTTGTCTAAATTGCTGAACTGTCTCTTGAAGATAAAGGGGGGACGCAGTTCTTAAAGTCTTTCCAAACAAACTCTAAAACCTAGCGGAGTCTTACAAACAGCTGATGTCTCTGATAGTCTGAAACGAAAATCAGAATAGAAGGCATTGCACGAGAACTATTACGCGCAAACAAATTTAAGGTCAGCACATCTTGAAATTTGCAAGCACCATCTGGTGCAGTTTTTATTTCGGGTCCCATAGTACATTGAAATGCATATGAATTTCCCTTTCAGTTTATCATTCCTGATTACAAGGCGCCGAATTTTCAAAGCTCATTTTTTCACTAAAACGAGACCAGTGTTTGGGGCACGAGCCGTTGCTTCCACGAGATAGGGCATTAATGTGACCGTATCACAGACAAGGTGTCAGAATATCCTTCAGCAAAAATAAATTCAACTGCGACATGGCTCTTTTATTCCATCTTTCATCTCTCATCTCACTTGGACAAAGGCGTAAAAAGTACGACGTAAGATTTACCTTCATGCTAAGATGCAAACGGGAATAATGACAGATGCATGGCTACTTAAAATTGTTTTAAAGCAAAGCGCTTTTCCTCATATTTGAGAATATTAGAGAACAGCTTGGATGTATTTTACAATATTATGTGGCTGGATTATTGGTGTAAGTAGTGTAAGTCGTACTATAACATGCAAAAATTGCACAAAATCGTGTTCATTGACAACTCCATGTTGTATTGTGATAAAATTAATCTGACAAACATTATATTATATTTCATGCCTCCAGATATAATATCGCATCTGTAGCTGCTGCTGCCGATTTATTTCCCGTTTGGTTTTGCGTATTTATGTGTTGCAATGTTTATCAGCAAGCATTCATGATAAAATGTAAGTGCTGCTCGAAATAAGGGAGCCTATTCATGAGAAGGTGCGCTTTTTTGACTTGTGTAATTACCTCCCGTACGTTATCAAATAAATTAGCAATTTTGGCAAATACGATCTTTGTGGCCAATACAGCTTTATAGAAAGACAATACTTTGTACGATGCCATTGTTTATATAACTGTATTGAAATATTTACAAAATGTTTAAAACAAACATAAGAGTAACTCCAAAGTTTGTAACATGAATATTTGAACGAAATATACATTCTAATAAAGCTTCGGCAATATGGGCAATCTGTAGTAAAGGGAACATGAATCAATCGAAAAAGAACAAGACAAAAAACAGTGGCCCTGTGCTTCATGTCCTCTTCCTTATTCATTCACTGATAATGGATCTGCTGTGTTTACTTTTTGACCCTAGCCTTTCCTTTTCTTTTACGGCTTGCCTTGTCATATGAATCATTGTACTAAAATACTTAAAAGTCACATTTAAAGTCTTTACAAAAAAGGCCAGCGGAATAAAAGACTCATGTGATAACTCTCCCCTCAATCAGGATAAAATGGCATATGATGAATACTAAGAGTAAACTTGATTGATACCACGATGCAGTAGGAATTTACGAATATAAGCAAATACGATATTTACAATACAATGTATTAGTATACACGAAAGGTCAATAACGAAATTTTAATTTAAACTTTCCATGCATCTGGCACTTAATAATAATAAAACTTTAACTGTCATCGCTACCATACATTCTAAAGACACGAACTTGATAACAAGCATACATTTTGCATTTCAATGTATCGTGTTGACGTAGGGTATCTATTCAAACATTGTAGTATGCTTAAAAAACCTCAGTGAAGTGAAATTCAAAGCTTCTACACGACAGTCAAGAAAACTTATTTCTAACTGAATTTTTATTTTAAAGGCATCTACGCCAAGTGTTTCATTGGACAATCACCAGTAGACCGATTAATATCGATGGAACAAAGACGCAAGAAATTGATGTAGCGCTAACTACTTTATCATGATCATATAATTGGCAATAATTCACGAAGCACAATGTTCCATATGCCATCACGCCTGACAATCAAGATCAGAACACAATTGCATCATATCTAACGATGAACATGTTGCAGTGTTTGTAAAATCTAAAGTAGGACCTGTCCACATTTCAATTTTTGGCGTATTACTTTTCATGGTCAGAAAATTAATATGTATTTTAATCAGACCAAATAACACAGATCATATTCATCTTATCGCTTCTTTGTGCTTCATATTGCTTCTAGCCATTAGTGTTCAGCGGGTAATGCACGGATATCCTTTAATAAAAACAAGAATTCATTTTGAATCTTGCATAATAGTATATATGTCATTAAATAGTCAAGATGATTATAGTAATGTACTGAACATAAGTGATCCCATCGTTGCGATATCAGAATGGTTGGTTCTATGTTTCGGATTCCATGAAATGGCTTCTTATACAACATATAGGGTTTATAAATAGATTATATCCTTGTATTCATACATTACAAAATATCATGTGTGGTATATAAGCAACATGCGATAATGCTCTTCTTGTGTGAATATTTCTCTCATGATTCAGTCAAATTACATGATTTGTAATGAATCACTGCTAAATAATACTCAGGAAAAAATCCAGACAATGGAAGTTTCAGTTACGAAAGGTTGATTCTTTTTCTGGAAAATATGCGCGTGAACTGCGAAGGATACAGTACTAGATCTATAAAAATAAAGACGGTACCATCTTCCAAGTAAAACTTTATAATTGTAAAATAAAATGTACTAACCTATGTATGTATGCCTGCATGCATGTGTATGTATGTATGTATGTATGTATGTATGTATGTATGTATGTATGTATGCATGTATGTATGACTGACTGACTGACTGACTGACTGACTTTATTTCCTCTTTAAAAAGAGATTACATCAGAATAAACAAATTCATGATAATACAAGATCATAAAATAAAACAGAAAATTGACAAAAATACAATAGTAATACTGTGTCAGCTACCGTATTGACAAAACGAAATATCTCAATGCCTGCAATTATGCAAATCTGCAGTCATTTGGCGGAGCAAGGCACTAATCTTTTAACAGTTGCTTGATGATGATAATATTTCGAAAAGTTAATACGTCTGTAGTGTTATGTGCTTAACATTAAGTTCGAGATAGTAACGAAAATGAAATGGAAAACTTATAACAGTGTAATTCTATATGTAGTTTTTTTTTCTTCATATGACGCATGTATTTATGCATACATATACTTGTTTGCGCGTATGCGTGCGTGCATGCATTTATCTATGACTGACTGTCTAAATGACTTAGTTACCTCTTCAACAAAGAGTATATCAGGTTGCTAAGATACATATTATACATATCATAGGATTATAAGACACATCATAGACGAGAACGCAAGCATGATATATATATACATCGTCAACTAATGCATTTACAAAATGAGATATATAAATACAGAAAACCATATAGAAATCTCTTGGAAATAAACATAAACAAATACATAAACAAATACATAAACACACACAAACAGCTGTCATACAACAAAATTTGCGGATTTGACAAGAAGACTTGTAATGAATCACTGCTAAATAATACTCAGGAAAAAATCCAGACAATGGAAGTTTCAGTTACGAAAGGTTGATTCTTTTTCTGGAAAATATGCGCGTGAACTGCGAAGGATACAGTACTAGATCTATAAAAATAAAGACGGTACCATCTTCCAAGTAAAACTTTATAATTGTAAAATAAAATGCACTAACCTATGTATCTATGCCTGCATGCATGTGTATGTATGTATGTATGTATGTATGTATGTATGCATGTATGTATGTATGTATGTATGTATGTATGTATGTATGTATGTATGTATGTATGTATGTATGTATGCATGTATGTATGTATGATTGTGTGTGTATGTGTGTGTGTGTGTGTATGTGTGTGTGTATGCATGTATGTATGTATGTACGTACGTACGTACGTACGTACGTATGTATGCATGTACGTGTGATTGGATGTACTCTGTCTATATAAACCTACTCTAAAAATTGTGACAGGGCCTAAGGAGGAGTTTCTGTTGTTTTTAACAATAGAGCCCTTCATAGCGTCATCCGTTTAAACACATATTTGCAAGCCATTGCTGTAAGTGTCACTCTACATCGAGTGATTACCTTTTGTTATATTTACTAAAAACCAAAACTAGTACCAAACAAATTAGACAATCTTGTTCAACAACTACCCGAATCGATTGTTTTACTTGAGGATTTTAATGCCCATAACATTTTATGAAGATCAAATCACATAAGTGGCAGAGGCCACAAAGTAGAAGACTTCATTTCTAGACACGATTTGTGTCTATATAAAACAAAATCACGGACATATTTACACCCAGGAACGGGTATATACACGTGTATCGATTTGACAATTTGTTCTTCATCGCTGCTTTTGGACTATGAATGTAAGGTCGCTGATGACCATCACAGCAGTGACCACTTTCCAATCTCTCTTAGGAACACCGTCGTCACAATAGGCTTAACAGGGATACCGTTTTAAATGATGAAACCCTTCTCAATATTTTATTTCTGTTTTAATCGGGTTTGCAGAAGAATACATTCACAAGTGCTCATCGAACTGTAAACGAAGACCAAAACCGTGGTTCACAAACGAATGTAAAGAGGCCAGTAGACAACGCCAAGAAACACTGAAAAAATTAATAATCGTCCAACTCCCGAACATTTAATTAAGTACCGTATTATTCGGGCCAAAGCACGATTAAAGAAAGTAAAAGAGCATCATGGAAAAAATATGTTTCAACTTTAAATTTTTGTTTCTCTATAAAGAAAGTTAGGGATACGATCCGCAAAATAAATGGGAAGGGGAAACACAATTCCTACCGACATCTCAAACTAAACAACAGGAATTTCAATTCCAAACTTTGCTTGTAGTTTCTCTAAAACTTCCACATCGTCTAATTATTCAGAAGCCTTCAGAAGATTAAAAACTCAAAACGAAAAGACAGTCGAAATTCACATCGAATAACTCAGAAAGTTATAATCAACCGTTTTTACTCTGTGAGCTGATGGAATGTCTGAATAAGGCCCACGATACATCCGCGGAGCCTGACGAAATACATTACCAGTTTTTGAAACACCTTCCAGAACCTCATTGACAATTCATCTGGAAATCTTCAATGTTTTATGGCTTACAAGTAATGTACCAAAACTTTAGAAAGAAGCAACAGTAATACCAGTTTCCAAACCAGGTAAAGATAGCGCAGATCCTAACAGTTATCGACCTATTGCTCTGACGAACTGCGTGTGCAAAACAATGGAACGAATGATCAGTTCTTGGATTGTATTGTAGTTGGAAACTAGCAATTTAATATCTCCTTTCCAAAGTGGCTTTCGTTATGGCCGTGACACCACTGACCATCTGGTTACACCGGAAATATTTATTTGCGACGTATTTATCAAGAAGGAACATTTATTAGCGGTTTTCTTTGATATAGAAAAGGCTTATGCCACGACATAGAAGTACGGGATACTAAACGACCTGCACGATCTGGGTCTATAAGACCGTCTGCCCTATTTCATATCAAACTTTATCTCATACAGGAAATTCAAGTTACGACTGGGCTCTACCCAGTCAGATTTTCACGAGCAAGAGATGGGTGTGCCCCAGGGCACTATTTTATATGTGGCGCTTTTCAGCATCAAAATCAATAGTGGCACCAAGTGTTTCGCTCCTGGTGTAGATTGCTCGTTCATGATTTTTTTCTAATATGTTATCGATCAAAGCACATGCATACAATTGAAAGACAACTACAGCAAAATATAAACAAGATTCAAAACTGGGCTAGTACTAACGGTTTCAAATTCTCGAAATCAAACACGGTATGTATGCATTTCTGTCAGTTACGAAGACATCATGATGAACCTAAACTCACACTGGGCGGAACACCTATTCCAGTTGTTGAGGAAACAAGGTTTTTAGGTATTATCTTCGACAGAAAACTGACTTGTATTCCATACCTAAAGAACTTGAAAGTTAAATACCTAAACCCTTTAGATCTTTAGATCTACTTAAATTAGTTGCTCACACTGACTGGGGTGTTGTTAGAACAGTCATCCTTGATGTGTATAGAACGTGTATTCTATCCAAAGTAGACTATGGTTGCATTTTGTATGGTTCAGCCAGAAAGTCACATCTGAAAATGCTTAATCTAATTCATCATCAAGAAATACGACTTGCTCTGGGAGCGTTTAAGATATCCCCGTGTGAAAGCCTCCTCGCTGAAGCGAACGAACCACCTTTATCACATCGTAGAGAAATGTGTTCCGCATAATATGCTCTAAAATTAAGATAAAACCCTATAAACCCTTCTTTTTGGCTGTTTTTCAATCCAAATGCAAAACCTTATGCGAAAATAAACCAAACGCGATACCTTCCTTTGGCATTAGAATATCATCCAGCTTTGCCAGTACAAAAACTGAGCTTTCTAAAATCCAGAAAACGCCCCTCTCCGAAACACCTCCCTGTCTACTTAAACAACAAAAAGTACTTTTTACGCTACACGATGGAAAAAATCCGAGACAAACCCGTCCTTCTTCCAAAACTCTTATCATGGACTCCTCACCGCATTTTACAACTACACAAGAATTTATACTGACGGATCAAAGGATGAGGAAAATGCTGCTGCAGCCTTCGTTAGTGGAAAACGCACAAGTTCGCTTACCAAATAGCACAGCATTTTTTCTCCCGAAATCAGAGCAATAGACCTTGCTCTGCAATATATCGAAAACAAATTTATTTTAAATAGAATCATCTTCTCCGACTCACTATCAGTACTTCAGTCACTACACAATAGAAAACTGAAGAACCCATTGTTGACCAATATTTTCGTCAAAAATACCACGCCTAGTACCTCCCACACTATCGTATACGGATGGTTACCAAGCTGTGTTGATATTAAAAGTAATGAAAAAGCAGATCACATGTCTAAAACGGCCCTAACTCTAGAATCATCGGATTTTAAAATACCGTATACTGAATCTAAACTTAGCATCAAAGAGACATTACTTCAGAAGTGGCAGGCATTACGGAATGATGCAGTGAATAATAAACTTCACGCCATCAAGCCAACCCTAGGAGAATGGACTCCTTCCTACAGAACCATGCGTAAGGAGGAGAAAGTCATTGCAAGAATTCGAATTGGTCATATGCATATAACCCACGCCCACATACTAAAAGGCAAAGACCCACCAGAGTGCATTTCTTGCAATGAACCATTCACTGTTAAACACTTTAAGATGGTGTGTTTCGACCTACAACCTACCCGCGATCAGTATTACAATGTGCATGACATGAAATAACTTTTTTTTATACAATACACATTACTTGTATTATAGAATTTCTGAAAGAAGTGAACATTTACTCTAATCTCTGAATTGTATGCATTCACTTTGAGCATTTCTTTGTAATGTTTTTACCGTCTTTAGTTTTCAACAACTTCTCATTTGTCTTTATTAACATGTACCATTTACATTCCCAATTGATCAGTAAGCTTTATATAATGCCCTTAACCATCCTTCGTTCTACTTTCAACTATTTGGATTTCATTTTGATGGTCGAAATAAAACCTTTTATCACTTTTATATAATATACATATAACATTTTTATGGCGCTAAATAGCCTAACAGTGCTGATGCGTAGTAAAAATAACAATCAATCAATCAATAAATTTCTTTATAAAAGAAGATCAGTCGGCTGCTGTCTATATATAATGCATTGTATACAATCAACGCGTCACAGAATGTCTGCTCTAAATGTAAAAAGCTACTACACCGACCAACTATGGATATGTGAAAACTATCCATACTTCATCATGTTTGTGCTAGATCAGGTATCAACCCTGCGCAGCCTAAATATAAAAGACCCTCAACGAAAACAGGACAACCGTACCATGGTCTAAGGCGGAGAAATGAACTGTAAATAACAAGATAAACACTGCGCACAGATCTATAACAAGTATCTATTCTACATATTAATCAGATATAGAACACTTGACAAGAGCTATAAGAACCCGTTAATTATTGCGGTACTAATCTGAACGTAAGAAAACAGTCTGCGATAAACATATCCGAAAACGTTTGATGTGAAAATGTGCTAGACCTAAATACAATAAAGTTCGTGCAAATACATTTTTTGGACGCTTTATGATACTATAAATTATGTAATATAACAATTTCACAACAGTGAAAACTACCCATTCATGTGAGGAGCATCATATGGGTAAGTAGTGCAAGACATTTTGTCCCAAACACACATAACTAGCTATCTTTGTGGCAATATTGATATATTCTTTAGTACAAAAATATCATCATGAAGTGCTAGTCATGCTAATTTTCAGTTTCTAATCACTACACATATATCTTTTGTAAGGGAGTGATATCACAAACTATAGAAAATGGAGTTGTGCACAGACGTTGCTCAGTGACATGACAGCTCAGCTTAATATGATTGGTATACATGACAGGCAATGATTCATGACATTATGCTAATGGATTTTACCATTTTGTATAATTATGTCCTTAAAGAAACAAGTTTTAACTTAACTTCCTTAATATGGATAGTATACAACTATTTTTCAACAAGAGAGTCATCATTCCGGTGTTAGCGTTAACTAGCTTCCTGGAGTATACACTGAGAAGGTAACATGGATTCAGCTGCGGCCTTCGCTTGACCAATCAAAAACTGGTTACTTATTTAAAATGCTAAAGAAATGGGTCATAGTGTTTCTTATCTCTTATTTCGATTTCAATGATATGCATCAAAAGTGCGGAAACACAACATTAAAGGTGGACATGAATAACCTAATTGAACTATAATGTCAGGTTTGTCACATGAGGAAAAGGGATATAATAGGTACAATAATTGAGAAACAAGCTCACTAAGTGTCCTATATAAGTATGTATGTATGTATGTATGTATGTAGGTAGGTAGGTAGGTAGGTAGGTAGGTAGGTAGGTAGGTATGTAGGCATGTATGAATGCATGTGTGCATGTGTGTATGTATGTATGTATGGATGTATGTATATATGTATGTATGCATGTATGTATGTATGCATGTATGTATGTATGTATGTATGTATGTATGTATGTATGTATGTATGTATGTAATTATGTAATTATGTATGTATGTATGTATGTATGTCTTTATATATGTATGTATGTACGTATGCATCTATGTAAGGAGGTAGGTAGTTAGGCCGCTAGGTAGATAAGTAAGACGGTAGGTAGATAGTTAGGTAGTTAGGTATATATGTATGTATGTATGTATGTATGTATGTATGTATGTATGTCTGCATCTGTGTATGCATGTATGTATGTATGTCTGCATCTGTGTATGTATGTATGTACGTATTTATGTATGTATGTATGTATGTATGTATGTATGTATGTGTCTACGTAGATAGCTAGGTAGGTAGGCAGGTAGGCAAGTAGGTAAGAAGGTAGATAGATTGTTAGGTAGTTAGGAATATAGGTTTGTATGTATGTATGTATGTATGTATGTATGTACGTATGTATGTATGTATCAGTGATAGTATATATGTATGTATCTATCCATGGATGTGCTTTTCTCTATATAAAAGCAGATATGTCGGATGCTGTGCATATTTAATGCCTTGTATAAAATCAACGCGTCACAGAAAGCCTGCTCTAGATGTGAAATCCTACTAAATCGACCAACTATGGATATGTGACAACTAAACATATTTGATGATGTTCATGCTGGAATCAGGTATCCAACCCTGCACATACTACTTATATAAAACACCCTGAATGACAACAGGATAACCTTCAGATGATCCAAGGCGGGGGTAAGAACGGCAAATTGCCAAACACTGAACACACACACACATATATATATATATATATATATATATATATATATATATATATATATATATATATATATATATATATATAACACAGGTTCCCGCATTTGGAAGGCATTATAAATATATGATCAATAGGGAGACAATATTGTCTGATCAATGACATTTAAACTTTAATAAAGCATACTGATTTTCATCTTTATATACCATGGAATTAAAGCTAAAGCTACTAATGAAATAGATATATCTTTGAACAAAAAGTATAGTTAAAATGTCTCCTAAATGATGTCTCCCTTTTATTTACTAATGAGATAGTAGTCATTTGGGTGACTTTCTTATATGTCTCCGTATTACCATATGGTACATATCTATATGTCTCCTTTATGCATATAAAATATGCATATTATCTTTAATACTATAGTGTCTTACTGTTTGCTTCTAATATATATTTATTCATTATCAATTCTTTCTTGCATTTAGTATACCAGTATGAGACTATATACTACTTTACTTAAGTATTGTCATTATCTTTTTATCACTTTTAGCCTAAATTAGTGACGTCATTCCACAAACATGGATAAATATGTTGCCATCTCCAAACTATGACTAATACATGAGAACAATTTATTTTACCATGAAAGTAATTGAGATTTTGCTGAGTTTTTGTTTGATTTATAGGACTAATTGGGGATTTAAAGCTTGTTCCCACATTTTGGGGACATTATAAAAATACAGTCATTAGGGAGACAATATTTTGTATAATCAGTAACATTCAAAACGTTTAATGTTATGAACAAAGCCTAATTATTCTCATCTTTATATAGCATGGAATTAACACTAAAGCTAGCAATGAATTAGACATACCTTTGAACAAAAAAGTAAAGTATAGCTTCAATGTCTCCTAATTATTTACTTATGATAAATCAGTTATTAGGGCAACTTCCTTCCTCGCAGGTCTGATTTACATATATCTATGTCTCCTTTATGTGTATAAAATGTATTTAATTAACTACAACTGCCTATTTAGTTATTTCTTTGATTTTTCTTTTTATTATACATTTTTGGCCATTAAAATACCTATATCCAACTATATAATGCACTACATAAGTACTGTCTTTACCTTTGTGTCAATTTATCAAAGTCACTAATAGCAAATCACAAATATATGCAAGAGATATTGCAATCTCAAGGCTATATTACTTACTATTACAAGATATTTTTATGCCATGTAAACAATATTTGTATAATAGATCAGTAGTCTCACATTATCATGGATGCATCTGGTTTGTCTGATTTTGTAGGTTTTGGATTTAACTTATTTCAGCACATGATAGGCTATATATGGCGGCCAGTATAAATACTGATAGGGGAAGAACTGAGAATAACCTGGGGCAAACCACCAACCAATGGAAGCTAATGACAAGCTTTCTCACATATCCACACTGGCTGAACTCAAGACTCGAACCCATGCAGGCAGAGGTGAGATGGCAGCTCGGTAAAGATGAACACTTTTGACCACTAATGGTCAACCCAGCTGGTTCCATAAATGACTATTCACATTAGGTCTCATTAAATTAAAGCCTGCAAAGAGGTGAGATGGCAGATCGGTTAAGGTGAGCACTTTAGACCAATTGGTCACCCCAGCTGGTTCCGTAAATGACTATACACATTAGGTCTCATTGAATTAATAGAGTGCAATGAGGTGCGATGGCAGCTCGGTAAAGGTGAGCACTTTAGACCACTTTGTCACCCCAGCTGGTTCTGTAAATGACTATGCACATTAGGTATCACTGAATTAAAAGTGTGCAAGTTAGGTCTTGCACATGTAATTTTGATATGGTCAAGTTATTCTTATCCAGATGTATCCAGAACTTAGTTGTTACAACTGTTGGCAAACTTAGGACAATGAAAATGTAATAAATGAACAAATATAATTGCACAATTTTTTTCTAGCATGCAATGGTATAGTATCTTATTTAACATGGTCAAGTTACTTTAACCTGATGTGTGTACACATTAGTTTTCATCAACGCATGTGAAATTGGGTCCAAAGTATTGAGTGTGTAAGAAACAAACAGCTGACACTAAAAATGACACTCAAGCGATGGAAATAAAATATTGAGAATATAAACAAATGTATGATTGAAGAACAACTGAACACACAAATGGGTAAAATGCTATATTTCCGCACAACTTAGTCAGTTGAAAATAACCTCAATGCATTTCTTGACATCAGCATGAGATAGCGTTTCTTTGTCATTGCCATTTTATATTCAAACAGAATATAAACCAGAATAAGATGATGCGCATGTTCTGGGACCAAGGACTAATACCCATCTGCCTGGTTTTAAACATTCAGTTTTATTTTAACCATGTAAAATCGCTCAATTTAAACAGCAACATGTGTAAATTTACATCTGAAAATAAACCATAAGTATATACTTCAAATGCAGCTCAAGGTTATAACATTCTAAAACAAGACAAGTGTCACTCAAAGTAACCTATGCTGTACTGACCAAAAACAATTCCAAGGAATCCAGGATAAAGATTGTTTCTTCAATAATGCTGAGTATTGAAAGCTATTTATGGGCAGAAGCGATACTAAGAGAATGACAAACATCACATGATATTATATTAAAACTATGAAGTGCACAGATTCAGGGATTATCTAGCTATATGAAAACACTTCCAAATAACATTTTAACCATAACATATCGTAAGTTAGTTGTTGACCTCATGGCATGGAGCAGCACCTATTATTAGGAGTGGTATTTGGGAAAAGGGTAGGTATCTGGTGATGAGTTTCAAATATAAATTTAATCATATAAGGCATTACTTGCTGTTTACACATGCTGAAGAAAATTAAACCAATACAATCTTCCTACACCCACCAACACTAAACCCCCTGCATCCCCAAATCACACACATAATAATACCATCCAAAGCACAGATGCCGCTATCTTGGGTACATACAAACAAAAGTTGAAATAGATGTAAAAAGAAATAGAGTCTTTAGATCAATGCTTCTGCCATTAATGTAATAAACTAAATTCTCATTTACTTTGTGTAAATCAAGAATGTGTTAAAGAATATTAGTAGTTTAGTTTGAACTGCTGCTATTTAGACAAACAAATATGGATAATTAATTAAAGTAAAAGATACAAGTACAAGATACAAGATCAACAGTTTAACATATTATACAAAATCTTATGTCATGAGAAAAGAGTTACATCTGTTGAACATGTTAATGTTTCAAGGAACAAAACCTCAGGCTATGCTTATGACCATTACAATTAAGAAGCAAACTATTTACCTGATTACAAGTAAAATAAATTCAAAAACTGAAATTGTCTAGAAAAATATTAAGGACAGTCACAAGTTTTAATATGTTTGCAAAAGGGATGTCAACACTAGTTTTCATCAAAATGTCACCTCTTAGCATAGTAATGGTATAAGGTAAAGTTACTTAGAAAGCATAAAACCAGCATAGATTCTCTCAACAAATAAAGTATTTTTCACCATTTCTAGTAAGTAACTCTCATTTAATAAGTGCTGTCCCAAACTCAGATCGATTTTATGCCAATCTCGCACATTCAGACCATGTCTTAAATTCATAAAACTAGTACAAAAACAATAAATTAACAGACTTTCTGACAGAATTGTCCAATTTACAAAATCAGTTTACTCTCCAAATAGTATGCTTCAGAATCTTGAGACATTGTCAGTAACAGGAACAATGAGCAACACTGTCAGCATCAAACAGTATTTTGATAAGGTCTATATGCTACCCAATTTACAACATTCCTAAATCATGCATAGTATAAAGTTTGGTTTGATTGACAGGTTAATTTTTGCCACATTTATATATTTGTAAACAATTATTTCAGTATGGAATGTTTGTTCAATAAATATGGAAAATCATACAAACTTTCAGTTTAGATGGTATATTTCTAGAAATTCACTGAAAACTGATTTGTGTATTTAAACTTTTTTTCCCAAAAACTTTAGATTTACATGTGCATTTTATTCTGGACAGCAAGCTTCTGTTGATGTCTACCGTTACAGACTCCTAAGATTTGCCACATAAATGTACACCTTTTCATATTTTAGATGAAGTATGGTGTCATAAGTTATTCTTTAAGGAAGAAACGAGCATAGTTGCTAGACAGAATCAATATGGTTATACTAGATAGCTGATATGCAACATGCACCCAAGTGTCTCGCTTTGTGCCCATCATTATTACAGGAGCATTACGAGATAGATGTCATGTTTAATCAGTTTTTCCTGTTGATTTCACATTAGATAATTGAGATGAAATATGTACCACAGTTTAAGGTAGTATTATGCGTGATATCTAGTGTCTGAAAATGAGAAATCTTGGATTTATTACAAAGTGTTGGTGATTAAAGTGACCAAGATATGAAAAATATATATATATTACACTGCCATTTTTGCTTCATAGTATCTTCTGTTAAAAAATCACATCAAGGTGGAATCTGTACGGTCTTGAACCTAAGACATTGATCATCGACTGGACAAAATTTATTAATTATCACCTCTTTATGTTCGGATTATCCACTGGTTATTCTGGCTAACTGACCATTCAGCCTAATAGCTTTGTTCTATGGTAGTTAGTCTGCACAAAAGTCAGCGATCTCACTAATGCATACATAAAAATAGGGTTCATACACAAAGCATATAAATCTGAAAAATCACACCAATTCTATACAAAACATAGTGATAAATTGTAAATGGGTTTGACATCACACTGCATCAAACAAGAGGCCCACATGGGTATAATATTGCTCACCTGGGCAATTGACAAATGTTAAGACCGCTCGCCCACAACAACTGTTTTGGAAATGTTATGCATATTAGGCATAATTGAATTTAGACTGTGCAGATATGGTTTCACACAATCATGTAATTTTGATATGGTCAAGTTATGTCCAGATGCATCTTCAAATAGATTTTACAACTGTTGGTGAACCTAGGATAGCAAGAATATAATAAATGAACAAGTGAAAATGTAAAAGTTTTTCCAGTAAGAAATGGTTTCAGTAACTTGTTTGACATGGTAGAGTTAATTCTGACTTGATCTGAGTACACATCAGTTTTCATAAGTGCATGTGCTATTGGGTAGAAAGCATCAACGGTGTAACAAACAGTTGACAATACAAAAGACACTCAGACATGATCATGCAATTTATAGTAAACAATATATTTTTAAAAGATACCTCTTAATTTAAAGACATCAAATTATTTATCACATGTACCAAGTTCATAGCTCCCATGAGTTTTTGAGTTACACACATCAAAACATAATTAATAAAAGTTACAACTCATTTTCATGGAAATATCTAACAGAGGAACAATTTCACAAGAACAATAATACAATCGAGAAAATTATACAAATTCATCTTACTTTCAAAATGAAAGTATTATTGCATGAATATAAGACATTCTCTACAGAAAAAATCAGTGTGCCCCCTCTTGAATTCCACCCACCACCCCAACCAGCGGCCACCCATTCCTTATGGCCAGAATCCCGTGTAAGTGGAGGACCACTATAAATAATTTATATAAATCAAGTTATTAAAAGGTAGATAAAAATTCTTTTTTACACAATCATGTAATCAGACAAATTGACATATGTGTTATGTGCAAATTAAAATATTAGCAAATATAACTGCAGCTAGTGGCAGAGTAAAAGCTTTCTTTAAGGTCAACCCCTTCTGCTAACAAAAAGCAGTCTCTCAAGACAGTTGCACGACAGGTTTCAAAGTGATAATTTACAAAGGAATACCCACAATTACTTTGCATGCAATTTATTCTTTATGCAAAATTCTTGTTTAAATATTTCATTCATTTCAAATAATTTTACATATCAATAACGATATACATGTATAGAAGCCTTTGTTTTGGAAAGCTTACATAAAAGTAAGTGGTGTTTATCTATTTGGTTCTTCATAGCTGTGTGTAAATGCTTATTTTACCTGAAAATCATAGTTGCTGGTCATGATCTAGCAAGGGTCCTTCAAAAAAAATTGGATACACATATAATTTCAATCCATGCATGATGATTATGGACATAAAAAAGATGGTTACTCAAGACAGGTTCTACTGTGCTGTAAAATATACCAGAAATAAGCTTTTCCATTTGTATACGGGCTTAGTCCAAACATAATCAGATGTTTTCATGCATAAATAGTATGACAACAAAACAGGAATGAGGATCATGCATACGCCATTGATCTCAATGCAGAGATATGATTTATAGATATTATTGAAAAGGCTGTTAACAAGTCAATTTTAATACATTTAATGATATCACTACAAAACTTTGAGAAGACCACTTTCATTTGAAGCAAGTATACGAAACAAGCAGTAGCGTGGTGCAAGAAGTACCAAATTGACTAACAATTGCTCCATCAAAAACATATCTGAACCTGTTGTGATCTTAACCTCTGATACAGGAACAATCTTAATTCAAAAACTATATGGGGAAAGTGGCATGAAGATATTTAAAAACCACTTAAAGATGAAAATGCAAATCAACCAGGAGACAGTTTCCATAAAGTTGTAATCCGATTTTCTAATTTCAGTAGAGATTTTATTATTATCTTTTTTTAATTTTGTATATACATTTGACAGACAATACTTTGATTTTGTCAGAAAAAGAGATAGTTAACCACATGAAAACTAACCCCTCAGTTGTAAAACTTTAGATCAAACAATAGTTTCATTCTTCAAAAAAAAACAAAAAAACGTTGAGGAATTCTTAAAACTTAACGAAATCTTCACCTAAAAAAATCTAGCCACCCCCACAACTAAATCACGACTTTATGATTGTAATTTTTCATTTTCTGAGCCATAGTATCTCGAAACTTTTTTCGTTCATTGAAAATGTTAGTTTGAATTTTCTGTATCTTCTCCTTCATTGGTAGTTTCTCAAGTTCTTGTAACTTTTCAGTCTCGATAAAGTCAGCAACATCTTTTCGTCCTGTCAAGAGACATTTGAAAACAACTATTAAATATTATTTTCACTTTTATTTTCAAATTTCTGTTTATCAACAGTGTTTTCTCCAGGATTCTGCAACAATGAAGGAATTTCGCTATTGATACTTTTATAAGACAAGATTTTAAATGTTAAGTTCTAAGTTTCTTAAAGACAATCATGCAATTAATTTGTTACAGAATTTATTTTCAAAGTCAGATGTGTTTCCTTTCATAAGTCAGCTTGAACAAAGTAGACAATCTTACCCATATTAATTCATCAGGATATTCTTCCCTCATTTTGTATATATAAATTACAATATTTGGAAAAAGTAATCTGAGAATTTCATCCTGTTTCTTGTTTATTATTTATTATGATATATCCACAATTAGCAATGAAGAATATGAGTCATTGTGAATTTAAAAGACAAGATAATATTCCGATCAGAAAACTTGTACAACTCATATTAAGAGAGATGGAATAGATAAGTGCTTCACCTGCATATCCTGCCAAAAACACGGTTAGCTGCAATTGGCTCCAATGTCCTAATTATGATATAGACAATTTTAACTCTTTTGATGTCATGCAGCTTATGACATGATATTCAAGAATGTGAATTTCACACACTGCTAGAAAAAAGAATTTGTCTTATAAAAAAACTCCTCCTTTCTCTAGTTAAAAACTATGATTACACAGGTATATATACTGCAAAGAGTTTTTATCCTTTGCAGAATATACCTATGCAAAAGGTAGATTTTCATAATACACCACTCCCTCAATAACCTGCGCCCTTATAACGCGGTGTCAGGCATGGATCCCATTTTTTAAACCAGAAAATACACTGTATATAATACCAAGCATCCACATGCCTGTCCAAACAGTACATACAATTGCATTTATTTATTGAATTCTTCATCAGAATTGTCCAATTTAATTATTCAAATTGACTTTTAAAAAAATACAGAATCTTTAAAAATGAAAATGCCAAACATCAGCAAACAAAGCCCTAATCCAGATCTAAGTTTTTCCTTGAATGTTAACATGAAACCAACAATATACAATAGCTTGATTCCAGAAAGGATATGTATTCTAACAGAGCAAAAATGGATTATTTTAATTTCTGCAATTGCATTTCAGTCAGTTTTCTCAATTTATTAACAGTAAATGACAGTAAATTACCTTTGAATTGCCAAATAGATTTTTTTCCATTAATTTTTCTTTCATTATCCATTCTGTCTTGATTATTTACAACTTACCTTGAAGTAAACCACAATTTCCTGCTCCATCTTCCTGTATGAATGATTTGAATTTATTACTTAAAATGGAGGTACTCTTTGTGGTCCACCGCACATATGGGTGTGCTGGAAAGTAAAAACATAGGCAAATTTTAATTAGCCCTTAAAGTTTTTAAAAGTGCTATAAAGATATTAAGTGCAATGGACATAAGAGATGGAGCAATAATATCAGCATATTTGTTCCAAGTGAATGACCTATTTGGTCCAATCCAGCCAATTCCTCATAATTTAACTGTTTAATTTCACTTACTTTATCTGCACATGACATAAATGGAATAGTGAACTGTACATACCTGTTTCCCTTATGTTTAGCACAGAACTTGTCTTAGCCCTTTTTGTAAAAGACACTTTTTCTATCTGGTCTTCATTTGCCAGTTCTTTTTGTTGTATCTCTGGAATTGCAAATATGATATCTAGCAGTTATTTTTTTCATCACTAATAAAATGCTTGGAAAAAAGAATACTGATATAGGCATTATAAGATACTGTATCCACCTTTTCTTTTGATTTGTGCTTATAAGGTGGGGTCAGGTGTGGATCCCATTTTTGAAACCATAAAATACCCCCAAAATTTATCTTTATTTCTTCAACTTTAAGAAAATCGCGATCAAAATTGGATAATTTGATACATGGCTCGTTTTATCATAAAAAATGGGAGATAGGACCTGGAAATTTTAATCAACGTAATCAAATATCAAATGTAAAAATAAGTCATACAATATTTTATATTTTCTTTCCAAATGACATTCCTAGTACACCGCAATTAACGATATTTAAGAAAATTTTGATTAATGAAAATGGGGCACTGAGGAGAACCAAGGGGGCAGTGGTCTGAAAAAAATTTGGGTACCACTGGTCTAGAATGATTGTTGGTGTCTTCTGGCGTAATCATGATAACAAGCTTCTTGGGATGGATGCATGGAAGAATAATTCTACCAATTCAAGATATCTCACAGCATAATTAAAAAAAATTGAATATGCTTTTTCTGATTCTGTTATGACTTTTTTAACATACTAGTAACTATTTCATAACTGTAATAAAAAGAATGAATGCATCACATTCAATAAGGCCTAAATGGAACAATATCTACCTGAGTCCCTCATGCCAATAACAGAAGTTGCTGTGAACCTGTTTGTGCAGCAAGGTTCCATCTCATCCTGGTCTGAAATAGACAACATATATAAGTAACTGATATATCTGCAGGCTCTATTGTTCATGTGCTACAGTAAGTTACAACTGATCGTTTTATTAACTTTTAGTTACATCCAATAAAAATGCACAAAGAAATAATATGTAACTATGGGATGCTCCACCATTTGCTTTAAAGTAGGAAATTAAGCTAATGTCAACTGAACGTTGAAGAGAATTTTAGTGAAAAACAATTCTGACATGATTCCCAACACAACATAAATTATTTTACATCATATCCAGTCAGATTTCACAATCATGTCAACATACAGTGGACTCCTATCTCATAGCAAACAAATTAACTGGTCACAAATATACAATTCAGATGCATTTTAGCATATTATACAAGGCACCCATGGAATTAAGCTTACCTTGTCTTTTAACTACTCTTTCATCTAGCAAATTCAAGAACTTTCCAACTTTTGTGACTTCAACAACAGCTGGTGGACACTGATAAACTGAATCATTCATATCTGCAGAATGACCCATATGTTTATAAAATGTCTCCTTTTCTTGCTCATTATTCTCCAAAGCTGCATAAATTGTTGATACGCGGTGTCTGTTCTTGGTGGCTGTAATATTCTTACTGGTTCCAGCTCCTTGACAAATTTCTGTAATGCAGTGCCAGCCACTTGGATGGTCTTCGGACTGTTTCACGCATGGGAAGGCAAATGCATTTTTTGCACTTACACCTGCAGTTTGTCTCTTATCTGAATTTACCATAATTTATATTCCCTTCACGCAATCTTTTGGTATAAGAACAGGCGCTAAATGGTTTCCTTTGCCACTTTGATATGCAACTTTGATTTGCTGTACCAGTTGCTTTTCCATCTTATCTGATATTGAAGCCACTGAACTCTCATTGATCCAAGCATTATTCATAGCTTCCTCCACTTCAAGCAAGAGGAGACGACTGGGCTCTCCACCCCTTCGTCCATTGTACATTGTCAGCCTTGCCACAAGAAGATCTCTAAGTTCAACATATTCTGCTGATCCCCATATTAAGTAAGAGTCATTAACCAGCTCATCAATTCTTTTCAGAGCATAGTTGTGGAGCTTTTCCACATCTTTTTCCAAAGGCAGTTCTGCTGGTTTACGTAGAATTACCTGTCTCTTTTTATTGCACAAGTACTCTGTATTACCAAACAGGGCATTCCACTGCAAGTTTAACACCTCCAACAATTTGTCAATTTCTGTTGCTTTATCATCTTCATCATTAATTAAATATGTTCCTTTTAAAATTTTTGCTCCCCTCTTTAAAAGATATCCCAAACTTTGTCTTAATCCTGCTTTTACTTCTGTACTTTGTTCATCAGCTGCTGTAATAGCATCTATTGCATTCTCTAAATGCTCAAAATTTGCCCGATGAAATATTTCATATGAGTTACAATTATCTCCTTTGGAATTTCTGAATGCTAGGAACAAACTACTTAATCTTCTCATGTCTGTCATTGTGGACCTTCTTACTTCCACTTTCTTATCTTTCTTTCTCATCAGTTTTTCATACAGTCTTCTTCCAATTGTTTTGATGGTGTTGTCCTCTCTACATCAATTGCCAACTTCATCAAAGATGAACCTAGCCAATATTTCGGTCTTGAATTCTTCACTTTCTGCACAATTTGAAAGTGACACTGGTAGAGAAGCCTTAGTTGTTGTTATATTGGAAAAGCATTTTTCCTTATGCTTATAATAGTAATCTTTAGAGTAGAAACCTTTGCAGTGACCACACATCAGAATTCTTGATGCACCACGCTTCTTTTCCATCATAAGATCAGCCTCCAAGGCATCATTTTTTAATAGCTCAATATTATATTTGTAAATACCATCCTTTTCTAGAGATAAAAATATCCGGTCTCTTTCGGGCTTTGGTTGTGTCAATGCATCAGCAACCTGCTGCATATCAGCATGCTTCAGTTTCATGTGTCGTGACAATTTACTCTGAAGGTTCCCACAAAATGAACATGGCCGTTTTGGCTTTTTCTTACATTTCCTGTTAACTCTGTTTTCATCTAAAAGAAAGAACAATAAACCATGCATAACTTCATTTAGTAATTCTTTAAACTGCTCTCAAGCAAGAGTCATTCAAAAAGTCGGATGCTCTACTGACTGAAAAAGGTATTCAGGTACTTGAGATATGACTATTTCTGTTTTACAACTGCTGAGTGTTAATAATGTCCACTTTGGGAACAAGAGTAGTGGTCGGAGATATGAAATGCTCTTGAAATGAACTGTGAATTTCACTATTAATTCCAACGTTATTTTGAACTAACATGCTTTGATTTCATAAGAGTGTCAAAATTTGGCTAATATGATTATATTTTTTTTAAATTATTATTGTTGATGTTGAAGATACCTCCATTACTTTATCAGAGCACTCTATAAATTTTTCCAGATACATGTACATGGGTATAAAATTTTAATTAAAGTGTAAACTGCCTTAGCAGAGACGAAATTATGATGGATATTTTAAAGGATCCCAATGCAAATCGCTCCATGAATGTCCTTAACCCTTAAAGTGCTATATAGTTTTGTAGCACAAGATCCCTCAGTGCTGAAATATTTGACAAAATAAATGATAATTGCACAGTGCTTGTTACTATGTAAAATAAAAGTAGAAAAATTGGAAACAGTTAAATTACATCAATCCTCCCTACAGCATAACAATGAAACCATACATACCTGTTTTTCTGATGTTAAGTTCAGAGCTCATTTTGTAACTTCTGGTAAAGTCAAAATTCTCTTTCTGGTCTGCATGTGAATTTTCTATTTCTTCTATTTCTGTAAAAAAAAACTGTAAATGTTATATCCATTCAAATTTTGTCAAAACCAATCAAAAGCAAAGCAATTAGATTTTCTGCCAATGTGGGTAGGAGCAGTTTATTCATGCATCATACCACATGTGTGTCATTAAAGATGAATGCACTTTGGCAACAAAGAACCCATTCTTACCTGTTTCCCCGATGTTTTGTACATCACTTGTGTTGGCATCTTTCTGTTCTGCATTTGCTGGATGTGTTTGCTCCACCCTTAGAAAGATTTAAAAACGTGATATTAATATCATTTTTATTTAATTCAAAACATAGGAAAAAAACAAGATATTTGTTTTGTTTATATAGCCCTCACATAAGGATCAAGGTGTAAAGCCCTGGTGTGGGCTTGGGGGACAAGTGTTCTGTTAGTGCCACGAACCTGTGCGTTGCGCAAACAATGAGCATTTACACAATTAACACCTTTCCTGCTCTGTACACTTTTGTGACACACTGACTATTGAATGACTTCACTTTGTGATCTATTAAAATACAACATACTGATGCAACGAAGCCCATAAAAACTTGTTTTTAACATTTCCTGAATCATGGCATCATATGATGCAATTAACATTACATACCACCTTTTTCAACAGACACATTGATGATAATGTAACAGAGAAAACATTATGATCAACGTTAATTTAGACTGATATTGAGTATTCATTATCAAGAAATGACAAAAAAGTTACTCATCTTGCAATTTGTGCAGTATGTGTAAATTGTTGAAGAAAACAAAGTAATTCCAAACACAGGTAGACCGGTATCAGGCAAGGCAAGAAACCAAGCAGCAAATCTGTGCTCAGTCAACTGATCTACCCAGCCACCCCAAGTTTCTCACAAAATTTATATCAATCTTTGAAATGACCCATATGACAATGATGATTGTGGAAACCTGCGAATTTGCATAAATTACTCATTCCTGTTAGCTATAATTAATACTTTTATGTAGCACTTACAATCAGATGCATGATGATGATTCTTTCATTAATGTATGGGCCTAAGTAATCAGCTTACATACATTTAGAACTAGCATTTTATTAGTTTTTAGCATAAAGTTCACTGATTTCTGATCATTTAGAGAAAAGCATTTCAGATGTAAATAATCTGAAGTGTCTTGGTTTATTTTCAAGAGTCTTGGGGTGATTAGTTCATAATATATACCTTCAAAACTATAAACAAAAATACTCCTTTTTTTTTATTCTCTTCTGAAAACCAAATAAACTGATTTTGTCAGAATCATGATAAAACTTTGTAAAAAATAATATTGCATAAAGAATAATTGTTCTTTAACTATAATATAACTATAATGAATTGTAATTAAAAAATTGTATTATTGTTTTCTTCTGCAATCATTGTCATATAAACTGTCAGTTACCAAATCAAACAGCTAGCATAATGCTCTTTGGACATTATTTGATGTGTAATTTGGCCAATGACACAAAATATTTTGTAAACACATAAGAAGAAAAAAGTCATTAACTTCAGTTACACAAAACCAAAGTCGGAAGTGGGTAGACTCCTTAAATTAAATGTCAATTTTTTATATACATATATCAACTGCACACTTGTAAAGGTCTAACACTCTCTCACATGTAACATCATCACAAGACAAATAACAGGATAAAAGCTGCATCCTATTTTAACATGCTGGAGGATGCCTATTCTGCAAGGGATATCAGCTGGACATAAAGTTTCAAATGTCAAATGTTGACAGATGGACTATAGATGATTTGCCATGAGACAAGCTTATCTGACCTTGGCTAGAAAATATAATAAGATATATATAATGATTTAATCTGACACATGAAAATGAAAGGACAGTCTTTAGGACTTGCAGAAGGACAGAGATATCATTGTGCAATCCCCTCATTGAGCTTACAATAAGTTGGACAAGATAAACATTCATATGTCAAATTAAAAAACAATTAAACTTACCAGATCTGACCTTATTAAAAGGGAAAATGAGACTCTCTTTATCGCTCTCTGTATCGCTCTCAGGAACGTAATCAGGATCCTTCACAGAATCATCATCAATGCAATTTGTGTCTATTTCCATTCCATGCTTGCCTCCTCTGCTAACAAAGGAAAAATATTTCTATACATAAATGCATGTATATAATTTATTGTGTGTGTGTGAATGTATATGCCATTTGCTATTTATTCATAGATTATTAAAATAGTACCAGTGAGTAATATTTTGAATTACACCACTACCTCGATAACTCGTGACCTGATAACTTGCAAACCTGCTTATAACATGGGGGCAGGCGTGGATCAATTTTTTTTAAACCAGAAAATACAAGAAATTTTATCCCTATTTCTTGAACTTGAAAAAAAGTGCAATCAAAATTGCTAACTGAAACAGTAGATATGACCTGGAAATTTTAAATTATCAACTTTTAATAAGAAGTCCTCTAATTGGCAACATTTTGTTTCCAAACGACATTCTTAGTACACTTTAATTAAAGATATTCAAGGACGTTTTGATCAATGAAAATGTCACTTACACCTAGTGTAAGCAGAACATTAATATTTAAATGCCAATTAAATAATTTTTATCAAGTGAACTTTGTGCTTTAATTCTATCTTTTAGTTCCACTTAAGTATTATCATCACAAATGCAATGAGTATTTAAACAGAAAATATGTCAATCTATCATAACAGTTATGTCCAGAAGCGTTTCTCTGAGAACCTAATTAAGTGCCAACCGTGTTTTGATAACTGACTTGTAGAAGTATTTGTTTGTATTGTTGCACTGAATTAAAAACTGGCCTCCTTTGTATTATCACGTTAATTATGCCTTTTGAATCAAATAATGTAGGTGGAATTTAAAAAACAGTTAAAAGACATGCAAGTCCTACATACTTAAAATCTTGTGGTCCCGGTCGTATGTTGGGCGAACTCACTGCAGTTGATCAATTGCACACCGTTATAAATGTTATTGTGTATGTAACATAAGCTACCTTAAATTAACCGACTCCTTCATAACTGTGATAAAAAGATAGCAAGGCAACCAAGCAAAATGAATACTTCGTAAAATAAAGAGGTTGGTTTCACAGATATAGACTATTGTGGGCAAGCAATATTCTGAGACATCCTGAAGGATGATAAGAAGTTTCATTATTTCTTGCAAGGAAATCATGACATTAATATTGTACTAACTGAACAATACAAAAAATTTGAGCTTTGACATAAGCATTTGTCTCACAAAATAAATGTTGTTAGTTTTGGAAAGAAAGGAATCCTGCTTGGTGGTGTTTCAACAGTTAGTCTAGTTCCTGGCTGCTGTGACTCCTGACTTGTAGTATACTATTTAATACCATTCTGAGAACCAGGCTAATCGACAAAACAAAAAGCAGTGACGTAATGCACAGATGTTTTTGAGCACATGTGAAGGTGTTGAAACCAGCTGGAATGATCTTTCACATGTTGGACATTTTGAAAATAAATGTTTTTTACGCTGAATAACGAACAACTTCATTACAAAATGTGCATTAATAACAATTATTATCAAGTGATTGTAAAATGAGGATTAAGTCAATAAACAGCCCAGTTCCGTAAACCCGTCACTCAGATTTCTCGATGTATAAGAAATTTTTTTCAATTTTTGGAGGTCCCTCGGTAACTCGGGCCCTCGCTTACAGTGCGGTCTATGTTTGTGGACCTAGTTGTGTGTGAGTTATCGAGGGAGAGGTGTATACAAGTGCAAAATAAACTTGAGAGTCAATCTGTCACTGTCTATATGTACAATTCTAATTGAATTTAGTGCCATTAAGCATTCTCATTCACTTAAGTGATACAGCTAAAAAGTCAAACGAATAATAACCTGGCATGAGGAATCTAAGGAAAAATTACTTGCCTGTAAATCAAATTCCTTAACTGACTTAAACTCATATCGTGTGAAATGTTCTGTACAAACTACAGTGAAATAGTATTTGTAATCAACTCTCCTGATCCATTTGCAGTTTAGACTTTGCACTTACAGATGATGTACATATGGCTGTGGCCACTGTGAAAACTCCTTGTATAGGGGACGATGATGATCACTTTCAATTTTTAGAAATGGCTCCTTGAGAACTGACACTGCAATTAAGTGAGAGAACACAATGCACTGCTTATTTAAATATTGATGTAAAATGAGTGTTTACTCAGAAGTTACTATATTTGTTAATGTAACATTTTAAACAAGAAAAATTAAAATATGTGCATATATGATGTACTTGCTGCCCATTGACTGTTCTTAGGTTTTAAATATGCCAGAATAACATAGAAAAACATTCCAAGTTTACTTGAGTTTAATTAAAACGATTAAAGTATCAACTTGCCATTACTTTTTAAATTTAATTTTTTTCTGTAAACAAATTGGCATCGTTTTATCCAGAACACAAGGAAAAGCAACTACGGTACATGTAATGTGTAAAATGGTTATAACATACTTGCTGGGCCTTTACAAGCACAATTTTATATCCATACAGTGAATGTTTAAAATAATTCATCAAAACTTCATACACAAAAGAAAGTGAAAATCATGCGTGCATAAAGCTTTATCTTTCTTTCTTTTGCCAGTCAAAAGTAGTTTCATTATTAGCATATTGCTTAACAAAATGTAGGCAATATTTTTCTGAACATCTCTCTGATTGCTGTGCTTACCTAAAACCTGAAGTTATACTTTTTTTTCTATCTCATGTCACAATGTTTTGATAACCATGCAATGACCACTGGTAACTCATGCAGATTAAGAATGATTCTCTAACAAATACCCAATACGCAGGGGAAAAATAAATCTTTTCTTTTTAACTACACATATTCTGTAAGTTACTCATACTGGGTCCAAAAGCAGACACTGCCAAATAAACTAGGGCATGAGTTACAGAGGTACCTAAGAATAATTAGGGGATGATGTTGCTGTTGCTGTAGGGTTTAACGCCATTTTCAAGCACGCGATAGGCAATACATGGCGGCCAGTATTAATGGTGGAGGAAGAACCCGAGAAAACCCCGGAAAGAACCACCGACCCACGAGAAGCTACTGACAAGCTTTCTCACATAGCCACATTGGCTGAATCCGAGACTCGAACCCACGCAGACAGAGGTGAGATAGTAGTGATCCGTAACAGAGAGCGCTTTAGACCACTCCGCCATTCGGGGCCCCCATTAGGGGATGAATACTGACAAAAATCAAGGTGAAGGTGGGAATCATTGGGTAAATGTTGACTAATTGTTTTATATATGCATTGGCAATACTTGTCAATAAATAGGCTTCGAAGGAAATAGTTTGGTTTCTGGATAAATACTGTTCTTTTCAAGATAGCTAATCATTGGAAGATTAGTAAAACCTTTACTCGAAGAGGTTTCAACATGCATAACGTGTATCTGCAGAAAAATCGTGTAATGTGTCAGCTCTTTTGCATATGAATGTTGATAAATTATATTGTTATGGTATTGTATTAAGAGATAACTAGATTACTTTTTTCATAAAAGATGGACATTTTAAAAAAACAATACTGAATTTTGTATTGTTCTATATCATTTTAATTGTTCTATAAAATACTGGTGCCACAATTTGATAGTAAAAATTTTTGAAATTTTTGCTCATCGTTGAGGAAACCAATTGAGCCAATTCATTATCTACAAACATTGGATGCCCCTTCTACATAATGTACCCTATCTTTAAATGACTGTCTTTTACTTTTTTTCAATAAAAGTGGATGTTAGTGTTACCTCTGCATGATCAAATCACATAGAAAGCAAGAACAAAGCAACAGAAACACATCCAATATACCAGCATAATGCTGAAAGATGGAACAGTCTGATTTAAACAAAAACAACCAAAAGAAGATTTAATAAAGTAACCATACCAAGTCCCTTAGATCAACGCCATGACCCGCTGACACTTGACCCTATAATACTATATAAGATACGGTACGTGTATGTTCCAAAAAACTGACATATTAGTAATCTCCAGTCAAGTACTTAACCCTCAGCTAATCAGTAATCATTAAACTCTACGGTATCGTACAAATGAATGCTAGTTTATTTCAGTGTAAATATGAAAAGAATCTACGTAAAAATAATAAAAGAATTACGATACTGAAGGTATATCCGACAAACATTTTGATCGAGAGTAGAAATACATGTATGATAGTCTTAATAAAACAATAGCGAGAGGCTCCATAGGGGTTAGTTTGCGCGCACACTTAGGAAGGATAAATAACAGGGCAATATACGAGTCAACGTAAATAATTGTAAAACAATATAACTTGTGGGATTTCTTTGACAGGTGTTTTAGAAGTAATCGGCAGACACAGTTTATATACTACTGTTGTTTAGTTGTTTGTAAAGCAAAGTGGTTTGTTAGCGGTAGAGTGTTGTACAATAGTTACCATATGCTTGATCTGGGGTAAATGCCTCGGGGATAATAGGTTTGTTTTGTTGCACAATGCCAATGACTTTACTAATACATGCCGACTCTCAGATGTATTGTTTAATGAGATATGGTAGTGGACATGGTTTCTCCTCAAAGTTATAAACTGTCACAATACTTGAATAATGTCCACGTTGAAACCAATCATATTTTGATCAATTGAATCACACTACCGGTAGTAAAAAAAAAAAACACAAATAAACAACAATGATAAATAATTATCAAATACAAATTGATAACCAACCACACATGGAAATAATTACAGGATAAGGTATATAAATAGTATACTACCACTATAAGAAATTATTTCAGTTTATTCTCTCTAGAAGTTTATATTCAATTCAATCAGATAAAATGAATAGTGTTGGAAGTAAAAGAAAGCGTTCTGCTTACGATACAGCATTCAAAATTAAAGTTATTAAATATGCAGAAGCAAATAACAACTGTGCTGCAGCACGCAATTTTTTTGTGAACGAGAAGCAAGTACGGGAATGGCGGAAAAGCAAAGCAGCATAAGAAGAAATGCCAAAATCCAAGAAGGCTCGTCGGATTGGGATTGCCACTTTCCCTGAATTGGAGAAAGAACTCAGTGATTTTGTAAGTGAACTTCGACAAAATTCGTCTACGTGCTATGCAGATAGCTAAAAATGATAAATATAAGTTGGCAGATTCAAAATTTGTTGCATCAGCCGGCTGGTGTCGGAATGGTTTCTGCCTCAGGCAGTGAACGAAGATAGCACAAAAGCTACCAAAAGACTTGGAAGAAAAAATTGAATCATTTCAGCAGTTCATCATTAAACGCAGAAAGGAGTGCTCATTTGAAGTATCACAAATTAGAAATATGGATGAGACGCCTATGACCTTTGACTTACCAAGCAATAAAACAGTCAATGCTGTTGGTGAGAAAACTATTTTGATAAAACGACCGGCCATGAAAAAAAACGCATTTCACAGTTGTATTGGCCTGTTTAGCTGATGGATAAAAGAAGCTGTCTCCTGTCATCAATTTTAAAAGGTAGTCGCTGCTGAAAAGCATGAAATTTCCTGCTGGTGTCATTGTTCGTGCACAGCAAATGGGATGGATGGCCGAAAGTGGAAGAATTGAATGGTTAGAGAAAGTATGGAACAAGAGACCAGGTGCAATTCTTCAGACACCTTCAATGCTTGTATGGGATATGTTTCGTGCACACAAGACCGATGAAGTAAAAAAGGACGCAAAGAAAATGAAAACAACACTGGCTGTGATACCAGCAGGTTTAACATCAGTGTTACAACCTCATGATAACTGCCTTAACAAACCTTTTAAGGACAAGTTACGAAAGATGGGGGCAGAATGGATTTGCTCAGGGGCTGTGAAAATGACAAAAGGCAGGAATTTAATGAGGCCGGACATCGATTTGGTCGCCAAATGGGTAAAAGAAGCATGGGACTCTATTCCATCGGAAATGATTTCAAAATCATTCAGGAAGTGCTCTATCAGCAATGCTATGGATGGAACAGGAGATGATGCTATATTTCAATCCGACAATGACGTGGAGAGCGAGAAGGAGAACGACACACTATCGGATGACCATGATGACAATGACGATGTATATGATGAAAGTATAAAGCCCGTAACAGAAGCCGAGTTTAGTGAACTGTTTGGCAAGTCTGATACAGAGCCAGATTTTGAAGGATTCTAAAAGTGATAGAACTTTTAAAATTCATGATTTTAGAATGAGGATTAATTAAATTTCCATTAAGACTTAACACTTTAGAATTGTATTTATTTCAACATATAAATTAGCTTTCTTACTTTCATTTTATTTAATAATGTGATTTGCCTAAATAAACGTATTCAGAACTCACTTTGTGCATCTTGTGATGTAGCGGAAGTCTAGAAATTATGGGTCGGCTTATACACAGGTCATGCACTTTAAAACAGTTTTACCAATTCAGTTCTGGGGGTCGGCTTATATGCGAATGGGCTTATACGCGAGTATATACGGTAAGGAAAGTACTCTTACACTATTCTAATGCACCAGATGCCTTCTTAAGAATATTTTCACATTTATATCAGCTGAATTAAAGAGATGATTACAAAATTGAAGAAAAAAAGAGACGTTTTTATTGCTTTATTTATATTATTTAGTTTTTTTACTGTACAAAAATGGCATAATCAATATACAGTTTGGCGTAATGTGTAATTTGGTGAAAAAATGCATAATGGTTGTCCAGTATGGTGATTAGGTAAAATTTACACAGACAATACCAAAACCAAAATCGTTTAATCTTATATTGAAGCTGTAAGTGGTGCTATTCACACACCTCAGCAAAACAACTAACATTTTTTAGACACCAAATTTATTATATTCAACCAACATTGTTGCTTGACCCTGCATTGAAAAAAGGTTTGGGGATATTTATTACAACTGGTTTAAAGTAAGTACAAGTTTTACAGTGCCATGCATGGATCCAATAACTCTACATGGGTAATAATTGGATGAAACTTGATATACATAATTTTTTTTCCAAATTAAAAAATACCTCAAATTAACATTAAAGGAAACAATGTTGAAGAACTTGTTTCTATATCAAATAAAATAATAGACTCATTACCTTTGTTGATTTTTGCTGCCATCTGCAGCATCCTAATACCTCTGCTAAATCTGGCACAATGTGACCCTGTAAAAGTAAAAATAAAACAAAAATTTAAAAAAAAATGTTTCTAGCTGTAAATGGATCTATGTGTGCAGGTTCAAATAAAACAATAGTGCTTTCTCCAGTTTCTATCTTTCAGAAGTCTACACTGCCGATTATTTCATTATTTAGTAATAACTTATTGCATGCTTGTTACATTACTAAAACTAGGAACTGCAATTATTTCATAGTGTTAATTTTAGTTTATATATTATTATTATTGAACTTATTTTACATATGTTAAATGTAAGAACAAGTCACTGGATGGCCAAATGGTCTAAAGCTCTAGCCTTTACCGATCATTGCCATCTCACATGTCATTGTGGGTTTGAGTCTCATGTTCGGACCAGGTGGATATGTGATAAAGCTGGCCAGTAGCTTCCCTTAGGTCAGTGGTTGCTACCTGGATTTTCAGGGGTTCTTCTTTCACCAATTATAGTGGCCGCCATGTATAGTCTATATTGTGCTGAAAAATGGCATTAAACCCCAAAAAACAACTACACCAATGTAAGATCCACAAAGTAGAAAACAGTGTCATTTGCATTCTGAATTTAACTTTGATCCTATCATAGTTATATACCTTTGTTATTTTTTTTTTCTCCTGAAATATGTTGTCTTTTTTACAAATATTTAAAGCATTATGAATGGTGCTTGGTATGACGTCTAGAAATATATTAATGCAAACAGCTTCATGAACAAAATTTCTAGTACAGGAGTTAAAATAATTTAATTTCAAAAAACTGTTTTCACAACATTAACATGGACTCAATTTTTTCTTATCACCTTAAAATGGACAAGGAACTTGTATTGTTAAATTGCTACCATGTTGTCAGACGTTTTGAAAGGATGCACAGGCTCTGCTGATTTCAAGTCATCAATTCAGTTGTCCTCATTTTCTTTAGTTCCCCCACCCCCTTATGGTTCCTTTATTTATTCTTCATGAAAAATTATCTTTGCAAATTAAGTCAGACATGACAGTAAAACTAAATTAAAAATTATAAATAAAAATGAATACCAACAACATTATAATATTGTCGACTGATAAGTTTTTAAAAAACTAAGAAATTTATTAGGTTTTAAAATCAACAGCAATAATATCAATAATGATGTATTATATATCTCATTTATAATTCATTTTTTGGAATCACTTTTGTTCTATTGCAATAATAATAATAATAATAATAATAATAATAATAATAATAATAATAATAATAATGTCTAATTAAATGTTAATCAAATTCTGACTTGTACAATACATACAAAACTTCAGTGAAACACCTAGTTTGGGGAAAGACTTTTTGAATTGATTGCATTATAATGGAATTTTTGGCATATAATAAAACAATGTTGCTAAAAATCTAAACTACATACAAAGCATTGTATTACTTCAAACAACAATGTGATTTCATCTTCCATTATTTAAATTGTAGGTGTTAAAGTGGTAGGTATCTTGCAAAGAGCATAGAGTATATCTGTATTAACTAGGGTTGCTATTTTTGTTTAACATAATTGATTGTCTTCATCAAACCCCTGCACCTAATCATGTACAATTGGCTGATGTCCCAAAAACAATATCTTTAATGTCGAACTCTCCTCAAACTCTATTTTTCCAAAGTAAAAAATTATGTGTAATGGGCATAATCTGATTTGAAATTTGTAAGGTTCTCAAGATGACTGTGTAAGTGACACGTAAATAATTTGAGACTGAAGTTAGAGTACAATTCATAAGTATAGCAAACCAAATTTTTGTTTATGGGGGGGGGACTGGGATTTCTTTTGAGCAAGAATATGTTTCTTCTAGTCCACGTATTGGTAAATTTGCAATAAATTTTTTTTTAAAAAATCAAGCCACATTTTTCCCCTCAACAGCTGCAGCCCCCAACCCCCAAACACTCACACAAACTTGAAAAAATAAGTGGATTGGAAACTATAATTCTTGCTATGGATATTAAACTGAGTATACAGTATAATGTTTGCCAGGCTGGTGAAATAAGGTTGACTGTTGGATCCTACTTACTGATAAACTTGCTCTTTCTTTCGAAAAAAAAAAACAACTTCGGCCCCTTACACCCCCACCCAACCCAACCCGAATCCAAAATATTGGCTCGTGTCACTATTTTAATTAACCAAGCCAGCCAGAATAAAATTCTACAATTTTATAGCTTAGATGGTGCAATCACTCTACTCTGAATGACTTTTTCTTAAAGCATCTATTCTCTATCCGGACTAAATTGCTTCCTGGAAAAATATGGGCCTAACACCTCGAAATTCTAATTTACAACACTTTACTCTTTCCCGGCTACTTGGAGATAATCTATCAGATAAAGACTTCTGAACAAAGGTGAAAATATTTAATATCTGACTGTTTAAATATGCAAACGAATAAAAATGCTAAAACGTAAACTAAATCATAATCACACCAGCTGAACGTAAAAACATAATTACAAAATGGCGTCCTGTGTATCTTATTTGCGCGGCAAATTTGAATTCAGTTGTTATGTTAGCTTCCATTTGAACAGCTTGAAATATAAATATATTCAATGAATTGTTCTTTTAAAATAACAACACGGGTATATTCAACATATTATGTTTCTTGGTATTAATGAGTTAGCCTAAACAACGCATAGCCTCCAGTTGTAACTAAACAATACACTGTAATGTTACCGTAAGTCAACTTCAAAAGAACTTTTATCACTGTGAGTCACAAGACAGCTGAGAATAGGTTACTTGGACATTTGTTAAATTGGACATTGGTTATATATTTCCTGCAATGGCCTTTAACATTATTCAAATATAGCAAAATAAATACTTACAATATAGCGCAGAATCCTCGACAGCAATCTTCACACTTGTGCACTGCGCATGCTTAAAATAACCGATAGTGGTTCTTGCTTCGTTCGATTTATAAAATGCAACTGACTCGTCATCACAAAGTCATACAAAGCAGTTACCTAGTTAAACGTAAAGATAATTCTAATCTGAATATAAGACTTCATTCCACAGCCGTTTGAAAGTAAGTCATTATTCTGTCATGGATATATATGCGTCCTAGTAAATACATAAGTTAAATTATACAGTGTCTCCATAACGGCCATTTATTACAGTCAGCTAATATATGGTCTTCTATTTGTAAGGTCATATATTTACAAAACACGTATCTATACGTCGCATCTACCTCAGATAACTAACATGGCTCACAATTGACATTTTACATGTGGTGGTCAATTTGATAACTTACCGATTTTGGGATGACAAAAATAACGATTTTGGGATGACAAATATTTGTGAGACACGATCTTGTCGCCCTTTGCCTTTAGTCCCCGTAATGCACTATTTATAATGGTGACTTGTCTAATTATTGCGCCATGCAATATTATATATATATATATATATATATATATATATATATATATATATATATATATATATATATATATATATATATATATATATATATATATATATATATATATATATATATATATATATATATATATATATATATATATATATATATATATATATATATATATATATATATATATATATATATATATATATATATATATATATATATATATATATATATATATATATATATATATATATATATATATATATATATATATATATATATATATATATATATATATATATATATATATATACATACATATATATCTGCACATAAATATATATATATATATATATATATATATATATATATATATATATATATATATATATATATATATATATATATATATATATATATATATATGTGACAAGTATTAATGATACATATGAATCAGAGATAGAAACCTTAACAGGAACTATCAAAATGCTAGTTAGCTATTGCAGTAATAGTCTTGAACGTCATATGGGTAAGTAGTGCTTGACATTTTGTCCCAAACACACAGAGCTAGCTATCGTTATGGCAATATTGATATATGTTTTAGTACGAAAATATCACCATGAAATGCTAGTCATTCTCTTTTTGAGTTTCTAATGACCACACATATATAGTTTGTAAGAGAGTGATATCACAAACTATAGGAAATGTAGTTGTGCACAGACGTTGCTCAGTGACATGAGAGCTCAGCTTAATATAATCGGTTTACATGATAGGCAATGATTCAAGACATTATGCTAACGGACTTTAACGTTTTGTATAATTATGTCCTTATAAAATGCAAGTTTTTAACTTAAAATCATAAGGCATCTTTATCTTCCTTCATATGGATTGTACACAACTATTTTGCAACAACTGAGTCATCATTCTGGTGTTAGCCCTAACTAGCATCCTGGAGCATATATTGAGTAGATAACATGGATTGAGGTGCGGCATTTTCTTGACCAATCAAACACGTGGATAATATTTAAAATGCTAATGAAATGGGTCATATTTTTTCTTATCTCTTATCTCGATTTCAATTATATGCATCAAAAATGCGGAAAAACAACATTGAAGGTGGACATAAATAACGTAATTGAAAGATAATGTCAGGTTTGTCACACGAGGAAAAGGGATATAATAGGTACAATAATTAAAAACAAATTCACTAAATGACCTATAAAAGTATGTATGTCTGTATGCATGAATGTATGCATGTATGTATGTATGTATGTATGTATGTATGTAAGTATGTACGTATGTATGCATGCATGATTGAGTCTGTATGTATGTATGTATATATTTATGTATGTATGTAAGTATGGATGCATGTATGTATGTATGCATGAATGTATTTATGTATGTACGTTTGTATGTATGCATGTATGTATATATATATTTATTTATGTATGTATGTATCTTTGTATCTATGTAGGTAGGTAGGTGGGTAGGTAGATAGGTACGTAAGAAGGTAGCTAGTTACTTAGGTAATTAGGTAGGTAGGTATGTATGTATGTATGTATGTATGTATGTATGTATGTATGTATCAGTGATAGCATATATGTATGTATCTATCCATGGATGTGCTTTTCTCTATATAAAAACAGATATGTCGGCTGCTGTGCATATATAATGCCTTGTGTACAATCAATGCGTCACAGAAAGCCTGCTCTAGATGTGAAATCCTACTAAATCGACCAACTATGGATATGTGACAACTAAACATATTTGATGATGTTCATGCTGGAATCAGGTATCCAACCCTGCACATACTACTTTTATAAAACACCCTCAATAACAACAGGATAACCTTCACATGATCCAAGACGGGAGTAAGAACGGCAAATTCCCAAACACTGAACATATATATATATATATCACAAGTATCCATGATACATATGAATCAGAGATAGAAACCTTAACAGGAACTATCAAAACGCTAGTTAGCTACTGCAGTAATAGTCTTGAACGTAAGAAACAGTTTGCGACAAACTTATTCGACGAAGTTTAATGTGATGATGTGACATATCGAAATACAATAAAGTTCATGCAAATACAAATTTGGGAAGCAATATGAACTTATAAATATTGTTATATAATAACTTGTCAGCAGCTTAAACTATCTATCACGGATAAAAGACTGTATTTGCCAGTGCAACGTCCAAGAGATCCGTTCCATAATCCAGACTCAAGGCAACGCAAAATTGTGTCTCCAAATAATTGGTATCCATTAGCACATGTCATTAAAACCGTCGAATTGAAAGTTTTTGTCCTCAGTTCAATCCCATTTTCATATCTTAGATTGCCATGGGTTGGTGTTACAAGATCCTTGCACTGTATTGCTGAAATTGTGTTAGGCTTATATTCATTAAAATGAAATCTATACCACGAGCATTAGATTAATTTGAGTTCTGTATGACACTTGGAGGAGACATTGACAGTACTGCACATAATGTTCAACAAATACATGTACTGAAATAAATATGAATATGAAACAACGTCAAGATATTCCGAATGGAAAGAAATACTACCATTTCTCAGCGATTGTGATCTTTGCATTAATCTACAGGTATTCATTGCAATCATTATGATTAGGGTCGTATCCTAGTCCTATTTCATTTTAAGTATTGGTTCCAAAGATACAGATGATGTGTAAGATTATCTCTTTTGTTAGCATCCCGGGCTCAGTTTGTGTTCAGTTTGTAATTTGTGTGGATTGCTTGATTCAAATTATTGTATCTACGTTTTTCAGTATAATTATTTTCGTTTTATGTCTTTGTCATTTCATTACTAACTGCGTTGCTCACGGGAAAGTTCACTACTTGTTATCGATATATATCTTCCTTCCGTTTAACAATAGCTGAGTGCATGATGCCTATAGTTCTCACCGTGATGACAATTATTAACTTTGATATTTGGTTATTGCATTTACAGACTTAGAAGAAGGGCATTATAATACGGTATGCACATTTAATCTGTATTGTGTCTTGGCCTTCCTCCATGTCTTGCCTACATGAATAATATCGTTTTTGCAAGCATTATATTACATAGCTAATATTTGTTTGTGATTTTAGATTATATATTAAGATTACTACATGGAGATAAACATGTTTACTTGGATCCGAGTCAAGGACATTGCTAATATTCATGGGAAATACCTGCTCTTCCTGATCTTTTACACGTTCTTTCCTAAATGTTTAGCAACAGAACTGACCTTCTTTATAACGTAAGATATTCTGCAAACAAAGTTTATGGGAAAATGACTCTAGACCTGCTGTTCTTATTATATTTTATTTCGTATATAATGGTAGCCAAAGACAAAGTTACTTATTACATAGCTCATCATCAGTCTTATTGAGATCAATTTTAGCTGTCAAAGTTCTCTTTTATCATCATGTATTTATTTTAAATATTCATTGGAATTACAAAGTGATCTTTGATTGTAGGACTAAATCAAAATTTTAGATTTATTTTGTACGTATTCACGGACGTTTTGGATTATGATATTGAAATGCGTCAGCACTAATGATACGTCAACACTATATTAGACTCTTCGCAAATAATCACATTCCAAATTGGAATTGCCTCGGAATTTCTCTGAATTCATTGGTTGTAATTTATAGTGTTATACTTGCGCTAGAACTATTAGGACTATTTGAGATTGATTCAGAATAGAGTAAGTTCTTTTTAAAATTTCAATTTGCATTCATGGTAAGTAAGTTATTTGTTGAAATCGTTTATCTTCGGTCTTTTTGTTATTTAGTTTAAGAACATAACGTAGTAACAAATTGTACATTGTATGTATTGTTTAGTATGGCTTCGTAAGGTCTATGCGACCAGGGTCTAATTTATCATTGATACAAATATGTCACAGATAAAAGATGACGCAAGGTTATTCATTACTGCTAAGGTGTGGGGAGGGAATTTCGTCTGTGCAAAATTAAAATAAGTTATTTTGCTGCTGATCAATCAACCATATTACCAAACATCATTTGCAGTATGTGAGTTAGGATCCTTTGTTTGATTAAAGAAGAAAATACAATTGCATTGTGCGCGTTTATAGTGTTGCTTTGTTTGGCATGACACTAAAGGTGCTAGGAGTTTGATTTTGAAGAATTAATTTTTCGCTTGTATTGGACATGTAACCGAGTACTGAAGTACTATTCTTTTTTTGTATGGGTTGGGTGACGATTGGACCGTTGGATTAGGACAACGAAACTAAGATTTAGTGTTGGGTGAACTTTGCAGAATCACGTCAGTTTGGTTCATTTTGGAAGTATCACAAATATTTGATTTCAAACAGAGCATTTATTTTCTATAAATTTGCTTCTTGTTCATTTTGATATTGATAGAAATCCTATTGTCTTATCAGATTATACTTAATGATAAAGGTTTTGATAATTATTTTATTCTTGCGCAGTGAAAATGTGTCAGAACGCTTCTTTGATGTCTTTTTCTCATTTATAAGTGAATGAATGTCTACCACATTTTTATTGGCCTCATTTACACATTTGTAGTATTTCCTTAATGATTCATATATTTGTACCTTAGTATGTGTGGCAAATCTATGATATCTCGGTCATCCTAATTACGGAAATTACACTTCAGGGAAAGGAAAACAATCAAACTCGTTCAAACGGTGTACAACTATCAATGAAATAATTTGGCAAGTCTATGACTGCGGACTGCTGCACATTTGCAAAGAAATTTAACATTCCAAACATTTCTGCATTTGATGTTACCTTGGTCTGGCAGCGTTTAATGTCATAAATCAATTCCAAATTTAGTTGCTAAATTTGCTGATTAGTTATGACCAACGCTATTTATATGTATCCATCACGTTACTATTAGGCATTTTTCTATGTATTTGATTTGAATTTGACAGGAAGAGCATCCATTAAGAAAGTATAATAACCATTGATACCTGTGTTGCATATTTGTCCAGTGTAACCATCATGGCACTGGCAAATAAAACTTCCCAAAGTGTTGCTACATCTTCCGCGTCCGCTACATACATTTGTACTACCCTTGCACTCATCCACGTCTGGAAAACGAAAAAGATGTTTCGATTGTGATATTGATATATTGTAAACAAACCATCCTGTGTGTCTCTTCTAATCTTTTATACATTTCTGCGGTTTTAACTTAGATAATTAATAAACATTTACATACCTTGCAAATGTCGTGTAAGACTAGCAATACACTTCCATCCTAAACATTACTTTATCCTTCACGTTAAGCGATATAATTGTTTTGTTTCACTTGAGCTAGAAGAATAGTTTAATTTACCTTCTTCCTCGTCCTACATTATCAAATACATGGATTTGGTCAAATATAATACTACACAAGTCAAAGAAAATCTAAAAATATGAATAACGCAAAGAGATAAATTATATGGTACAACTAGGAAACGTTAAACAAAATAATGCAAAATAACAATGAAACGTTTCTTAGATATATTATTTCTAGTATGACATATTTGTCTCAATCTTTTTTAAATTCCAAAAGTCATCTCGCCTACTTTAGATATTCTCGTAGGTTTCTGAGCATGGTTGCTGTAGTTTATTACTTCAAGGATATCACCCGTAACTCAATATAATCAAAGAATGATAATTATGTAAATATATGTAGCTCTAAATTTCTTCACTAATAACATGTAGGTCAAATGAGAGGTGATACCGTACGTACTCTCACATGAAGCCAATGTAATTGATTAAAGAACTAGCAGAAATATTGGGTTCCTTGTTAACTGTTTCATAACGATTTCATTAATAATTACTGTCAGAATAAAAAAGGAATTGCTTGCTTGTCCTTTTTAAAGGAATTTTAAACCCTGTACACACAATATCAAGTTTAATAAGAAGAAGCACAAGAAGTTGTAAAGTGAATCATGTTGTACTAGTAAACATACTAGCAACAATACTACATGGTTAATTCCCAAAGATATGCATTAACAATACCCTATTTCCCACCACTGATTTTGTGTTCTCTAAAACCTGATGTAGCAACAATACTACATGTCTCTCCACCAAACCCATGTAGTAACAATACCCTATTTCTAGGCATTGATTTGTTTTCTTCAAAATCTGATGTAGTAACAATACTACATAGCCTTCCACCAAACCCATGTAGTAACAATACCCTATTTCTAGGCATTGATTTGTTTTCTTCAAATTCTGATGTAGTGACAATACTACATGGCTCTCCACCAAACCCATGTAGTAACAATACCCTATTTCTAGGCACTGATTTGTTTTCTTCAAAATCTGATGTAGTAACAATACTACATAGCCTTCCACCAAACCCATGTAGTAACAATACCCTATTTCTAGGGCACTGGTTTTGTGATCTCCAAAGCCTGATGTAGTAACAATACTACATAGCTCTCCACCATACCCATGTAGTAACAATACCCTATTTCTAGGCACTGATTTTGTGATCTCCAAAGCCTGATGCAGTAACAGTACTACATAGCTCTCCACCATACCCATGTAGTAACAATACCCTATTTCTAGTGCACTGGTTTTGCAATTTCCAAACCTGATGTAGTAACAATACTACATAGCCTTCCACCAAACCCATGTAGTAACAATACCCTATTTCTAGGGGACTGGTTTTGTGATTTCCAAGCCTGATGCAGTAACAATACTACACAGCCATCCACCAAACCCATGTAGTAATATTACCCTATTTCTAGGCACTGATTTTGTGATCTCCAAAGCCTGATGCAGTAACAGTACTACATAGCTCTCCACCATACCCATGTAGTAACAATACCCTATTTCTAGTGCACTGGCTTTGCAATTTCCAAACCTGATGTAGTAACAATACTACATAGCCTTCCACCAAACCCATGTAGTAACAATACCCTATTTCTAGGGGGGCTGGTTTTGTGATTTCCAAGCCTGATGCAGTAACAATACTACACAGCCATCCACGAAACCCATGTAGTAATATTACCCTATTTCTAGGCACTGATTTTGTGATCTCTAAAACCTGACGTAGCAACAATACAAGATAGCTCTCCACCAGACCCATGTAGTAACAATACCCTATTTCTAGGCACTGATTTGTTTTCTTCAAAATCTGATGTAGTAACAATACTACATAGCCTTCCACCAAACCCATGTAGTAACAATACCCTATTTCTAGGGCACTGGTTTTGTGATTTCCAAGCCTGATGTAGTAACAATACTACATAGCCTTCTCCCAAACCCATGTAGTAACAGTAGCCTGTTTCTAGGCACTGATTTTGTGATCCCAAAGCCTGATGTAGTAACAATACTACATAGCTCTCCACCAAGCCCATTTAGTAATATTACCCTATTTACATGTGACATTTTAAAGCAGAGTCTGTGATCTCCAAAATATGATGTAGCAATATGCTACATTGTCAATCTCCAAATCTGTGTAGTAAGATTACTTTATTTCTAGGTCACATTGTAAAACTGATTGTCTTTATTTCCAAAACTTGATGTAGAGATAATACTACATTGTTCATTTAGTTGTATTACCCTATTTCCATTTAACAGTGTAACACTAACTTATTTGATTTGCAAAACCTGGAGTAGTAAAAATACTACATTGTTAATTCCAAAGCACAAATAGCAACATTACCCTATTTCCATGGTAACAGTATACCATTCATTTGGTTGTTTAAAATATCTGATGTAAGATTACTAGATCTATGCCTCACACTGCCTCCAGAATATAAAAAAATGATGTGTTGTTATTCCTATATGACTTGAACGTTGTGTTTAATATTAGTTGTAAATGCTTATTATATTATTATATTACTCTACTGATTATCAAATGTACTACCCTCCCAAGTGGAGACTGCCCATGGTAGTAATAATAGAATCCATCATATGCCTATGTTAAATTATGAAAATTCCATCCTTGGCTCAGAATTTAAAGTGGTACACAAGGTTGTTCTGAGTGTTTGATGCAGATCTGTAATCCCAAGGGGAAAATTTCTATCCCAGATCAAAGCACAAAGATTATTATTTTCTGACACATTTTAATCAAAATGGGAGTCCATGTCAAAAATGCATACTGTTAATATTTCAGCAACTTTGAAACTTTCATTACCTAATGATAGAGCTTAAAAAGTTAGATTTACACTGAACTATTCAGTGGAAACTTTGAGTGATGTTCCTTTTAGCTTTCAAAGAACACAAACACAGTAATTAAATGATACACATATGAAGAGGTCACAAAAATAAGTATACTTTTATTGATAAGATAAATCAAGATGGACAAAAATAATGACATAGTTCTCATTCAACTTTGAGATACAATTGATTTACCCTTCAGAAAAGATACAGTAAGAATGTATATTTTATAAACAAAACAACAATTACAACAGCAGCTTTTTCAGCTTAAAATGCTTGTTTTGACTACTGGGAAAATATGTTCAGGTGATGATGCAAATGAAGACATGTTTGATATTTTGTGTGCTCCCAGTAAATGTTGTTGTTGTTGCTGTTGTTGTAGGGTTTAACACCATTTTTCAGCACACGATAGGCTATACATGGCGGCCAGTATTAATGATGGAGGAAGAACCCTGGAAATTCCCGGAAAGAACCACCGACCCTCGAGAAGCTACTGGCAAGCTTTCTGATATACCCACATTGGCCGCCCAGTAAATGTGTATATGAATGTGATAATATCACTATATTGCCAAACATACCATATACCTAATTAAATTTAAGGTGATTCCTGAATACATTTACATATCATTTGATATTTGCTTATACCAAGAAGTGCTAATGTTAAATGTGACTAGTTATAGATTTTATTTTGAAATAATATCTGGATACAAAGAAAGATGTCACCCCTACATCAAGTTTGTCATCCTGAAGATCATGCTAAGCCTTCTTTCCATGATCAATGCATAGATAGATACCTGACAAGTGTGTCACTTTAAACTGAATAATGAACATTTGTTCCAGATAATAAGGGCTGTTCCATTAAAACATATGTGGGACAAAGGGAAGGCACTTTTAAAGTGGGGTACTCACCCATAGATGCTATTTAGAAATTTCTTATAATTTTAATATGAACTCGTTGAAATCAAAGTACCATGGCATATATTTTTTAAAAACTGCCTTCCCTGGGTACCATGTATGTTTAAATGGAACAGCCCTAATGGTTATAATAGCGCAATCATATCTTCGTAAATAAGCAACCAGTAACAAGTGTGCATATACTGTCTTCACAAAATAGTACAAAATACTTCCTATAGAGATTGTCATAAGTTTAATATTTTAGCATTAAAGATTGAAAAAGTTTGTAAGTTTTGCTCAAAACAGTGATGTCTTGAAAGAATCAAATCGGTCTCAAAAGGAAAATAAATCACACAGATCGTACAGCAATTTACTTTTGTCATATGATTAATATCAGTTTTGCAGTTTTGTGCCACAGTGACAAGATTGTTAGACTTATTTTAAATAATTTTTTATTCTAGTTTCCAGCCACTTCTTGTTAATATTTTTCATTGAAATTATATCTTTGGTGACATGTCTAAACAATTTACATGCTAGATAAGCTGTATATATAATATGTTTGCCTTTTTTATCTAGCTTCATTGACATTTTGCTGTATGCCAATTTCTCTTTTTGCACTTTTGCTATTGGTTCTTTACAAAATATGAAGTGTTTTCATCTGAAAAAATGGCCAGATACAAAAATTTGTGGGTGTATTCAACAAGAGCTAACTCTTGGTCTGTGCTTTCTTATCCTTCTTCTTCCTGCAATCAAAGATAGAAATAAATTAATTTGTTACTTCTAATCTAAAAACCAACTGCATAAAATCTGTGAAGATGAAATAATTAAGGATATAATCTTGAGAAACATACACTTTAAAGCACATAAATGTTGAATTTTCGGTCACAAATGTCCTAAAGACAGAAGGCTCATAGACCCACTACATGAATGAGTAAACCTCTGTAAACTTTACATCGGCATAAAGAAACATATCATGGGGATAAATGTAAGGCCTTATTGATTTGTATTGAATTGTACAATGGAATTTAATAAAGTTAGTCAGAATCATGCCGAAAAATCACTAACATTTATTTGCAAAATTATAAGCAAAATAATGTGTGCATTTGGAATTAAGCTAACAAAGTACACCGCTCCCTCAATAACTCATGCCCTGATAACTTGCAAACCCGCATATTATTAATTCCAATTAATTAATTCGTAACACGTGATAGGTTGTTGAAACCAGTTGGAATGATCTTTCATATGTTGGACATTTTGAAAATAAATCTTATTTAAACAGAATAACAAACAACTTCATTAAAAAAGCACGTTATTAAAAATTAATATCGACATGATTGTAAAATGAGGAACTGGTCAATAAACAGCACAGTTCCTAAACACTGCTACACCCCCCCCCCCCAGTTTTCTTGATATCATATAGATTATTTTTCTCAATTTTTGGAGTTCCCTTGGTAACTCACATCCTGCTTAAAGTGTGGTCTATGTTTGTGGACCTCGTTATGAAGTACTTTTATAATCATTTATCCAATATATATAAAATTATGTCTTTTGTATTCTTCCTACCAGTGTCCAATATTCATAGCATATATTGAAGAGGTTCTTGTTTACTTAATTCTCCACAGATGCTTCAAATATGAATAAATATATGGTCGAAGTATTTAACATTACCGGACTTGCAACTGTGCATCTTTCATAATGACAAAATGGAGAATATCTTCCAACTTTTATTACCCAGCCTAATGATGTTATTGTCTTTTAGACTAAAGGTCTGTTTGGGTTATTATTGTGGTACTAGTCACAATACATCAAAATCGTATATAAAATACCTTGAAAGAATATTTACTGATATCTATAAGGCCATTCTTAAGCTTAAACTCAATCTGCAACTCAGTTAAAGCCAAAACATTTTACATACATAACTGATATAGCTAATCACATCTACTGTATAAATTAAAAAAAAGTATCACTTGTTAAATCTCATATAAAATATTCATCCATCTTTAAAAGAAAATAATTTACTAGTTTAGAATTAACCAGTTTGATGTCATTTTGTTTATGGAAATTACATTATATAAGATTAAAAAAGCCAACTGAAAATATAACTATCAAATTAAAAGAAAATATTAAATCAGTTGTCAAATATCATGACATTGAAAACATACCTTTGCACGTTGTCTGACTGCTGTTGCATATATTGGAAGTATCTTCTTTTCTGTCATCAATACATCTTTAAATACAAAAATATTGTCTTTTATCCCTCACTTATCTTTCTGTGTCATTTGGCTCTGCTGTTTATTGGTGTGATCCCTCTCAGACTTGTATCAAAGAAGGGCCCCCCATGTCACTTCACTAAGGATGGAGTTTCAGAAATGACCAGGCAAAATGATATCAGTTTGCCTTTTATGAGAAACCCAATTACTGGACTGGAGGACATGAAGGCTATCATATTTCAGATTATCAATGTCCGTTTGTTGGAATCCAATTGACTGTAATTGCTACAAAGAGAAACCTGTTGATATGTGATTCTGCAGCTGTTCCCCTGTAGCTGTGCAGGGTCACCTGAATGGGGAGTTTTCAGAATTAGATTTTGAAAATAAAAACATTTTAGCACAATTAAGCAGAAGACAGATTATATATATATATATATATATATATATATATATATATATATATATATATATATATAATTGACCCAATTAGATGTTCAGGACATTATAACTTCATTGTATTTGGTACTTTCCACACTTTGTAACACTTTGTACTTGAACATGCTGTCTTACAACAATTCCAAGTACAAGAAATTCACATATTCTGTCTATATCATTATTGGCTATATATGTATTTATGTAAATGTGTTGTAACTGTGCATGGGAAAGACTATATGTATGTGTGTGTATGTGTGTGTGTGTATGTATGGATGGATGGATAGATGAATGGAAGAATAAATGGATGGATGGATTTATGTATTTGTGTATGTATGGATGGATGGATGGAAGAATGGATGTATATATGTATGTATTTGTGTGTGTATGTATGTGTGTGTGTGTTTGTGTGTAATTTCACCTAGTAAAACAACCTGTGATGGCTCATTTCATAGGGAATCAGACTCATAATCCTAGCATTCAAGCTTTGACAGTCTGCTGAAGCCAGCATTGGGCTAACCGCTTTAGTGTGTCCTGGGAAAAGTATTTGGTTATAATGGTGCTGACAAAACCAACAAAAGCAAAATACAAAAAATCCAGCGCTGTCGGTCAACAATATAATAACTAATGAAGCAGACTCCAAGAACAAATACTTACATTAACAAGGAAAACAAAATTAACCTCTGGGTTTTTATCAACTCATTATAGTACCTGCCTTGATATATGAAATCAAGTTATTGTATGCCATGCCCTGTCTTATCACTGTGAACATCATTTCATTGTCAAGATAACTTGTATATGAATTTTTCTACTTCATAATTTTTGTTCCCAATTGCATTTAGAGATTACTTTTCTAAAAGATTTGCAATGGTAGTTATATTGATTATTCTCTGGCTCATGTAAAGTTACAAATGGTTACATTGTTCAAGACCGCTTTCATGGCCTAGTGGTTAGAGCATCTGCCTTGGATGCGGGAGGTCATGGGTTCAATCCCCGGCCAAGTCATGCCAAAGACTTACAAAATTGGTACTAATAGGTGCTTCGCATGGCACTCAGCATTAAGAGGCTAGTGTTAGGACTGGTTCACCTGGTGTCAGGATAACGTGTCTGGGTGGAACATCATGCTACATGTCTGCGTCATGGTGCTGCAGTGCTAGACATCAATATAAACTGCCACACTGCAGACATCATACATCATAGCGATATGACTGAAAAATTGTTAAAGCTACATTAAAAATTCAAATCACACATGCACATAATTTGTCACACCAGCATAAGTTGTCAGCTGAGTGATATACCATACCTTATCTTCATTCTGTATTCAGAGTGATGCTCTTTTCAAATGGAGAGGGTTAACATTAGAGGCAGAATGGTTCAAACACTGACTCTGTTCAACATTGACCCATGGGAATTAGTTAATGAAGATATCCTTGACAAACAGGGTGTTAGGCTGAAAATTATTTCAGCTATTAGTACAAGTATCAACCACAGTTATCTCTAATCTGTGTTACTAAATATATTTGCTGGTCCTGATTGTCCAATGATACATCAATCTCTGTTAATTATCAGCGCATCAGTGCTTGTAGTTCCCAGTCAGCCTTTGTTTAGAGAAGATGACAATAAAGATCTAAACATAATCAACAATTTCATGTGCATGACTCCCCTACACCTGTATAAAAGTGTACAATAAATAACAGATTGGAACTTGCTGTTTAGTAAAGGCATTCAAGTAAAGCTATCAGAACCATATTGAATTATTTTCAAGCAAGTATGTCAGGCATAACCACTTACATACAGAACCATGTCTAGTCTAATACGATTGTCATACCAAAATGAATTTTATGCCAAAAAACACTCAGCCCTCACAAGTTTTGTGTACCCATTCCTCTCTCTCTCTCTCATTGATTTATGCTCCAGTATAAACAAAATAAGCATTGTACTCAAATTTATAATGCTGTAGCTATTATTTTTTCAAACTGTATGACATTTTCTGCATCAGTGTGCTTCTAGCAAACACGCTTGCAGACAACAATATCATGCTACAATAAATGATTATGTATAGTAACAATATAGTAATTTTGATTGGTTCAGTTTATTTAATGCAGTTACATGTAGCAAACAGTATCTTTTCCTCTAAACAGTGCTGATGTCATAAACTATCCTAACAAATAGGTTTAAGATTGTGTCTTGTCAGTTTTGCAAACAAATCATAGATCACTTCTCTATCCGAATGTAAAAATTATACGAAAATATATCCAAGAAGATCAGTCTCATGATAGCTTATAACTATGTTTTAAAAAAGTGTTTTTTTCTGATGCATTTAAAGGTTTGAACTGAAATCTAATCTCAATTTCCTCTAATCTCTCTATCTTGAACCCAAATAACATTCAATTCTAAATGTTTTGGGTTTTGTGATGGCTATTTTATGTCATATGTATTAGTACTGTATTGATTACCTGGAATGACTGCTGATCATTCAGATATCATTGCTAATCATATAAAATATTGGTAACAGTGAGTTACCCATCAACCTTACTTCATAACACTAAGCATATTTAGCTAGCTGTACAAATTGTACATACAGATTGAAAATTTGCATAAAATGTCTCACTCACAGTCTGGATTTCTTCAAAAGCCTGTGATGAAATGAAGCAGTCTAATTAAAGCCAAATGCATTACATGTCCCATTGTCTGCTATTCTTAGATATAATACAGATTAATATTAATACTATCTTTGCTCATACTGTATGCAGTGGTGACATTATATCTTATGGTTTGTGTGTCTACTAGTCATTTTAAAACTAGACAGGCACAAGTTTTAAAACTTTGCAGTGATTCTGAAAATCACGTTATCATTGTTACTTATTATTGCATGCAATGGTGGATAAAACAGCGAACTAATCCTTAGGTATGATACAGAGTAATATTAATAATCATGGTATCATTGTTACTGTTTATTGAATGCAGTGGTGGATAAAACGGAAAACTAATTAAAGGTATTATACATGCCTGAACTTCATGCAAACACAAGAGTATATTACATTTGTGTCAGCAGGAGTAACATATATGTTTCACTTGATTTTAGAAATTGAATTTGCTGTAATTCTCACCATTTTACAGTCTGTACATGTTTTGTAGATTGCAATTAACCATTTATTATTTTCTAATGAATTATGGACTTCCACTTAAGTAATTTACTGCAAGCTGACTGTTACTCTTAGTACAGTGTGACTCACTCTTTACTGCACACTGCTCCGATGGCCTAGTGGTAAGATCATCCGTCTTGGATGCGGGAGGTCATGGGTTAAATCCCCAGCCAAGTCAAACCAAAGACTTATAAAAATGGTTCTAACAGCTGCCTCACTTGGCTCTCAGCCTTAAGAGGTTAGTGATAGGACTAGTTGGCCTGGTGTCAGGATAATGTGACATGATGCCCCAGTGCTAGACATCACTATAAACTGCTACACTACAGACATCGTAGCGGCATGACTGGAAAATTGTTAAAGCTACATTAAAAATCCAAATCACACACACACACACACTTTAGTGCAATGTGACTTTCACTCTTTACTCCAATGTGACTGTCACTCTTTACTTCAAGGAGACTTGCTCTTTACTGCAGTTTGACCATCACTTTTTAATAAGTGTGACTGTCACTTCTGGTGCAATGTGACTGTCACATTTTACTGCAGTGTGACCCACTCTTGGTGCAGTGTGACTGTCACTCTTTACAGCAATGTGACATACACCCTTGGGGCAATGTAACTGTCACTCCTAAGCTGTAATGTGACTGTCACTCTTTACTGTAGTGTGACTGTCAATCTTTACTGCAATGTGACTGTCACTTTTGGTGAAATGTGTCACTCTTTACTGCAGTGTGATTGTCACTCTTGGTGAAATGTGTCACTCTTTATTGCAGTATGACTGTCACTTTTGGTGAAATGTGTCACTCTTTACTGCAGTGTGGCTGTCACTCTTGGTGAAATGTGAGTGTCACTCTTTACTGTAGTGTGACTGTCAATCTTTACTGCAATGTGACTGTCATTCTTGTTGAAATGTGACTGTCACTCTTTACTGTAATGTGACTGTCACTCTTGGTGCAATGAGACTGTCTCTTTTGGCAGATACACATACCTGGTCATACATTTACTTAAAAAAGCTATCATTTACTTATGAAAATTACAGAATTCATAGAATGTATGCTCTGTGTTACATTCTTTAAGGTCAATAAAAACAAAAACAAAAACTGAAACAAGAACATCAGTGGCACTATTACATTCATATCTACTAAGGAATACCATCTTTATTATGCTTTAACTAGATCTGTATATATGTATGTTAACACAAAAATCATTGTGTGCATTAAGTCATTATTAGCCCTAGGTTCAACAAAATGATTACAATTCAGCCAAAACTTGATAAAATATAACCATTGTGTACATTTTTCCAAAGAGAATCAATCTGGTTTGTATTTGAAACTTTCTCAAGTTTTAAACTTCCTTGCAGGTTTTATCAGGAATATATTAAGTATGTGTGTACAATGAGGAATCACTAACAAAGATAACACCCATATGTATACATTAAGTAATTTCTTGCATGTTTGTTTCAGCCATGTATACATATTTGGATAGTTTGAGTACCTTTTGTGATACTGTATTAGATTTAATTCAGTTTTCTTTGAATTAAATGTAGCCAACCAAATTTGGGACCATTCCTATATCCTTACACATTAACTGAGTTTAAGTTTCAAAACAGTGATTTCTTTTATTCAGGAAGGAGAGACTTTTTCAGTTCAAATCTACTGAAATGAAATGATTAAGTTTAGTGGATTGGGCTATCTCTATACTAAATTCAAGTTCCTCCCAAGCAGCTATGTTATAATTAGGTGATCATCATATTCATGCAGCTACTACCTTCTTCCCTGTATTATTTAGTTCTAGCCATGTACATTCAAGGTCAGAAATGTCCAAGTCACACTTTAGAACAGTCTGAATGTTGTTTTTTTAATGCTTGCATCACACTCAAGTGTAACATTTCCTTCCTGTATTTCATCATTTAGAATAATATGCTTAAGCCACATCTCAGCAAAAATCACTACATTAGGCAAGAAAAAGTAAATATGTGTGTTTCTGGCTGGCTGACCATCTCTGTTTTTTGTTGCTGACCCCTATCACTTTTTCCCCCTGGAGTATTTTTTTAAAATTCCAAATATATATATATATATATATATATATATATATATATATATATATATATATATATATATATATATATATATATATATATATATATATATATATATAATAGTGCAATATTAAATATACTTTTTGGGCCTCAGACATTATTATCTATATCATGCTAACCCAGGGAGGCATAGGCCGATATCCAACCTGCAAACTAAGCTCTCTCTCTGTATCAAATCTATGTTACATCATAGATGGTGTACATTAAATTACATAATATTACAATAATTTCAATATGTTTGCGAACTGGGCTTAGGTTATATCAATGTCAACAAAAGTAAGATCCTAATAAAAAAAATACATTACTATGACAATAAAAAGAAACATTACTGGTAAAGAATGACCTATGTAAAAATAAGTTTATGTGCATCAGATCAAATAACCAAACACATGGTAGGTAACATTTGGCATTACAATGTGCTGATCACATTATATAATTTTAAAATATATTAAATAATTAATATGAATAATAATAACAGGATTGTAAATATTGTCCTAAGATAGGGATCCGAATACATGTAGTATCCAAGCTAAAATCTTGCATTACAAAATTTTAAAACTGTTGTATGCATCTGTGAAAGTTGATTTGCACAATGTCATACAACCTTATGCCAACAATTCTAACAGAACAATTTGGGAAAACACCACTGCCATAAAAGAAAGGGTCATTTGTTTTTATATTTCCCTGAACATAGACTACAGTTGTTCAGGGAACCATCTGATGGACTACATCATAATTCATTGTGGCACATTACTTTACAAGGAGTATTGGTTAACACTACTATATAGCATTATATTCTAAGCCCAATACAGAACTTAATATTGGCTACTGTACAGAAGGAAAAAAAAAGAGGGAGACAAATATGTCAGTCTCTAAAGGAAAGAGAGTGCAAAACAAAAAGAACAGAGTGAGAGTGACAAAAAGAGCATATGTTTATTATAAGCATTTTCTACATGTACACATATTTAGCATACAAACATATATCAACACAAACACTTAGACAATATACACACATATACTTATATGGTCATGCACATTTGCATGTTATCACAAGACTAAACATTTGCTTGTTATTACAAGCTTTATAAAGTTGACAATATTTGCATTCTGTTACTATTTTAAATAATTATTTTCCCTTATTACTAATCTCATATGAGACAAAGAGCACTTTAACAATTTACTGCATTATTACCTTTGAAATTACTCTACTTTACTGATGTGTACATACAACTGCTAAATGTTTTTTTTCCTTTCAACAAAAGCATTAGGGGTCCCGAGTGGCTGAATGGTCTAAAGTGCTCTCCCTTATGGATCACTGCCATCTCACCTCTGTTTGCATGGGTTCGAGTCTCGGATTCAGCTAATGTGGATATGTGAGAAAGCTTGCCAATAGCTTCTTGTGGGTCGATGGTTCTTTCCAGGGTTTTTCCCGGTTCTTCCTCCACCATTAATCCTGGCCACCATCTATAGCCTACCATGTGTTGAAAAATTTCTTTACACCCTACAAAAACAACAACAACAACAACAACAACAAAAGCATCAAATAAACAAGGCCATACCAACAACTGTAAAAGTAAATATTTAACTTCTCTGAATTTGCTTTCATAATTAAGCTTGACCATATTGTTTAACTCTATAGAGAATATAATACATGTACCTACGTACCTAAAATAAGATGTATTCCAATCTAAATGATATTCTTCACAGTACCTTATTGTACTTTATATAAATACACATTTAATTTTTTTCCACTATTTATACAGAGTCCAGAAAATTTACAATATTAGTAGATAACATACCGAGTTGACTTAAGGGACTTTGAAAAGTCATCCAGGGTGAGAATGGTGTCATCTGCATACTGTGAAACTATATATTCTTTGTTTATAAGTGTATACCTGTGATTGTTAGCCGAAATATCTAAAGCTATCTTGTTGCCATTTACATATGCTTTTACTCTGTGTATGGAAAACTGAAAGTTATTGTTTAGTAAAAATAAAATGTATTCCCCTTGAGTTGGATACAAAGGAATTGAAGATACATTCATAAACCAAACATGATCTAATATGTCTCCCATCATTTTATAATATGCAAATCTTGCAATAGATATATTAAGTGTTGCATTCTTTTTCAGGTTTTTAAAACATCCTTTTTTGACTGGGCTTCCCAAACCCATGGAGGCAATTCTCAATAACTCATCCATTGTCCCTCTCTTAAAATTAATGATATTTGACATTGCTGAGTACTTTATTTCTGTAGCTGCATAGACAGTCTTCTCCAAAACTGCAATAGTGAACATTTTATTTGTTATTCTTTGGTTACATATAAAACAAAGTTTCATACTGTCAATAAGATACTGAGAAAAGAGGAAAGACAAGAAGTAAACAAAGTCACAGGTGATACCTAAAACACAAATTGTCCATGTTATTAAGTGAACTATCTAAATGTTTTTAAAATGGTAAAACCAATGCCCAATAATTTAATAAGAGTATTTATGACTTGTTTGTCACTTATTTTTTAACTTTGCTTTTTTTAATTTTTTTTTATCTAAAATATCTCAGCAATCCAACTGATGCAACCTGTGTAGTCTGCTTCGTTGCTGTTCATTTAGTATTAGTGAAAAATCTTGTTTTTGGCTTACCAATGGTTACCCTTCACCGACCCCCCCCCCAATCCCACCCTCAAGGTATTAAAGATGCAGTGGACATGGCAAATTATATAACTTAAGGCTGTGGTGTGACTTTTAAAAAAAAAATATTATTGTTTAATAATTAAAGATATGGATATATTTGTTAATTAGGTCTTTTAGATTTGTGAGTTTTTTTTAAAAAACTGATGTGAGGCATGTACACCTCATATAATCACTGCACAGTAAGTAGCCAATGAAACACCCATAGTCATCTAGGAAGCAGAGTTAGCCAGTTATAGCAGCAGACATGTTGGTTCAAGGCAAGTAGAATATCTCAAAAACTGCTTGGATGACAAAATATTTTGACTTGCATCAAGCTATTAAGTAGGCAATGTTCTTCAGAATTATTAACCAGGGAAAGGGCTGGTGTTTGCACTGTGAGCATCACAAAACATTGCTCTCAAAAATGGCAGGCCTTCGAACATGAAAAATGCATGTAAAAATTTGAGGATAAGGTGCAAAAACATTTTATTCTGTGAATTTCCATTGACTTATCAGGCCAAGTGAGTGATATTCTTATGTTTTGCTTTATTATGCCTATCCAAAATAATGGCCCTCTTTGACCTCACTGATGTATTTTTTAATTTAAAAAATTTATTTGGCAGGTTTATGCAACATTAAATTTTATCATAAAAACTGTCCCTTGCACCCATGACCAGTTTTCGTAATATATGATCAGCATCAAAGAAGTGGATTTTAATTGCTCTCCAGTCTGACAGTAAGCCTTTAGACGATTTGTAGAAACAAAAGCAGACTGGTTTTCTAACTCTGCTTGTAAGTACACAAGCTAGAACTCCAATTATACTAAATAATGATTGCAAAAAATAAGCAATTTGGGGACATCATTACAGTTTTGCATGGTTAACAATAGGCATCTTCCTTGTCAAGATAGAAAGAAGGCTAAATGTGTGAGTGTGTGTGATTTGGATTTTTAACATAGCTTTTTTTAAAAAATCAGTAATATCACTATGATGTCTGCAGTGTGGCATTTAATAGGGATGTATATCACTAGGGCATCATACAGTAGACATGAAGCATGATGTCTCACCCAGTCACATTATCCGGACACTTAAGGCCAACCAGTCCTAACACTAACCTGTTAATGCTGAGTGCCTAGCAAGACAGCTGTCAGTACCATTTTTAGAAGTGTTTGGTATGACTTGTCCAGGGTTCAAACCTGCGACCTCCCTCATTCGAGGCAGATGCTCTAACAACTAGTGGTTAAATAGGTAAAAATGCTATTTTACAACCAAATTAAAGACAAATATTGTAGGAAAGGAACACTTCCATATATTAAATTTTAAAAAGTTATATGATACTAATTTATAAGTTTACTTACTTGGTCAGATTGCACTATGCTGTAAGATTTTACTTGGGAATGTGGTCCTTTAGTTTTGACAGGTTTTCTCTCATCTAGAATCTGAGTTTTTATCATTATTCATGTTCCCATTATTCTTCCATTACAAAAATGACAGTTTACAAAGATTCATGTTTTACTTTTACCGTGAAGTCATATGTTGCCTTCATTATATCTTCCTTAATCACATAGTTCGAGCCCTTAAAAGTCTTCCTTGTGCCTTTTTATTTTGCTTGTGTCCTTCAGGAAATTTCTGTCCTTATATCCATATATCAGTATGCCCATTCCAAATCCACTTTAGTGTGATGGCAAAAAATTGTTCGACTAAGAATGATTAAAATTATATACATTTGAAATTTTCCAACACGCTGACGTGATGGAAAATATGCTAATCAGAAGAGTTTCTGGTGTAATTTTACTAGCCATCCTAAGTTTCATGCATGTTGTTGTTGTTGTTGTTGTAGTGTTTTATGTCATTTTTCAGCACACGATAGGCTTTACATGGCGGCCAGTATTAATGGTGGAGGAAGAACCCGAGACAAAACCACCAGCCCACAAGAAGCTACTGGCAAGCTTTCTCACATACCCACATTGGTAGAATCTGAGACTTGAACCCATGCTAACAGAGGTGAGATGGCAGTGATATGTAACAGAGAGCGCTTTAGACCACTCGGCCACTCTGGGCCCCTTCATGCATGTAAGGTTCAAGGCAAGAAAACAAACTCACAAGCACTAGTGTTTGCAAGTATTAACCTGATAATGGAAACTGACCTATGTACCGGGTGGTAATGGAGTAGATCTCACAACCAGCATGCAGGGACAACTCAAAAAATATGACAAAATGAAACAAAGAACAACCTGACATGAAGGAAAAAAATGCATACATGAAGTTTAAAATTGGGAAAACGGAGAATACATAAATTACAAACCATGACCTTTAGAAACGAACAACAGTGTGACACCTCCAACTCTTTACCAGCAAATGCTGGAACAGAGTCATGGGGTGCTAATATAACTTTAGTACATGTGTTTGGGTTTGATGGGTTTTAAATAGCGAATTTGGGCCACTGCATGGGGGAGGGGGTAGGTGCTTGTGTCCTTATTACTAGCTCATTGTAAATGGCTTTTCACAGGTGGGGGAGGGGTAGTTTCTTAGAGTTATTTGGTTTCTTTTTCTGTTGCAGTTTTGCTAGCTGCATATTGGCTTTCCAGAGTATAAATTATAGTTCAGTAATCCAAACCTGCTTTCTTCTACTTTCCATAGCATTATAAATGAAGTCTCCATACAAAACTTTGTTTTTTTATGGGTATAAAGAAGATTTTTGGGCTCAAACACGCTATCACTGTAAACATCTGATCCATGCACTCTCCTTACTGAGGAATTTGCTAACTGTGAGCTCATAATTGTTTAGCACGCTGATGATGTAAGCAAAACACAGTTGGATGCACAGCAGGTGTTAACAACCAATGAGGCCTTTATATTAAATATCTGGCCAATCAAATAATGTAGAGAGAGAGAGAGAGAGAGAGAGAGAGAGAGAGAGAGAGAGCGAGTTGTAAATATTTTTAGTATGATGAGAATAAACTATTTTCTGATTTAAAGAAAAAAAGGTAGACATTAATATGATAATGCTTTCCACAAATTCATATAGTGAACCAACTTGTTATCCATATGTTTAGAAAAAAGGGCTGGGATTATTTAAAGATTAACATGATGAGCATACACCAGATTGTTCTCCTCCGAAACAGAAAGTAATATCAACATGGGATTTCCACCAAAAGACTTCTTATGATGTCTTGTTGGTCCTAAATAATAATGATGCCAATATGGATTCCAATATGTCCACCATAGTTAAATTGAAGATGGTGATATTGTTGAAGAATATCAGAGATGGTTACCACATTCAGAAGTTAAAAAGAAGTAATGAAATTGATTTCAAAACAAAATTTCAGCCTTGAGACTGTGACTGCCTTCATGAGAATATTTGTTCGATGTTTTATTTTTACACATTTACCTTTTCAACATATATTTTATAAGAAAAATATTTTAGCAAGATTATTTGAAAAAGATTAAAATTTATTTTAAAATCATATATTTTTTAATAAATTTGTTGCTTTGCTGGCCTTAGTTCCAGCAGAAGTGTGTGAAAAACCACTAGAGTTGAAATATATTCTTAATGACAGAGAGAGAGAGAGAGATTCATTAAGATGTAAGAACAAGAGCACTTTCTGAATGAACAAATATATGTCCAGACTTGGAAAAGTTACTGTTTTCCAAAACAAAAACACAAAGTAAATCTACTAGCTATCTTGAGTATTTTGATGAAAGTTTAGGGATTATGCAATCCTGGATATATGGATGAGTTGATTTATTAATAATATTGCACATGTCCTCCAAACGTTTCTTGTCTCTAGGCTTTGAAGTTTAGGATATGAATGGAGATGGTCTACCTATGTGTATAATAGTTTTAGCATGATGAACCAACCCTGACTATTAGGGCTTGATATTGAGTTTGGAAGTTGTTTCAAATACAATTTAAATATATATTCAATCAGTCCTAGGAGCACCCACATGAATTTGCTCAAATCTGAGAGTGGATTATCTCATCAGTTACAATTATCAGCAAATTAAACTTAACAAATAGTACTACCTAATTAACCTGGCTCTGTGTGGTGGCTGTGATAGTGCAGATGTGCCATTGTTGCTGTTTTTGTTGTTGTAGGGTTTAACGCCATTTTTCAGCACATGATAGGCTATACATGGTGGCCAGTATTAATTATTTAATTAATTAATTAATTAATCGACCCACGAGAAACTACTGGCAGATGTGCCATCCATACACACATACATACATACATACATAGATACATACATACATACATACATACATACTCAAAGTTCTTGTCCATATGATGTAATCATTATTCTGTAGGACAGAAATGCAACCCCATTTCTGTCTACATCTGTTGTAAAAATTATTCCATCTTAAATATACTTCTAATCAGAGTGCATGCAAGGAAATTGAGTGTTTCAAGAATAAAGGAAGGCCCCTCCCACTTGTATTATGGAGAAAAGTCAGGTTTGGGAAAGTTATTCTATAATTACTTCAAATGGAGAGACAAATCCCTTGTGTGAAAAGATCAAAGTTTACAGCTGTTGAGATAGCAGTTACAGAGAATGGCAGAGCAGTTCTTTTGCCTGACATAGCAAGACGTGTGGGTTATGTTGGACTACATTTGTACAATTAACTAATGTCTGAGAACTGATGATGGGAGTATCAAACTAAATGTCAGCACCTGTTGGGTAATGAATGGGATCCCAATTGGCTCTCTAGTTGTAAAACAATTCAGAAGGGTAAGGACTGGATAAAATCCAATTACTCACATTAGCTATGCTATATGTGATTCATGCAATGCCCAATGCTTTGTATTTTAACTGCTAATATCTAGCAGTAAATGTAAACATATGGCTTATTAAATGGGTTAGTATTATAAGCTGCCTGATGTAAATCCTTGAATGTATTGCCATATAACACTGAAATGGTCAGTGAAACAGACTTGGACTTTGATGAAGTAGGCAATTCCATGGTAAACAATTATGAAACTGAAAGTAATAATGCTTTAGGAACCTCATTAATGGAAAATTATGTGTGGCAGGATAATGCTATATCCAAAAGTATTAAAGTTCTGGGTACAGCACTTATTGACAAATTGGGAAGTTCTTTGCAAGAAGATCTGTCAAAAAGTCATGATGCTTCAGATACATCAGTTGCAGAGGAACACAACACTTTTCAAGATGACAACATGACCAAGATGATGTTGATGGATTTGGATCATCAATAACTGCTACAAAACCAGCATATTCAAGAAGTTGTTTCATGGATATCCAGATGGAAAACCCATCATTTACTGAAGGTATCAAGGTATGTAGCATCTTAAATGTTATACCACAAAATATTTATAAACCTTAAAATAAATGCAATGTATTTGAGGATTTTATCTATTCTGCTTGTAATTAATTGTAATATCTACCATTTTTTTTCTTCAGATGTAGCAGTTAGCAGTTACATTATTTTATATGATTCTTCAATATCCTACTTCTGATTAAAATTTAGTATAATTTATTGTTTAACCAGGTGGTGTGGAACAATACGTTTTGTAGATGTAGGTATGTGTAGAATTTTTACAGTTCTTATTGTGCCATTAATATAAGCACATCACAGCAATACAGAAATAAATTTTAGTCTGTTGATGTAGCTTCCAATTCTAGCATGCAATTTAAGCCTCAAAATGGGGAGAGTGACACAAATGAATGCACTTATCCACTTAAATGTTCACTTCATCATATAAAGATGTTCATGATCTTAGTTATCCTTAGTTTTCATGTGACATCAAATGTATGCATGTTGCCGAGTGGTCGTAAGCGCTCTCCGTTACGGATCACTCCCATCTCACCCCTGTCTGTGTGGGTTCAAGTCTTGGATTCGGCTAATGTGGGTATGTGTGAAAGCTTGCCAGTAGCTTCTTGTGGGTCGGTGGTTCTTACCGGGGTTTTTCCGGGTTCTTCCTCCACCATTAATACTGGCCACCATGTACAGCCTTTCATGTGCTGAAAAATGGCATTAAACCCAACAACAAATATATGCACTTTATCCAGAATTGCATTTTAGCAAGAAATATGTTTGTTAATTAGTTATGACATTATTTGCAGCTGGAAGATAGGGCATGTGGTGATGCTCAGGGTTTTAGTGTCATTTAAAAAAGCCGAAACAATTCTAATTTTCTTGCATTTTGAAGACAAAATGTTCATTGTTGAATCATTATAGCTATAAAGTGTGTTTTACTGATGTTTATGTTCTTGTACCAAAACATGAAGTAAAATAAAAGAACAAAAAACAAATTTAAACTTATACATTTTATAACACAATTTAACTCTAAAGCCTACGATTTAGGCATATAAATCTATGATTTAAGCATATATAATTACACTTTTGATGATACATGCAAATTGAATAAGAGCAAACAATTAAGAACTTACAGTAACTCCAAGCTGCTGGGAAAAGCTATGCAAAATGTAACAACATGCTTACAGAAGACAAAACAACGTGTGAATTACTGTCTAAAAATGATAACAGAAACTGATATCAAACAAGCAAGATACTGATACTGAACAATTGTTTTGAAAGCAGAGTTGAGTGCTTTTTTTGACAAAATAGCTGATGGGAAGGACAAAAAAGGAATGTTTCTTATTTTACTGATGGTGGAAAACGTGTGTGTATGCATGTATGTGTGATTTGGATTTTTAACATAGCTTTAACACTTTTTCAGTCATATCGCTACGATGTCTGGAGAGTGACAGTTTATAGTGATGTTTAGCACTGGGGCGTCATGCCGCAGACATGTTGCATGATGTCCCCACCCAGTCACAGTAACCTGGCATGCAGGCCGACCAGTCGCAACACTAACATCTTTATGCTGATCGCCAAGCAAGGCAGATGTTAGTACTGTACCATATTTGTAAGTCTTTGGTATGACTCGACCGGGGATCGAACCCACGACCTCTCGTATACGAGGCAGATGCTCTAACCACTAGACCACCAGAGCGGTTGATGGAAAGCGAGTTTGTGGATTTGCTTCAGATGTTTGTGTAGGATTGACAAACATTTCTATTACAAATACATAAAGAAATCAAAGGGTGGCACAATGTTACACGGGGGGAGTGAATGTCCCTCCGTATTTGGTTTTCGTTATCTAGGGGTTGATCGCCTTCGATGTTATTGCCCGGTTCGAGTAAATGGAAATATAAGTGGTGAAACTTATAGGTGGAATAGATAGAGATCTGAGCAGGTATATAGAACAAACCAACACGAGCCCCCGTACATGTAAACAAACAATTTAATCAATTACATACAAAACTGTAAAAATTCATTACATCAGGAATGTACTCTGCTTTTAGAAATTTAACTTTCACCGAAATACAAAGAAAACGCAAAAAGATTAAAATAAGATAGTCGATCTGTTACTGATAGATTTAGTTCATCATAGGATCGAGTGAACAATCGAAGTCAATGTCTTGTACGGTTTCATAACCTGCTCGTCCTCAGTCTGTTTTTGCTTCCTCTGTCGCTGTTCAGACTCTTGGATCTCAGGATGATACTTTCTACCACCCGTCTCAAGACACTCTCAAAATACTTCTTCAGAGATTAACACGTCGCAGGGTTGCGTCACAGGATTATATGTCTCACTGCACTCTTCTCTATGCTTCTCCGTATAGGTCTCAGAATAACATCCCTCATTCGTTCTATACGCGTCTGGAGCTATTTTCTCCCTTTGCCGTCAACGTTTTTTCTCCCTCTAATCGGTAGATTAGTTCGTCGGTTCCTTTCGACAATCGTCCCGTTTTTGGACAACAGTTTTAAGAAAATTTCTTGCAAATTTCCGGAGTCATAACCTTTGGGTCTCCTCTTGTAGGAAAAGCTTAGACTGATTAAAATTCGATGCGGGCGATATTAAAACCTATGATATTTTGTGTTGGAACACGCCCTCTCATTTAACGTACCAATCAGAATCAAATATCTCTGCCGCCTTTTTCCAGAGGCGCCAAAGTCAGGGTCAACTTGACCCTGGTAGTTTGAGTAACAGAGTTTCTGCGTTCTCTCAATTGTGACAACTTTACCATGAAAATGAAGTTTTCCTTGTCCTAAATTAATCCGCCTGGCTGCTGTATAAACAAATGTTTAATGAGGAACAGAATTCTCCCTCTAAAGGACATTACCGTACACGGTAGTATGGCGATATGATACGCACTTGTCTCCATAAATCTAATTAATGGTTGTCTGGTCTCAGCTAATGTATTCTTGTTAGATCGACATAAAATTTGCCACTTCACACACAGTTTCAGCTGGATACAGAAAAGAGAGTGGTAAAGGACAAGGAAGAGAACATGCAATATCTTGGCTTCAGGATTATGCATACCATCATGCTCACAGAATGACAGTTAATGGTGATATGATGCTGTCTTAGAAATCTAAAAAGTTAACAATATACGAGCAGAATCTGCATGAAAAAACAAATGATCCATGCAGTTAGTCGGTCAACATTTTTGGACATGTGGAATCAAAGTTTTCATCACCTGAAGTTAAAACAGGTTAGGAAATTTTCTTAGACCATGAATTAATTAACTTGACTTGTTGTATAATTGCCATAGTTCATATGCAGATTATGTGATAAATCATCACTGCAATGACTAACTCTCACATATAATGTTCATCATCAGAGTATGGACATTACTGTCCATGTGAAATCTGAAGTCTATTGGCCTTAATATCAAGTGTTGTTTTGCAATTGCATGCAGTTTAATGTTTATCATTACTACAAAGGAGTCAGGAACTTGACACAGTCTTTCAACTTCTGGTCTAACAGATACTGAATGTAAACTGGGTAAATCAAATAATTTAATATTAAATCGATCAAGGCCATCTTGAAAATATTCTCACTACTAAATATTACAAAATATTTTAGAAGTTTATATTCAGTTTTCATAATAAATGTATTATTCTGCTTTTTGTTAAAGCAGATATTATATGATCCTGCCAAGACATTAAGAGGTTAGTGTTAAGATTGCTTGATCTGGTGTCAGGATAATGTGACTGGGTGGGACATCATGCCCCAACATCTATATAAACTGCCACACTGTGGGCATTGTAGCGATATGACTGAAAAATGGTTAAAGCTACTTTAAAAATCCAAATCACACACAGACATTTACGATCCAGCCTGTCCATCCATCTATATGTATGCTGATACATACATACTTAATGTAGGTTCTTAAGAAATGCAGGTGGAGATCTGAAAGATGGCATACGTAATAGGCTTCATAACTACACACTTGGGTCTTCCCATTCTCCATTGATGCCCTTGGGTAAGCTCCTGGAAGATGTTGAGAGCACCCTATAACCATATATTGTTTTAAAGGTCATATTGTATGCTATGTGCATGGTGGATCAAAATAGCATTAACAAAATTTCCATGCTAGTGTCTGCAATGTTTTCAAATAAACTATTTTATCTTTTCAGAAAACTGATGAGGACAAAATTCTGTATTAGTGGAGACAATGACTCTATGGGTGGCTATATGTTTAAAAGAGATCGATGGAAGAGCAGAACAGAATTTATATGAAACTAACAGCCTCCTAAAGAAAGAATTACCCAAATATCTGCCTTATATGGAAGAACTACCAGAAATAACAGCATGAGATGCTAGTGACATTTTAATTATATTACATGAGAAAGAAATTGTGCATTACATTACTGTTGAAAATATCTATATTTCGTGATGATTAAAATGTTGTGTACAAGTACTTCAATATACTGAATATCTTCTAAGTTCTATAAATAGCACCTTCAACAATCTAAACTAGACTGTATTATTACTGGCCATACTATTAAACCACGCTTGTTGATGACAGCTTCAGAACAATGCAGTCTCCTAGGAACAACATTTTTACAAAAGGATTTCAAGTATAACAATGTAGGAATGCTACATTTGCAAGTAATATTATGTCATCAGAGAGCAATGTAGTATTGTTACTACATCAGGTTTGGAAATCACAAAACCAGTGCCCTAGAAATAGGGTATTGTTACTACATGGGTTTGCTGAAGAGCTATGTAGTATCGTTACTACATCAGGTTTGAAAATCACAAAATCAGTGCCCTAGAAATAGGGTATTGTTACTACATGTGTTTGGGGGGTAGCTATGTAGGATTGTTACTACATCTGGCTTGGAAATCACAAAACCAGTGCCCTAGAAATAGGGTATTGTTACTAAATGGGTTTGAGGGAGAGCTATGTAGTATTGTTACTACATCTGGCTTGGAAATCACAAAACCAGTGCCCTAGAAATAGGGTATTGTTACTACATGGGTTTGCGGGAAGGCTATGTAGTATTGTTGCTACATCCGATTATGAAGAAAACAAATCAGTGCCTGGAGATAGGGTATTGTTACTACATGTGTTTGGGGGAAGGCTATGTAGTATTGTTACTACATCAGATTTTGAAGAAAACAAATCAGTGCCTAGAAATAGGGTATTGTTACTACATGGGTTTGGTGGAGAGCTATGTAGTATTGTTACTACATCTGGCTTGGAAATCACAAAACCAGTGCCCTAGAAATAGGGTATTGTTACTACATGGGTTTGGTGGAAGGCTATGTAGCATTGTTACTACATCAGATTTTGAAGAAAAATCAATGCCTAGACATAGGGTATTGTTACTACATGGGTTTGGTGGAGAGACATGTAGTATTGTTGCTACATCAGGTTTTAGAGATCACAAAATCAGTGGTGGGAAATAGGATATTGTTACTGCATATGTTTGGGAATCAACCATGTAGTATTGTTACTAGTACGTTTACTAGTACAACATGATTCACTAAACAACTTCTTGTGCTTCTTCTTATTAAACTTGATATTGTGTGTACAGGGCTTAAAATTCCTTTAAAAAGGACAAGCAAGCAATTCCTTTTTTATTCTGACAGCCATTTAATTGTAATACATATGTATATTTATATATTTGTATATTTATGTGTCTGTAATTTAACGGTGATGTATTTTCTTTAACCAGAAACTATTTCAAACTAATTCAACTTGGTTTGCATGAAGACAAAATAATACCTGTTTCACAGTTTTTTCCAGTGAAGCCTCCATAGCAAATGCAGTTGAAACTTCCTTGAGTATTATAGCATTTTCCGTTGTTGTTACAAAAACTATCTCCATGGCTGCATTCATCCATGTCTGGAAAAAATCAAATCTGAATTCGGCTTCACTTTCTGTCTTCAAACTATATTTTGTGTCTTATTAATTGAGAGTGCGGTATACTTGTAAATTATAGGTAGTAATTAATGTTATCAGTAGAAATTAATATATTTTTGTATTTGGGGAGTAAAGCTGCTAAGTTGCTTGTTTGTACTTCTACCCATTTCTTTATCGCCTTAATCCATGTGAGTAGCGTCATATGGGTAAGTAGTGCTTGACATTTCGTCCCAAACACACAGAGCTAGCTATCTTTATGGCAATATTGATATATGTTTTAGTACGAAAATATCACCATGAAATGCTAGTCATGCTCATTTTGAGTTTCTAATGACCACACATATATAGTTTGTAAGAGAGTGATATCACAAACTATAGGAAATGTAGTTGTGCACAGACGTTGCTCAGTGATATGAGAGCTCAGCTTAATATAATCGGTTTACATGATAGGCAATGATTCAAGACATTATGCTAACGGACTTGAACCTTTTGTATAATTATGTCCTTATAAAATGCAAGTTTTTAACTTAAAATCATAAGGCATCTTTATCTTCCTTCATATGGATTGTACACAACTATTTTCCAACAACTGCGTCATCATTCTGGTATTAGCCCTAACTAGCTTCCTGGAGCATATATTGAGTAGATTAATTTTGTACGTATTCACGGACGTTTTGGATTATGATATTGAAATGCGTCAGCATTAATGATACGTCAACACTATATTAGACTCTTCTCAAATAATCACATTCCAAATTGGAATTGACTCGGAATTTCTCTGAATTCATTGGTTGTAATTTATAGTGTTATACTTGCGCTAGAACTATTAGGACTATTTGAGATTGATTCAGAATAGAGTAAGTTCTTTTTAAAATTTCAATTTGCATTCATGGTAAGTAAGTTATTTGTTGAAATCGTTTATCTTCGGTCTTTTTGTTATTTAGTTTAAGAACATAACGTAGTAACAAATTGTACATTGTATGTATTGTTTAGTATGGCTTCGTAAGGTCTATGCGACCAGGGTCTAATTTATCAATGATACAAATATGTCACAGATAAAAGATGACGCAAGGTTATTCATTACTGCTAAGGTGTGGGGAGGGAATTTGGTCTGTGCAAAATTAAAATAAGTTATTTTGCTGCTGATTAATCAACCATATTACCAAACATCATTTGCATTATGTGAGTTAGGATCCTTTGTTTGATTAAAGAAGAAAATACAATTGCATTGTGGGCGTTTATGGTGCAGTGTTGCTTTTTTGGCATGACACTAAAGGTGCTAGGAGTTTGATTTTGAAGAATTAATTTCTCGCATGTATTGGACATCTAACAGAGTTCTGAAGTACTATTCTTTTTTTGTATGGATTGGGTGACGATTGGACCGTTGGATTAGGACAACGAAACTAAGATTTAGTGTTGGGTGAACTTTGTAGAATCACGTCAGTTTGGTTCATTTTGGAAGTATCACAAATATTTGATTTCAAACAGAGCATTTATTTTCTATAAATTTGTTTCTTGTTCATTTTGATATTGATAGAAATCCTATTGTCTTATCAGATTATACTTAATGTTAAAGGTTTTGATAATTATTTTATTCTTGCGCAGTGAAAATGTGTCAGAACGATTCTCTGATGTCTTTTTCTGATTTATAAGTGAATGAATGTCTACCACATTTTTATTGGCCTCATTTACACATTTGTAGTATTTCCTTAATGATTCATATATTTGTACCTTAGTATGTATGGCAAATCAATGATATCTCGGTCATCCTAATTACGCAAATTACACTTCAGGGAAAGGAAAACAATCAAAATCGTTCAAACGGTGTACAACTATCAATGAAATAATTTGGCAAGTCCATGATTGCGGACTGCTGCACATTTGCAAAGAAATTTAACATTCCAAACATTTCTGCATTTGATGTTACCTTGGTCTGGCAGCGTTTAATGTCATAAATCAATTCCAAATTTAGTTGCTAAATTTGCTGATTAGTTAGGACCAACGTTATTTATATGTATCCATCACGTTACTATTAGGCATTTTTCTATGTATTTGATTTGAATTTGACAGGAAGAGCATCCATTAAGAAAGTATAATAACCATTGATACCTGTGTTGCATATTTGTCCAGTGTAACCATCATGGCACTGGTAAATAAAACTTCCCAAAGTGTTGCTACATCTTCCGCGTCCGCTACATACATTTGTACTACCCTTGCACTCATCCACGTCTGGAAAACGAAAAAGATGTTTCGATTGTGATATTGATATATTGTAAACAAACCATCCTGTGTGTCTCTTCTAATCTTTTATACATTTCTGCGGTTTTAACTTAGATAATTAATAAACATTTACATACCTTGCAAATGTCGTGTAAGACTAGCAACACACTTCCATCCTAAACATTACTTTATCCTTCACATTAAGCGATATAATTGTTTTGTTTCACTTGAGCTAGAAGAGTAGTTTAATTTACCTTCTTCCTCGTCCTACATTATCAAATACATGGATTTGGTCAAATATGATACTACACAAGTCAAAGAAAATCTAAAAATATGAATAACGCAAAGAGATAAATTATATGGTACAACTAGGAAACGTTAAACAAAATAATGCAAAATAACAATGAAACGTTTCTTAGATATATTATTTCTAGTATGACATATTTGTCTCAATCTTTTTAAATTCCAAAAGTCATCTCGCCTACTTTAGATATTCTCGTAGGTTTCTGAGCATGGTTGCTGTAGTTTATTACTTCAAGGATATCACCCGTAACTCAATATAATCAAAGAATGATAATTATGTAAATATATGTAGCTCTAAATTTCTTCACTAATAACATGTAGGTCAAATGAGAGGTGATACCGTACGTTCTCTCACATGAAGCCAATGTAATTGATTAAAGAACTAGCAGAAATATTGGGTTCCTTGTTAACTGTTTCATAACGATTTCATTAATTGTAATACATATGTATATTTATATATTTGTATATTTATGTGTCTGTAATTTAACGGTGATGTATTTTCTTTCACCAGAAACTATTTCAAACTAATTCAACTTGGTTTGCATGAAGACAAAATAATACCTGTTTCACAGTTTTTTCCAGTGAAGCCTCCATAGCAAATGCAGTTGAAACTTCCTTGAGTATTATAGCATTTTCCGTTGTTGTTACAAAAACTATCTCCATGGCTGCATTCATCCATGTCTGGAAAAAATCAAATCTGAATTCGGCTTCACTTTCTGTCTTCAAACTATATTTTGTGTCTTATTAATTGAGAGTGCGGTATACTTGTAAATTATAGGTAGTAATTAATGTTATCAGTAGAAATTAATATATTTTTGTATTTGGGGAGTAAAGCTGCTACGTTGCTTGTTTGTACTTCTACCCATTTCTTTATCGCCTTAATCCATGTGAGTAGCGTCATATGGGTAAGTAGTGCTTGACATTTTGTCCCAAACACACAGAGCTAGCTATCTTTATGGCAATATTGATATATGTTTTAGTACGAAAATATCACCATGAAATGCTAGTCATGCTCATTTTGAGTTTCTAATGACCACACATATATAGTTTGTGAGAGAGTGATATCACAAACTATAGGAAATGTAGTTGTGCACAGACGTTGCTCAGTGACATGAGAGCTCAGCTTAATATAATCGGTTTACATGATAGGCAATGATTCAAGACATTATGCTAACGGACTTTAACGTTTTGTATAATTATGTCCTTATAAAATGCAAGTTTTTGACTTAAAATCATAAGGCATCTTTATCTTCCTTCATATGGATTGTACACAACTATTTTCCAACAACTGAGTCATCATTCTCGTGTTAGCCCTAACTAGCTTCCTGGAGCATATATTGAGTAGATAACATGGATTGAGCTGCGGCATTTTCTTGACCAATCCAACACGTGGATAATATTTAAAATGCTAATGAAATGGGTCATATATTTTCTTATCTCCTATCTCGATTTCAATTATATGCATCAAAAATGCGGAAAACAACATTGAAGGTGGACATAAATAACGTAATTGAACGATAATGTCAGGTTTGTCACACGAGGAAAAGGGATATAATAGGTACAATAATTGAAAAACAAATTCACTAAATGACCTATAAAAGTATGTATGTCTGTATGCATGAATGTATGCATATATGTATGTATGTATGTATGTATGTATGTATGTATGTATGTATGACTGACTGACTGACTGATTGACTTTATTTCCTCTTTAAAAAGAGATTACATCAGATTAAACAAATTCAGGATAATATAAGATCATAAAATAGAACAGAAAAGTGACAAAGATGCAGTAGTAGTACAATTGTAATACTATGTAAGCTACCGTATTGACAAAACGAAATATCTCAATACCTGCAATTATGCAAATCTGCAATCATTTGGTGGAGCATGGCACTGATCTTTTAACAGTTGCTTGATGATGATAATATTTCGAAAAGTTAATACGTCTATAGTGTTATGTGCTTAACATTAAGTTCAAGATAGCAACGAAAATGAAATGAAAAACTTATAACAGTGTAATTCTATATGTAGATTTTTTTCTTCATATGACGCATGCATTTATGCATATATATACTTGTTTGCGCGTATGCGTGCGTGCATGCATTTATCTATGACTGACTGTCTAAATGACTTAGTTACCTCTACAACAAAGAGTATATCAGATTGCTAAGATACATATTATACATATCATAGGATTATGAGACACATCATAGACGAGAACGCAAGCATGATATATACATCGTCAACTAATGCGTTTACAAAATGAGATATATAAATACAGAAAACCATATAGAAATCTCTTGGAAATAAACATAAACAAATACATAAACAAGTACATAAACGCACACACAAACAGCTGTCATACAACAAAATTTGCGGATTTGACAAGAAGACTTTGGCCTTTAATTGTTTATATTTAATGTTAATTTACTACTTACTTTTAATATCATGTTAGGGCATGTTAGTTGATAGTAGGGCACACATTTTATTGTAGAATGAACCTATTCTGTTTGCGGTCACCAACATGAGCCTATCTGATACGTCATCGTCAATAGACGACATGCAGTCAACCCTGCTTCCAAGAAGTGTCTCCAACAATATATCGTCTTCTTGATTGAATAAGTTGACCCCGTCTCTCACTTCTAAAGAGTCAATCACTCTCTCAAAGAAAACGTTTCGTTCCTCAAGCAGCATTTCGCAGCCTAAAATAAGATGTTTCGCTCTGTCGTCAGTCTCTTTTCCACAGAGTTTGCATACCATAACTTTACCAACAGGTATGATATATAGTTTCATTACTTCAGAGAGAGGCCATAACATGGAAGGAAATTTACGCCCAAGAAACCATATATTACTTGGTTTTAAGTCCAAATGAATGTTTCTGAAGTGAATTAAATCATCCCTTAGGTTCCATATTTGCTCTCCAGGTAGTTTCTTCATGGTTTTGGATAATATCAGTAATATGTCGATTCCAGATGAGTTTTTCTTCAGTTTGTACTCTTTCTGCATAGTCTAAAAGAACACTTCCCATACCATATTTCTTAGTTATTTTGTCAATATCAGGTATAAATCCCGTCTGTTTTAGCGGGTTATTCAGATACTGACATAGGCGCATAATAAAAATCTTTTTCCAGATAAAAGTCCAATCGCCCTTACACAATCGGTTGAAAAGGAGCAATTTCATCCATCTATGTATGCTTCCATTGACCAGAGTCCTAAGGTACTACTTGTTGCCTCCGTAGGCGAATATTTATCGAAAGCTTGCATACGTCGCGTTGCATATCTCTGGCATAACTCAAGTTCTTCTATATTTGAGTTTGTGATACCTGACCATAGTTCACATCCATATAGGACCGAGGGTAGAATAATTCTTTTCCAAATCTTCAGACTTGTTAGAGGGTTCATTCCTCCATCTCTGATACCAGTAAAATATAAAGAGTTTAACAAGTGTTTGCCTTTATCACATGCGTCTTTCATCGCGTCGTTTGGTTTTAGGTTGCATTTTAGAGGTATGCCGGCATATTTCTTACTTTTGACTGCCGGAATTGGAGATTTGTCGAGCATAAAAGAAGGTATACCAGTCGTTCTTTTGTTAGTAAACAAGATGGTGCAACTTTTATCTGCATTATATCTTAATCTCCACCTTTTCGCATAGTCGGAAATTGTATCAAGCAGCTGTTGCATTGAATGATGCGAGTTAGACATTACAGTTGTGTCATCTGCTAATAAGACACAAGGCAGGTGGAGATCAACAAGATTTAGACCTCGCAAAGTGTGATCTAATTCCGTGATCAAATCATCTATCATTACAAGAAAGAACCAGGCAGACAAGATACGGCCCTGTCCTACACCCTGCATAATATCGAAGCGTTTGGACAGCTTGCCCGCATATAAAACAGAGCTTGTTACTCTCTCAAACGAATCTTTCATGATGCGCCAGGTCTTCCCTTTGATGCCAAGTCTGTAGAACTTGTAGAATAACCCGTTATGCCAAACTGTGTTGAAGGCTTTGGCATTATCAAGAAATGTAGCATAGACAGGAGTATTTTTATCCAAATAGTAGCATATAGATTCTTTGATACAGAACGCTGAAGTGATACTACCGCAATTATTCCTAAAACCCTGTTGCAACGGATTTGGAAAAGAAATCTGTTTAGAATATATAAGTAGTCTACTATATATAATTTGTTCTAGAACTTTCTGAAGCACTGGAATTATAGTTATATCGCGGTAATTATTCATATCTAATTTGTTCTTTCCCCCTCCTTTGAATATTGGTATAACCAAACCTTGTTTAAAGTGGCACGGGTACTTCTCGGCCTCGTACACTTTTGTGAATATAATTTCAAGTAATTGTACACTGCTTGGAGGGTCCGCAAACAGTAAATGCTCAGCAACAATACCGTCGTGGCCACATGCCTTATCTTTATTGAGAGAGCTAATTGCACTACTGATTTCGTCTCTAGTGGGGATTTTATCAACAAGTTCATCAAAGTGTGAATAGGTTTCTTTAGTGTGTTTTCTGACCTCTGCTAAGACCATCTGGTAATGATTTTCATCGTACAGATAAGTATTGTCAGGCAGTGATAAACTGGAGAAATGATTTGCCCATAACTCTCTAATAGAGTCGTGATCGCGTACAATGTTTCCGTTTGATTCGATTTCGTGAATGTAATCGCGTTTATTTCTTTTATTCCGTATAAACTTATAGAAAGTAGAAATATCGAGCTCTGCAGCCTTTTCAAGCTCACTAAATTGTTCTCTATCGTATATTTCTTTAGCTTTCAATAATTCTTTTGCAAACAATTTCTTCGCTTTCTTATAGTTCGCATATGATATATATTCCCAGCCTCTTGGCCTACCATTAGAAATCCATACCCTGCGTTTCAGCCGCATTTCCGTGTGAAACTTTTTTACGTTTAATAGTTTCCAATAGGGGTTAGCGTATGGGCAAAACCTCTTTATGGGGAGAAACCTAGAAGCTGCTTCATGTAAAATCTTTACTGTGTCGTGAATAATAATTTCAATATCGACATTCGTCGCTAGTTCTGCTTTATGCATTTGCGCTAACAATTCGTTGCGTGTTGCTTCCTTATATCTATTCATTTGTTCTGCTGAGGCTTTCTTCCAATTTATGGAATGAATGATATGCTCGTCAGCCATTGTTGCCTTATGTACTAAAGGTGTGACCAACTCTATTTTTACAGGAAGATGATCTGAAATGTTCAAAGGATGATCATCTACTATTTCTGCCTTAACCACTAAATCGAATTTACTTTTTTGCAATAGTATATGGTCTATCAAAGATTTTGATTTGCCATCGGTTGAGAAAAAAGTAAAATCTGGCCCTTCACAAATGGATTGACTATTAACAGATATTAAATGTCTATCGCTCAGAAACTTTTCCAGAATAGTGCCTCTAGCGTTTGATGTTAAACAATTTGCTTTGGAGCTAAACAGTGAACTTAGCTGACCATTGAAGTCGCCGGCAAGTACGGGAATGCCTTCTTTGCAGAAAATATCAAACTGATCCTTTAGTTCTTCTATTGCAATAGGAAAATTAGTTGATGGCAAAAGTGCCCCGAATATAAAATATTTAAGTCTATCATTACATTTTACCTCTATCCCTAAAACTCTGTCACTGCCAGCGCTCCACAAGGGATTAACGCGGAGTGATTTCCTATAAAGGATTGCTATTCCCTCGAACCCCGTATGCCTTAGCCTTTCTTCGAAATTTACTACTAGTCTTTTGTCAGAGCGTGCGAATGATTTAAAATCTGGATGTATATTATCTAGGAAATTGAGCTGCTCCGGGAGAAGCCAATGCTCAGTAAGTACAGCAACATCTACCTCATTTAGCAAAGAATACAAGTAAGGTGACCCGTACATGACTCCTTTTACGTTCCACGTCAACAAACGAAATGTATGACTAGACATTAGTTGACTTAACGAAAAATAGATTTTCAACACAAGTATTGTAAAGACTATATAGCAATTTACTATAATATATGTATTTTACTTACTACTCCTTTATTTATTTACGCCAGTACTGCTGGGTGTCCTTATCACCATAATCCTCATACCATTCTCTTGCCCATACAAAATTTGGCCAAAAACCTTCCTCTAAAACTTTCTCAAAGTCTAACTTATCTACCGTGATTAAAACAGTAAAAGTGTCCTTTCCTCCTCTTACTCGCCAATGCTTTAATATTTGAGAGTCAATTACTTCTACCCCTTTAATTTTAGCGTGTTTTTTAATACAGGTTCTCATCTCCTCTCTTGTTCTATCAACTGGTATTCTTGACATTAGAACTCGACGTTCATAAGAGTTCCTCATTCGTTTATGTGGTCTGTAGTTTAGTTTGGTTGTGATAACTTCAATCGGTTTGTTTACTTTATCAGTGTCCTTCAATGAGGTGCCCGGATTGTTTGCTAATGGTGACCTTCTCTCCCCATCGTTGTTCCTTGTGTGTACTCGTGCCGAGTATTTCTGATCTTGGAGATAATCACGTACATCGTTATCTGTAACTAATGTAGGTTCTTCGTTGGAGGTATTGAGTATGGTGGACAGTGTCAACGTCACTCCTTCCCTTGAGTCAGTTGACTTGGCCGTATATTCCGTTTGATCCGATAAATGCTTCCGCCGTTTGATATAATCAGAGTCCAGAGCATTTATCGCTTTAGCCCTCTTTTCCGTTTGTGTTTCATTTGAATGATTGCCCATACGCACTATATCAGCTAGTAATGTCTGAGTTTCTGCCTCACATTTTGAAGTTACATTTTCTTTAGCCTTGTTATATACTTTATCACCGAGCAATTGGTGTAGAAACAGCTGGTGAGCATTTATAGTTTCCAGCTGGTTATTCTTCTCCCTGAGTGAGATTCTCAAGGCCAGGTTGTCTTGTGATAACTTCTTCTCTTCCTCTTTGCATCTTCCTAATTCTGATTGTAACCTAGTCGAGTTAACATCTCTACTGAGCAGTTCTTTACGTATCTTGTCAAGCTCAGTTTTCAATTCATTTCTAATGTCATCTTTCATTTGTTGAATACTGCTTTGTATAAAATGTTTTAGGTCTATTATCTTGTATAAGTGCTCTGTTGTTATTGAACTGTCATTTTTATCATTTGATAGTGAAGATACTGAATTGTGATCTGATAACGTTATCACCTGTTCTGGTTTTGGTTCAGATCGCTGAGACTGTTTGTTAGATCCTTTTTTTTTTAGATGCTTGACTCACGCAAGTACTGTTATCAATCGTGCCCGTGCTCGGCTTCTGTCTCGACGCAAGGCTTTTCACTTCAGATAAGTTGTTATCTCCTGTTAAGAAATGGTATAGAATAAATATATCCTCAGCTAATCTCTCCTCTAGAGGAGCACTATCACATCTTACTGTTCTCTCAACTATACGAGTCACAGGATAATTGACATTTTCCAATTTAGCCAGGTCGTGAAGTGATAGTCTTATATCTTTTTAACTCTGTACATCCAATTTCAAACACATCTTCTTTTTAAATTCATCTCTGTCCAGAGTTCCAAATTTCGAATCAATTTGAAGGTATATATTTTTTTCGGTCTGGGTTGCTATTAAGTCTTCTTCTAAACCGGACCTTTCATCACCACTGTAGCGCTCATCTATTTCTAGGTTGTCATCCATATTCAACGGTTTATAGTGGAGTCCGTATACAATTGATAAATAGGTTAATACCTGTTATATATCGCTCGCACTTGCACTAACGAATGTGAGCCCTCTTCTGCTAGGACAGATATGTAACAGTTGTATGTTCTGTTACCTCTTGTGCATCACTTAACTGAAATTGTTCTCATTCTTCGAATGATGAATGATATTTGGTCTAACTCAGAACTTAACTCAGAATTAACACATGGTAACGGTACCAAAGCTAACGCATCCGCTACCATAATATTTTGAATTCGTACATATGTGATTTGCTCACTATCTACTCACTATCTACTCACTAAAAAGCTAAATATATAACACATATAAGGATATAACTACTGGCACTAGGACTGAGTACACATTACACTGGAATGAGTTAACGTGAACAACAGTTCACAAAAGCATCTCACAAAATACATATAGTATTTAACAACGATACTTAATGTATTTGACATACCCACACATCATGTTTCCAACATCTTGATCTGAATGCCCCAATGTGAATTTAGATCTTATCTAGAATCTGACTGTAGATGGCAAATCTCTGACATGTATATGGCATATCGTCATATATAGTAGTTATGAGCACTAAATCAGAACCTGTACGAATCACAGATCGTGTACGAATTTCAACTCCTTGTTTCGCAATAACAATCACACACAACATAAAAGAGCACTAAGTATATATATATATATATATATATATATATATATATATATATATATATATATATATATATATATATATATATATATATATATATATATATATACATCTATCAGGATATCTCTGCCATTTATAACGTCATATATTACACATGAATACTAGAATACTATGTTCAGCTTTTCATCCCTTTGCACATTGTTGACGACCAAGACAAATATGCATTCTATTTTTTTTTACACGTTACATGATTAAATGGAGTATCACACTCACCCACTGCGTCCATTGATCCAAGAAGATCTTTCAGAATAATCCAAGAAATTCAAATCCACATAATATAAAATATAAAATATAAATTTAGTCCAGAATATAAATATTATTCACATATAATTCACATCAGTTATGCACAGCAAAGTTAAACAAAACTGTGTGCAAGTTAATCAAAATGCACTGATCACGGAATCGAGTACTTGAGTCACAAAATCATGAGAATGCGATTATTTATTAAAATATTATTTATGCCACAATAGCAGCAAGCGTAATTTATGTATCCTCACAACATGTCTCCAACAGCACATGTCTCTCAACATAATTCCAACAGCACATAAGATTCACCAGAAAATACACGATAACGACACACCCTTTCATAGCCTGATACATGAAAATGGCGCGAAAAGAAGTATGACAGGAAATTTCATCGAATTTCCTTGGAGCTTAGTTTATATAAAACTACGATACACATGCCATTCTGTTGTCAAAGTGTTCACACAGCAGAATTTCAACACTGGATGAAAAGCACTTCTCTTTTATCTTACGGGCGTCCATAATCAGCCAGAGCTTGAATACATTACGTCCACCTTGTCACTGTGGGACAGAAAAATCACGTTTTTTAGTATAATTATTTTCGTTTTATGTCTTTGTCATTTCATTACTAACTGCGTTGCTCACGGGAAAGTTCACTACTTGTTATCGATATATATCTTCCTTCCGTTTAACAATAGCTGAGTGCATGATGCCTATAGTTCTCACCGTGATGACAATTATTAACTTTGATATTTGGTTATTGCATTTACAGACTTAGAAGAAAGGCCATTATAATACGGTATGCACATTTAATCTGTATTATGTCTTGGCCTTCCTCCATGTCTTGCCTACATGAATAATATCGTTTTTGCAAACATTATATTACATAGCTAATATTTGTTTGTGACTTTAGATTATATATTAAGATTACTACTTGGAGATAAACATGTTTACTTGGATCCGCGTCAAGGACATTGCTAATATTCATGGGAAATACCTGCTCTTCCTGATCTTTTACACGTTCTTTCCTAAATGTTTAGTAAGAGAGCTGACCTTGTTTATAACGTAAGATATTCTGCAAACAAATTTTATGGGAAAATGACTCTAGACCTGTTGTTCTTATTATATTTTATTTCCTATATAATGGTAGTCAAAGACAAAGTTACTTATTCCATAGTTCATCATCAGTCTTACTGAGATCAATTTTAGCTGTCCCAGTTTTCTTTTATCAGCATGTATTTATTTTAAATATTCATTGGAATTACAAAGTGATCTTTGATTGTAGGACTAAATCAAAATTTTAGATTTATTTTGTACGTATTCATGGACGTTTTGGATTATGATATTGAAATGCGTCAGCACTAATGATACGTCAACACTATATTCGACTCTTTTCGCAAGTAATCACATTCCAAATTGGAATTGACTCGGAATTTCTCTGAATTCATTGGTTGTAATTTATAGTGTTATACTTGCGCTAGAACTATTAGGACTATTTGAGATTGATTCAGAATAGAGTAAGTTCTTTTTAAAATTTCAATTTGCATTCATGGTAAGTAAGTTATTTGTTGAAATCGTTTATCTTCGGTCTTTTTGTTATTTAGTTTAAGAACATAACGTAGTAACAAATTGTACATTGTATGTATTGTTTAGTATGGCTTCGTAAGGTCTATGCGACCAGGGTCTAATTTATCAATGATACAAATATGTCACAGATAAAAGATGACGCAAGGTTATTCATTACTGCTAAGGTGTGGGGAGGGAATTAGGTCTGTGCAAAATTAAAATAAGTTATTTTGCTGCTGATTAATCAACCATATTACCAAACATCATTTGCATTATGTGAGTTAGGATCCTTTGTTTGATTAAAGAAGAAAATACAATTGCATTGTGGGCGTTTATGGTGCAGTGTTGCTTTTTTTGGCATGACACTAAAGGTGCTAGGAGTTTGATTTTGAAGAATTAATTTTTCGCTTGTATTGGACATGTAACCGAGTACTGAAGTACTGTTCTTTTTTTTTTTTTTTGTATGGGTTGGGTGACGATTGGACCGTTGGATTAGGACAACGAAACTAAGATTTAGTGTTGGGTGAACTTTGTAGAATCACGTCAGTTTGGTTCATTTTGGAAGTATCACAAATATTTGATTTCAAACAGAGCATTTATTTTCTATAAATTTGTTTCTTGTTCATTTTGATATTGATAGAAATCCTATTGTCTTATCAGATTATACTTAATGTTAAAGGTTTTGATAATTATTTTATTCTTGCGCAGTGAAAATGTGTCAGAACGATTCTCTGATGTCTTTTTCTGATTTATAAGTGAATGAATGTCTACCACATTTTTATTGGCCTCATTTACACATTTGTAGTATTTCCTTAATGATTCATATATTTGTACCTTAGTATGTATGGCAAATCAATGATATCTCGGTCATCCTAATTACGCAAATTACACTTCAGGGAAAGGAAAACAATCAAAATCGTTCAAACGGTGTACAACTATCAATGAAATAATTTGGCAAGTCCATGATTGCGGACTGCTGCACATTTGCAAAGAAATTTAACATTCCAAACATTTCTGCATTTGATGTTACCTTGGTCTGGCAGCGTTTAATGTCATAAATCAATTCCAAATTTAGTTGCTAAATTTGCTGATTAGTTAGGACCAACGTTATTTATATGTATCCATCACGTTACTATTAGGCATTTTTCTATGTATTTGATTTGAATTTGACAGGAAGAGCATCCATTAAGAAAGTATAATAACCATTGATACCTGTGTTGCATATTTGTCCAGTGTAACCATCATGGCACTGGTAAATAAAACTTCCCAAAGTGTTGCTACATCTTCCGCGTCCGCTACATACATTTGTACTACCCTTGCACTCATCCACGTCTGGAAAACGAAAAAGATGTTTCGATTGTGATATTGATATATTGTAAACAAACCATCCTGTGTGTCTCTTCTAATCTTTTATACATTTCTGCGGTTTTAACTTAGATAATTAATAAACATTTACATACCTTGCAAATGTCGTGTAAGACTAGCAACACACTTCCATCCTAAACATTACTTTATCCTTCACATTAAGCGATATAATTGTTTTGTTTCACTTGAGCTAGAAGAGTAGTTTAATTTACCTTCTTCCTCGTCCTACATTATCAAATACATGGATTTGGTCAAATATGATACTACACAAGTCAAAGAAAATCTAAAAATATGAATAACGCAAAGAGATAAATTATATGGTACAACTAGGAAACGTTAAACAAAATAATGCAAAATAACAATGAAACGTTTCTTAGATATATTATTTCTAGTATGACATATTTGTCTCAATCTTTTTAAATTCCAAAAGTCATCTCGCCTACTTTAGATATTCTCGTAGGTTTCTGAGCATGGTTGCTGTAGTTTATTACTTCAAGGATATCACCCGTAACTCAATATAATCAAAGAATGATAATTATGTAAATATATGTAGCTCTAAATTTCTTCACTAATAACATGTAGGTCAAATGAGAGATGATACCGTACGTTCTCTCACATGAAGCCAATGTAATTGATTAAAGAACTAGCAGAAATATTGGGTTCCTTGTTAACTGTTTCATAACGATTTCATTAATTGTAATACATATGTATATTTATATATTTGTATATTTATGTGTCTGTAATTTAACGGTGATCTATTTTCTTTCACCAGAAACTATTTCAAACTAATTCAACTTGGTTTGCATGAAGACAAAATAATACCTGTTTCACAGTTTTTTCCAGTGAAGCCTCCATAGCAAATGCAGTTGAAACTTCCTTGAGTATTATAGCATTTTCCGTTGTTGTTACAAAAACTATCTCCATGGCTGCATTCATCCATGTCTGGAAAAAATCAAATCTGAATTCGGCTTCACTTTCTGTCTTCAAACTATATTTTGTGTCTTATTCCTTGAGAGTGCGGTATACTTGTAAATTATAGGTAGTAATTAATGTTATCAGTAGAAATTAATATATTTTTGTATTTGGGGAGTAAAGCTGCTAAGTTGCTTGTTTGTACTTCTACCCATTTCTTTATCGCCTTAATCCATGTGAGTAGCGTCATATGGGTAAGTAGTGCTTGACATTTTGTCCCAAACACACAGAGCTAGCTATCTTTATGGCAATATTGATATATGTTTTAGTACGAAAATATCACCATGAAATGCTAGTCATGCTCATTTTGAGTTTCTAATGACCACACATATATAGTTTGTGAGAGAGTGATATCACAAACTATAGGAAATGTAGTTTTGCACAGACGTTGCTCAGTGACATGAGAGCTCAGCTTAATATAATCGGTTTACATGATAGGCAATGATTCAAGACATTATGCTAACGGACTTTAACGTTTTGTATAATTATGTCCTTATAAAATGCAAGTTTTTAACTTAAAATCATAAGGCATCTTTATCTTCCTTCATATGGATTGTACACAACTATTTTCCAACAACTGAGTCATCATTCTCGTGTTAGCCCTAACTAGCTTCCTGGAGCATATATTGAGTAGATAACATGGATTGAGCTGCGGCATTTTCTTGACCAATTCAACACGTGGATAATATTAAAAATGCTAATGAAATGGGTCATATATTTTCTTATCTCCTATCTCGATTTCAATTATATGCATCAAAAATGCGGAAAACAACATTGAAGGTGGACATAAATAACGTAATTGAACGATAATGTCAGGTTTGTCACACGAGGAAAAGGGATATAATAGGTACAATAATTGAAAAACAAATTCACTAAATGACCTATAAAAGTATGTATGTCTGTATGCATGAATGTATGCATATATGTATGTATGTATGTATGTATGTATGTATGTATGTATGTATGTATGACTGACTGACTGACTGATTGACTTTATTTCCTCTTTAAAAAGAGATTACATCAGATTAAACAAATTCAGGATAATATAAGATCATAAAATAGAACAGAAAAGTGACAAAGATGCAGTAGTAGTACAATTGTAATACTATGTAAGCTACCGTATTGACAAAACGAAATATCTCAATACCTGCAATTATGCAAATCTGCAATCCTTTGGTGGAGCATGGCACTGATCTTTTAACAGTTGCTTGATGATGATAATATTTCGAAAAGTTAATACGTCTATAGTGTTATGTGCTTAACATTAAGTTCAAGATAGCAACGAAAATGAAATGAAAAACTTATAACAGTGTAATTCTATATGTAGATTTTTTTCTTCGTATGACGCATGCATTTATGCATATATATACTTGTTTGCGCGTATGCGTGCGTGCATGCATTTATCTATGACTGACTGTCTAAATGACTTAGTTACCTCTACAACAAAGAGTATATCAGATTGCTAAGATACATATTATACATATCATAGGATTATGAGACACATCATAGACGAGAACGCAAGCATGATATATACATCGTCAACTAATGCGTTTACAAAATGAGATATATAAATACAGAAAACCATATAGAAATCTCTTGGAAATAAACATAAACAAATACATAAACAAGTACATAAACGCACACACAAACAGCTGTCATACAACAAAATTTGCGGATTTGACAAGAAGACTTTGGCCTTTAATTGTTTATATTTAATGTTAATTTACTACTTACTTTTAATATCATGTTAGGGCATGTTAGTTGATAGTAGGGCACACATTTTATTGTAGAATGAAGCTATTCTGTTTGCGGTCACCAACATGAGCCTATCTGATACGTCATCGTCAATAGACGACATGCAGTCAACCCTGCTTCCAAGAAGTGTCTCCAACAATATATCGTCTTCTTGATTGAATAAGTTGACCCCGTCTCTCACTTCTAAAGAGTCAATCACTCTCTCAAAGAAAACGTTTCGTTCCTCAAGCAGCATTTCGCAGCCTAAAATAAGATGTTTCGCTCTGTCGTCAGTCTCTTTTCCACAGAGTTTGCATACCATAACTTTACCAACAGGTATGATATATAGTTTCATTACTTCAGAGAGAGGCCATAACATGGAAGGAAATTTACGCCCAAGAAACCATATATTACTTGGTTTTAAGTCCAAATGAATGTTTCTGAAGTGAATTAAATCATCCCTTAGGTTCCATATTTGCTCTCCAGGTAGTTTCTTCATGGTTTTGGATAATATCAGTAATATGTCGATTCCAGATGAGTTTTTCTTCAGTTTGTACTCTTTCTGCATAGTCTAAAAGAACACTTCCCATACCATATTTCTTAGTTATTTTGTCAATATCAGGTATAAATCCCGTCTGTTTTAGCGGGTTATTCAGATACTGACATAGGCGCATAATGAAAATCTTTTTCCAGATAAAAGTCCAATCGCCCTTACACAATCGGTTGAAAAGGAGCAATTTCATCCATCTATGTATGCTTCCATTGACCAGAGTCCTAAGGTACTACTTGTTGCCTCCGTAGGCGAATATTTATCGAAAGCTTGCATACGTCGCGTTGCATATCTCTGGCATAACTCAAGTTCTTCTATATTTGAGTTTGTGATACCTGACCATAGTTCACATCCATATAGGACCGAGGGTAGAATAATTCTTTTCCAAATCTTCAGACTTGTTAGAGGGTTCATTCCTCCATCTCTGATACCAGTAAAATATAAAGAGTTTAACAAGTGTTTGCCTTTATCACATGCTTCTTTCATCGCGTCGTTTGGTTTTAGGTTGCATTTTAGAGGTATGCCGGCATACTTCTTACTTTTGACTGCCGGAATTGGAGATTTGTCGAGCATAAAAGAAGGTATACCAGTCGTTCTTTTGTTAGTAAACAAGATGGTGCAACTTTTATCTGCATTATATCTTAATCTCCACCTTTTCGCATAGTCGGAAATTGTATCAAGCAGCTGTTGCATTGAATGATGCGAGTTAGACATTACAGTTGTGTCATCTGCTAATAAGACACAAGGCAGGTGGAGATCAACAAGATTTAGACCTCGCAAAGTGTGATCTAATTCCGTGATCAAATCATCTATCATTACAAGAAAGAACCAGGCAGACAAGATACGGCCCTGTCCTACACCCTGCATAATATCGAAGCGTTTGGACAGCTTGCCCGCATATAAAACAGAGCTTGTTACTCTCTCAAACGAATCTTTCATGATGCGCCAGGTCTTCCCTTTGATGCCAAGTCTGTAGAACTTGTAGAATAACCCGTTATGCCAAACTGTGTTGAAGGCTTTGGCATTATCAAGAAATGTAGCATAGACAGGAGTATTTTTATTCAAATAGTAGCATATAGATTCTTTGATACAGAACGCTGAAGTGATACTACCGCAATTATTCCTAAAACCCTGTTGCAACGGATTTGGAAAAGAAATCTGTTTAGAATATATAAGTAGTCTACTATATATAATTTGTTCTAGAACTTTCTGAAGCACTGGAATTATAGTTATATCGCGGTAATTATTCATATCTAATTTGTTCTTTCCCCCTCCTTTGAATATTGGTATAACCAAACCTTGTTTAAAGTGGCACGGGTACTTCTCGGCCTCGTACACTTTTGTGAATATAATTTCAAGTAATTGTACACTGCTTGGAGGGTCCGCAAACAGTAAATGCTCAGCAACAATACCGTCGTGGCCACATGCCTTATCTTTATTGAGAGAGCTAATTGCACTACTGATTTCGTCTCTAGTGGGGATTTTATCAACAAGTTCATCAAAGTGTGAATAGGTTTCTTTAGTGTGTTTTCTGACCTCTGCTAAGACCATCTGGTAATGATTTTCATCGTACAGATAAGTATTGTCAGGCAGTGATAAACTGGAGAAATGATTTGCCCATAACTCTCTAATAGAGTCGTGATCGCGTACAATGTTTCCGTTTGATTCGATTTCGTGAATGTAATCGCGTTTATTTCTTTTATTCCGTATAAACTTATAGAAAGTAGAAATATCGAGCTCTGCAGCCTTTTCAAGCTCACTAAATTGTTCTCTATCGTATATTTCTTTAGCTTTCAATAATTCTTTTGCAAACAATTTCTTCGCTTTCTTATAGTTCGCATATGATATATATTCCCAGCCTCTTGGCCTACCATTAGAAATCCATACCCTGCGTTTCAGCCGCATTTCCGTGTGAAACTTTTTTACGTTTAATAGTTTCCAATAGGGGTTAGCGTATGGGCAAAACCTCTTTATGGGGAGAAACCTAGAAGCTGCTTCATGTAAAATCTTTACTGTGTCGTGAATAATAATTTCAATATCGACATTCGTCGCTAGTTCTGCTTTATGCATTTGCGCTAACAATTCGTTGCGTGTTGCTTCCTTATATCTATTCATTTGTTCTGCTGAGGCTTTCTTCCAATTTATGGAATGAATGATATGCTCGTCAGCCATTGTTGCCTTATGTACTAAAGGTGTGACCAACTCTATTTTTACAGGAAGATGATCTGAAATGTTCAAAGGATGATCATCTACTATTTCTGCCTTAACCACTAAATCGAATTTACTTTTTTGCAATAGTATATGGTCTATCAAAGATTTTGATTTGCCATCGGTTGAGAAAAAAGTAAAATCTGGCCCTTCACAAATGGATTGACTATTAACAGATATTAAATGTCTATCGCTCAGAAACTTTTCCAGAATAGTGTCTCTAGCGTTTGATGTTAAACAATTTGCTTTGGAGCTAAACAGTGAACTTAGCTGACCATTGAAGTCGCCGGCAAGTACGGGAATGCCTTCTTTGCAGAAAATATCAAACTGATCCTTTAGTTCTTCTATTGCAATAGGAAAATTAGTTGATGGCAAAAGTGCCCCGAATATAAAATATTTAAGTCTATCATTACATTTTACCTCTATCCCTAAAACTCTGTCACTGCCAGCGCTCCACAAGGGATTAACGCGGAGTGATTTCCTATAAAGGATTGCTATTCCCTCGAACCCCGTATGCCTTAGCCTTTCTTCGAAATTTACTACTAGTCTTTTGTCAGAGCGTGCGAATGATTTAAAATCTGGATGTATATTATCTAGGAAATTGAGCTGCTCCGGGAGAAGCCAATGCTCAGTAAGTACAGCAACATCTACCTCATTTAGCAAAGAATACAAGTAAGGTGACCCGTACATGACTCCTTTTACGTTCCACGTCAACAAACGAAATGTATGACTAGACATTAGTTGACTTAACGAAAAATAGATTTTCAACACAAGTATTGTAAAGACTATATAGCAATTTACTATAATATATGTATTTTACTTACTACTCCTTTATTTATTTACGCCAGTACTGCTGGGTGTCCTTATCACCATAATCCTCATACCATTCTCTTGCCCATACAAAATTTGGCCAAAAACCTTCCTCTAAAACTTTCTCAAAGTCTAACTTATCTACCGTGATTAAAACAGTAAAAGTGTCATTTCCTCCTCTTACTCGCCAATGCTTTAATATTTGAGAGTCAATTACTTCTACCCCTTTAATTTTAGCGTGTTTTTAATACAGGTTCTCATCTCCTCTCTTGTTCTATCAACTGGTATTCTTGACATTAGAACTCGACGTTCATAAGAGTTCCTCATTCGTTTATGTGGTCTGTAGTTTATTTTGGTTGTGATAACTTCAATCGGTTTGTTTACTTTATCAGTGTCCTTCAATGAGGTGCCCGGATTGTTTGCTAATGGTGACCTTCTCTCCCCATCGTTGTTCCTTGTGTGTACTCGTGCCGAGTATTTCTGATCTTGGAGATAATCACGTACATCGTTATCTGTAACTAATGTAGGTTCTTCGTTGGAGGTATTGAGTATGGTGGACAGTGTCAACGTCACTCCTTCCCTTGAGTCAGTTGACTTGGCCGTATATTCCGTTTGATCCGATAAATGCTTCCGCCGTTTGATATAATCAGAGTCCAGAGCATTTATCGCTTTAGCCCTCTTTTCCGTTTGTGTTTCATTTGAATGATTGCCCATACGCACTATATCAGCTAGTAATGTCTGAGTTTCTGCCTCACATTTTGAAGTTACATTTTCTTTAGCCTTGTTATATACTTTATCACCGAGCAATTGGTGTAGAAACAGCTGGTGAGCATTTATAGTTTCCAGCTGGTTATTCTTCTCCCTGAGTGAGATTCTCAAGGCCAGGTTGTCTTGTGATAACTTCTTCTCTTCCTCTTTGCATCTTCCTAATTCTGATTGTAACCTAGTCGAGTTAACATCTCTACTGAGCAGTTCTTTACGTATCTTGTCAAGCTCAGTTTTCAATTCATTTCTAATGTCATCTTTCATTTGTTGAATACTGCTTTGTATAAAATGTTTTAGGTCTATTATCTTGTATAAGTGCTCTGTTGTTATTGAACTGTCATTTTTATCATTTGATAGTGAAGATACTGAATTGTGATCTGATAACGTTATCACCTGTTCTGGTTTTGGTTCAGATCGCTGAGACTGTTTGTTAGATCCTTTTTTTTTTAGATGCTTGACTCACGCAAGTACTGTTATCAATCGTGCCCGTGCTCGGCTTCTGTCTCGACGCAAGGCTTTTCACTTCAGATAAGTTGTTATCTCCTGTTAAGAAATGGTATAGAATAAATATATCCTCAGCTAATCTCTCCTCTAGAGGAGCACTATCACATCTTACTGTTCTCTCAACTATACGAGTCACAGGATAATTGACATTTTCCAATTTAGCCAGGTCGTGAAGTGATAGTCTTATATCTTTTAAACTCTGTACATCCAATTCCAAACACATCTTCTTTTTAAATTCATCTCTGTCCAGAGTTCCAAATTTCGAATCAATTTGAAGGTATATATTTTTTTCGGTCTGGGTTGCTATTAAGTCTTCTTCTAAACCGGACCTTTCATCACCACTGTAGCGCTCATCTATTTCTAGGTTGTCATCCATATTCAACGGTTTATAGTGGAGTCCGTATACAATTGATAAATAGGTTAATACCTGTTATATATCGCTCGCACTTGCACTAACGAATGTGAGCCCTCTTCTGCTAGGACAGATATGTAACAGTTGTATGTTCTGTTACCTCTTGTGCATCACTTAACTGAAATTGTTCTCATTCTTCGAATGATGAATGATATTTGGTCTAACTCAGAACTTAACTCAGAATTAACACATGGTAACGGTACCAAAGCTAACGCATCCGCTACCATAATATTTTGAATTCGTACATATGTGATTTGCTCACTATCTACTCACTATCTACTCACTAAAAAGCTAAATATATAACACATATAAGGATATAACTACTGGCACTAGGACTGAGTACACATTACACTGGAATGAGTTAACGTGAACAACAGTTCACAAAAGCATCTCACAAAATACATATAGTATTTAACAACGATACTTAATGTATTTGACATACCCACACATCATGTTTCCAACATCTTGATCTGAATGCCCCAATGTGAATTTAGATCTTATCTAGAATCTGACTGTAGATGGCAAATCTCTGACATGTATATGGCATATCGTCATATATAGTAGTTATGAGCACTAAATTAGAACCTGTACGAATCACAGATCGTGTACGAATTTCAACTCCTTGTTTCGCAATAACAATCACACACAACATAAAAGAGCACTAAGTATATATATATATATATATATATATATATATATATATATATATATATATATATATATATATATATATATATATATATATATATATATATATATATATATATATATATATATATATATATATGTATATATATATATATATATATATACATCTATCAGGATATCTCTGCCATCTATAACGTCATATATTACACATGAATACTAGAATACTATGTTCAGCTTTTCATCCCTTTGCACATTGTTGACGACCAAGACAAATATGCATTCTATTTTTTTTTACACGTTACATGATTAAATGGAGTATCACACTCACCCACTGCGTCCATTGATCCAAGAAGATCTTTCAGAATAATCCAAGAAATTCAAATCCACATAATATAAAATATAAAATATAAATTTAGTCCAGAATATAAATATTATTCACATATAATTCACATCAGTTATGCACAGCAAAGTTAAACAAAACTGTGTGCAAGTTAATCAAAATGCACTGATCACGGAATCGAGTACTAAAGTCACAAAATTATGAGAATGCGATTATTTATTAAAATATTATTTATGCCACAATAGCAGCAAGCGTAATTTATGTATCCTCACAACATGTCTCCAACAGCACATGTCTCTCAACATAATTCCAACAGCACATAAGATTCACCAGAAAATACACGATAACGACACACCCTTTCATAGCCTGATACATGAAAATGGCGCGAAAAGAAGTATGACAGGAAATTTCATCGAATTTCCTTGGAGCTTAGTTTATATAAAACTACTATACACATGCCATTCTGTTGTCAAAGTGTTCACACAGCAGAATTTCAACACTGGATGAAAAGCACTTCTCTTTTATCTTACGGGCGTCCATAATCAACCAGAGCTTGAATACATTACGTCCACCTTGTCACTGTGGGACAGAAAAATCACGTTTTTTAGTATAATTATTTTCGTTTTATGTCTTTGTCATTTCATTACTAACTGCGTTGCTCACGGGAAAGTTCACTACTTGTTATCGATATATATCTTCCTTCCGTTTAACAATAGCTGAGTGAATGATGCCTATAGTTCTCACCGTGATGACAATTATTAACTTTGATATTTGGTTATTGCATTTACAGACTTAGAAGAAAGGCCATTATAATACGGTATGCACATTTAATCTGTATTGTGTCTTGGCCTTCCTCCATGTCTTGCCTACATGAATAATATCGTTTTTGCAAACATTATATTACATAGCTAATATTTGTTTGTGACTTTAGATTATATATTAAGATTACTACTTGGAGATAAACATGTTTACTTGGATCCGCGTCAAGGACATTGCTAATATTCATGGGAAATACCTGCTCTTCCTGATCTTTTACACGTTCTTTCCTAAATGTTTAGTAAGAGAGCTGACCTTGTTTATAACGTAAGATATTCTGCAAACAAATTTTATGGGAAAATGACTCTAGACCTGTTGTTCTTATTATATTTTATTTCCTATATAATGGTAGTCAAAGACAAAGTTACTTTTTCCATAGCTCATCATCAGTCTTACTGAGATCAATTTTAGCTGTCCCAGTTTTCTTTTATCAGCATGTATTTATTTTAAATATTCATTGGAATTACAAAGTGATCTTTGATTGTAGGACTAAATCAAAATTTTAGATTTATTTTGTACGTATTCATGGACGTTTTGGATTATGATATTGAAATGCGTCAGCACTAATGATACGTCAACACTATATTCGACTCTTTTCGCAAGTAATCACATTCCAAATTGGAATTGACTCGGAATTTCTCTGAATTCATTGGTTGTAATTTATAGTGTTATACTTGCGCTAGAACTATTAGGACTATTTGAGATTGATTCAGAATAGAGTAAGTTCTTTTTAAAATTTCAATTTGCATTCATGGTAAGTAAGTTATTTGTTGAAATCGTTTATCTTCGGTCTTTTTGTTATTTAGTTTAAGAACATAACGTAGTAACAAATTGTACATTGTATGTATTGTTTAGTATGGCTTCGTAAGGTCTATGCGACCAGGGTCTAATTTATCAATGATACAAATATGTCACAGATAAAAGATGACGCAAGGTTATTCATTACTGCTAAGGTGTGGGGAGGGAATTAGGTCTGTGCAAAATTGAAATAAGTTATTTTGCTGCTGATTAATCAACCATATTACCAAACATCATTTGCATTATGTGAGTTAGGATCCTTTGTTTGATTAAAGAAGAAAATACAATTGCATTGTGGGCGTTTATGGTGCAGTGATGCTTTTTTTGGCATGACACTAAAGGTGCTAGGAGTTTGATTTTGAAGAATTAATTTTTCGCTTGTATTGGACATGTAACCGAGTACTGAAGTACTATTCTTTTTTTTTGTATGGGTTGGGTGACGATTGGACCGTTGGATTAGGAAAACGAAACTAAGATTTAGTGTTGGGTGAACTTTGTAGAATCACGTCAGTTTGGTTCATTTTGGAAGTATCACAAATATTTGATTTCAAACAGAGCATTTATTTTCTATAAATTTGTTTCTTGTTCATTTTGATATTGATAGAAATCCTATTGTCTTATCAGATTATACTTAATGTTAAAGGTTTTGATAATTATTTTATTCTTGCGCAGTGAAAATGTGTCAGAACGATTCTCTGATGTCTTTTTCTGATTTATAAGTGAATGAATGTCTACCACATTTTTATTGGCCTCATTTACACATTTGTAGTATTTCCTTAATGATTCATATATTTGTACCTTAGTATGTATGGCAAATCAATGATATCTCGGTCATCCTAATTACGCAAATTACACTTCAGGGAAAGGAAAACAATCAAAATCGTTCAAACGGTGTACAACTATCAATGAAATAATTTGGCAAGTCCATAATTGCGGACTGCTGCACATTTGCAAAGAAATTTAACATTCCAAACATTTCTGCATTTGATGTTACCTTGGTCTGGCAGCGTTTAATGTCATAAATCAATTCCAAATTTAGTTGCTAAATTTGCTGATTAGTTATGACCAACGCTATTTATATGTATCCATCACGTTACTATTAGGCATTTTTCTATGTATTTGATTTGAATTTGACAGGAAGAGCATCCATTAAGAAAGTATAATAACCATTGATACCTGTGTTGCATATTTGTCCAGTGTAACCATCATGGCACTGGCAAATAAAACTTCCCAAAGTGTTGCTACATCTTCCGCGTCCGCTACATACATTTGTACTACCCTTGCACTCATCCACGTCTGGAAAACGAAAAAGATGTTTCGATTGTGATATTGATATATTGTAAACAAACCATCCTGTGTGTCTCTTCTAATCTTTTATACATTTCTGCGGTTTTAACTTAGATAATTAATAAACATTTACATACCTTGCAAATGTCGTGTAAGACTAGCAACACACTTCCATCCTAAACATTACTTTATCCTTCACATTAAGCGATATAATTGTTTTGTTTCACTTGAGCTAGAAGAGTAGTTTAATTTACCTTCTTCCTCGTCCTACATTATCAAATACATGGATTTGTTCAAATATGATACTACACAAGTCAAAGAAAATCTAAAAATATGAATAACGCAAAGAGATAAATTATATGGTACAACTAGGAAACGTTAAACAAAATAATGCAAAATAACAATGAAACGTTTCTTAGATATATTATTTCTAGTATGACATATTTGTCTCAATCTTTTTAAATTCCAAACGTCATCTCGCCTACTTTAGATATTCTCGTAGGTTTCTGAGCATGGTTGCTGTAGTTTATTACTTCAAGGATATCACCCGTAACTCAATATAATCAAAGAATGATAATTATGTAAATATATGTAGCTCTAAATTTCTTCACTAATAACATGTAGGTCAAATGAGAGATGATACCGTACGTTCTCTCACATGAAGCCAATGTAATTGATTAAAGAACTAGCAGAAATATTGTTTTCCTTGTTAACTGTTTCATAACGATTTCATTAATTGTAATACATATGTATATTTATATATTTGTATATTTATGTGTCTGTAATTTAACGGTGATGTATTTTCTTTCACCAGAAACTATTTCAAACTAATTCAACTTGGTTTGCATGAAGACAAAATAATACCTGTTTCACAGTTTTTTCCAGTGAAGCCTCCATAGCAAATGCAGTTGAAACTTCCTTGAGTATTATAGCATTTTCCGTTGTTGTTACAAAAACTATCTCCATGGCTGCATTCATCCATGTCTGGAAAAAATCAAATCTGAATTCGGCTTCACATTCTGTCTTCAAACTATATTTTGTCTCTTATTAATTGAGAGTGCGGTATACTTGTAAATTATAGGTAGTAATTAATGTTATCAGTAGAAATTAATATATTTTTGTATTTGGGGAGTAAAGCTGCTAAGTTGCTTGTTTGTACTTCTACCCATTTCTTTATCGCCTTAATCCATGTGAGTAGCGTCATATGGGTAAGTAGTGCTTGACATTTTGTCCCAAACACACAGAGCTAGCTATCTTTATGGCAATATTGATATATGTTTTAGTACGAAAATATCACCATGAAATGCTAGTCATGCTCATTTTGAGTTTCTAATGACCACACATATATAGTTTGTAAGAGAGTGATATCACAAACTATAGGAAATGTAGTTGTGCACAGACGTTGCTCAGTGACATGAGAGCTCAGCTTAATATAATCGGTTTACATGATAGGCAATGATTCAAGACATTATGCTAACGGACTTTAACGTTTTGTATAATTATGTCCTTATAAAATGCAAGTTTTTAACTTAAAATCATAAGGCATCTTTATCTTCCTTCATATGGATTGTACACAACTATTTTCCAACAACTGAGTCATCATTCTGCTGTTAGCCCTAACTAGCTTCCTGGAGCATATATTGAGTAGATAACATGGATTGAGCTCCGGCATTTTCTTGACCAATCCAACACGTGGATAATATTTAAAATGCTAATGAAATGGGTCATATATTTTCTTATCTCTTATCTCGATTTCAATTATATGCATCAAAAATGCGGAAAAACAACATTGAAGGTGGACATAAATAACGTAATTGAACGATAATGTCAGGTTTGTCACACGAGGAAAAGGGATATAATAGGTACAATAATTGAAAAACAAATTCACTAAATGACCTATAAAAGTATGTATGTCTGTATGCATGAATGTATGCATATATGTATGTATGTATGTATGTATGCATCATTGTGTGTGTATGTATGTATGTATGTATTTATGTATGTATGTAAGTATGGATGCATGTATGTATGTATGCATGAATGTATTTATGTATGTATGTATGTATGTATGTATGTATGTATGTATGTATATATATATTTATTTATGTATGCATGTATCTTTCTTTCTATGTAGGTAGGTAGGTAGGTAGGTAGGTAAGAAGGTAGCTAGTTACTTAGGTAATTAGGTATGACTGACTGACTGACTGACTGACTTTATTTCCTCTTTTAAAAGAGATTACATCAGATTAAACAAATTCAGAATAATACAAGATCATAAAATAGAACAGAAAAGTGACAAAGATACAGTAGTAGTACAATTGTAATACTGTGTAAGCTACCGTATTGACAAAACGAAATATCTCAATACCTGCAATTATGCAGATCTGCAATCATTTGGCGGAGCATGGCACTGATCTTTTAACAGTTGCTTGACGATGATAATATTTCGAAAAGTTAATACGTCTATAGTGTTATGTGCTTAACATTAAGTCCGAGATAGCAACGTAAATGAAATGTAAAACTTATAACAGTGTAATTCTATATGTAGTTTCTTTTCTTCATATGACGCATGTATTTATGCATATATATACTTGTTTGCGCGTATGCGTGCGTGCATGCATTTATCTATGACTGACTGTCTAAATGACTTAGTAACCTCTACAACAAAGAGTATATCAGGTTGCTAAGATACATATTATACATATCATAGAATTATGAGACACATCATAGACGAGAACGCAAGCATGATATACACATCGTCAACTAATGCGTTTACAAAATGAGATATATAAATACAGAAAACCATATAGAAATCTATTGGAAATAAACATAAACAAATACATAAACAAATACATAAACGCACACACAAACAGCTGTCAGACAACAAAATTTGCGGATTTGACAAGAAGACTTTGGCCTTTAATTGTTTATATTTAATGTTAATTTACTACTTACTTTTAATATCATTTTAGGGCATGTTAGTTGATAGTAGGGCACACATTTTATTGTAGAATGAAGCTATGCTGTTTGCGGTCACCAACATGAGCCTATCTGATACGTCATCGTCAATAGACGACATGCAGTCAACCCTGCTTCCAAGAAGTGTCTCCAACAATATATCGTCTTCTTGATTGAATAAGTTAACCCCGTCTCTCACTTCTAAAGAGTCAATCACTCTCTCAAAGAAAACATTTCGTTCCTCAAGCAGCATTTCGCTGCCTAAAATAAGATGTTTCGCTCTGTCGTCAGTCTCTTTTCCACAGAGTTTGCATACCATAACTTTACCAACAGGCATGATATATAGTTTCATTACTTCAGAGAGAGGCCATAACATGGATGGATATTTACGCCCAAGAAACCATATATTACTTGGTTTTAAGTCCAAATGAATGTTTCTGAAGTGAATTAAATCATCCCTTAGTTCCATATTTGCTCTCCAGGTAGTTTCTTCATGGTTTTGGATAATATCAGTAATATGTCGATTCCAGATGAGTTTTTCTTCAGTTTGTATACTTTCTGCATAGTCTAAAAGAACATTTCCCATACCATATTTCTTAGTTATTTTGTCAATATCAGGTATAAATCCCGTCTGTTTTAGCGGGTTGTTCAGATACTGACATAGGCGCATAATGAAAATCTTTTTCCAGATAAAAGTCCAATCGCCCTTACATAATCAGTTGAAAAGGAGCAATTTCATCCTATCTATGTATGCTTCCATTGACCAGAGTCCTAAGGTACTACTTGTTGCCTCCGTAGGCGAATATTTATCGAAAGCTTGCATACGTCGCGCTGCATATCTCTGGCATAACTCAAGTTCTTCTATATTTGAGTTTGTGATACCTGACCATAGTTCACATCCATATAGGACCGAGGGTAGAATAATTCTTTTCCAAATCTTCAGACTTGTTAGAGGGTTCATTCCTCCATCTCTGATGCCAGTAAAATATAAAGAGTTTAACAAGTGTTTGCCTTTATCACATGCTTCTTTCATCGCGTCGTTTGGTTTTAGGTTGCATTTTAGAGGTATGCCGGCATACTTCTTACTTTTGACTGCCGGAATTGGAGATTTGTCGAGCATAAAAGAAGGTATACCAGTCGTTCTTTTGTTAGTAAACAAGATGGTGCAACTTTTATCTGCATTATATCTTAATCTCCACCTTTTCGCATAGTCAGAAATTGTATCAAGCAGCTGTTGCATTGAATGATGCAAGTTAGACATTACAGTTGTGTCATCTGCTAATAAGACACAAGGCAGGTGGAGATCAACAAGATTTAGACCTCGCAAAGTGTAATCTAATTCCGTGATCAAATCATCTATCATTACAAGAAAGAACCAGGCAGACAAGATACGGCCCTGTCCTACACCCTGCATAATATCGAAGCGTTTGGACAGCTTGCCCGCATATAAAACAGAGCTTGTTACTCTCTCAAACGAATCTTTCATGATGCACCAAGTCTTCCTTTTGATGCCAAGTCTGTAGAACTTGTAGAATAACCCGTTATGCCAAACTGTGTTGAAGGCTTTGGCATTATCAAGAAATGTAGCATAGACAGGAGTATTTTTATCCAAATAGTAGCATATAGATTCTTTGATACAGAACACTGAAGTGATACTACCGCAATTATTCCTAAAACCCTGTTGCAACGGATTTGGAAAAGAAATCTGTTTAGAATATATAAGTAGTCTACTATATATAATTTGTTCTAGAACTTTCTGAAGCACTGGAATTATAGTTATATCGCGGTAATTATTCATATCTAATTTGTTCTTTCCCCCTCCTTTGAATATTGGTATAACCAAACCTTGTTTAAAGTGGCACGGGTTCTTCTCGGCCTCGTACACTTTTGTGAATATAATTTCAAGTAATTGTACACTGCTTGGAGGGTCCGCAAACAGTAAATGCTCAGCAACAATACCGTCGTGGCCACATGCCTTATCTTTATTGAGAGAGCTAATTGCACTACTGATTTCGTCTCTAGTGGGGATTTTATCAACAAGTTCATCAAAGTGTGAATAGGTTTCTTTAGTTTGTTTTCTGACCTCTGCTAAGACCATCTGGTAATGATTTTCATCGTACAGATAAGTATTGTCAGGCAGTGATAAACTGGAGAAATGATTTGCCCATAACTCTCTAATAGAGTCGTGATCGCGTACAATGTTTCCGTTTGATTCGATTTCGTGAATGTAATCGCGTTTATTTCTTTTATTCCGTATAAACTTATAGAAAGTAGAAATATCGAGCTCTGCAGCCTTTTCAAGCTCACTAAATTGTTCTCTATCGTATATTTCTTTAGCTTTCAATAATTCTTTTGCAAACAATTTCTTCGCTTTCTTATAGTTCGCATATGATATATATTCCCAGCCTCTTGGCCTACCATTAGAAATCCATACCCTGCGTTTCAGCCGCATTTCCGTGTGAAACTTTTTTACGTTTAATAGTTTCCAATAGGGGTTAGCGTATGGGCAAAACCTCTTTATGGGGAGAAACCTAGAAGCTGCTTCATGTAAAATCTTTACTGTGTCGTGAATAATAATTTCAATATCGACATTCGTCGCTAGTTCTGCTTTATGCATTTGCGCTAACAATTCGTTGCGTGTTGCTTCCTTATATCTATTCATTTGTTCTGCTGAGGCTTTCTTCCAATTTATGGAATGAATGATATGCTCGTCAGCCATTGTTGCCTTATGTACTAAAGGTGTGACCAACTCTATTTTTACAGGAAGATGATCTGAAATGTTCAAAGGATGATCATCTACTATTTCTGCTTTAACCACTAAATCGAATTTACTTTTTTGCAATAGTATATGGTCTATCAAAGATTTTGATTTGCCATCGGTTGAGAAAAAAGTAAAATCTGGCCCTTCACAAATGGATTGACTATTAACAGATATTAAATGTCTATCGCTCAGAAACTTTTCCAGAATAGTGCCTCTAGCGTTTGATGTTAAACAATTTGCTTTGGAGCTAAACAGTGAACTTAGCTGACCATTGAAGTCGCCGGCAAGTACGGGAATGCCTTCTTTGCAGAAAATATCAAACTGATCCTTTAGTTCTTCTATTGTTTCGGAGTAACTTGCAATAGGAAAATTAGTTGATGGCAAAAGTGACCCGAATATAAAATATTTAAGTCTATCATTACATTTTACCTCTATCCCTAAAACTCTGTCACTGCCAGCGCTCCACAAGGGATTAACGCGGAGTGATTTCCTATAAAGGATTGCTATTCCCTCGAACCCCGTATGCCTTAGCCTTTCTTCGAAATTTACTACTAGTCTTTTGTCAGAGCGTGCGAATGATTTAAAATCTGGATGTATATTATCTAGGAAATTGAGCTGCTCCGGGAGAAGCCAATGCTCAGTAAGTACAGCAACATCTACCTCATTTAGCAAAGAATACAAGTAAGGTGACCCGTACATGACTCCTTTTACGTTCCACGTCAACAAACGAAATGTATGACTAGACATTAGTTGACTTAACGAAAAACAGATTTTCAACACAAGTATTGTAAAGACTATATAGCAATTTACTATAATATATGTATTTTACTTACTACTCCTTTATGTATTTACGCCAGTACTGCTGGGTGTCCTTATCACCATAATCCTCATACCATTCTCTTGCCCATACAAAATTTGGCCAAAAACCTTCCTCTAAAACTTTCTCAAAGTCTAACTTATCTACCGTGATTAAAACAGTAAAAGTGTCCTTTCCTCCTCTTACTCGCCAATGCTTTAATATTTGAGAGTCAATTACTTCTACCCCTTTAATTTTAGCGTGTTTGTTAATACAGGTTCTCATCTCCTCTCTTGTTCTATCAACTGGTATTCTTGACATTAGAACTCGACGTTCATAAGAGTTCCTCATTCGTTTATGTGGTCTGTAGTTTATTTTGGTTGTGATAACTTCAATCGGTTTGTTTACTTTATCAGTGTCCTTCAATGAGGTGCCCGGATTGTTTGCTAATGGTGACCTTCTCTCCCCATCGTTGTTCCTTGTGTGTACTCGTGCCGAGTATTTCTGATCTTGGAGATAATCACGTACATCGTTATCTGTAACTAATGTAGGTTCTTCGTTGGAGGTATTGAGTATGGTGGACAGTGTCAACGTCACTCCTTCCCTTGAGTCAGTTGACTTGGCCGTATATTCCGTTTGATCCGATAAATGCTTCCGCCGTTTGATATAATCAGAGTCCAGAGCATTTATCGCTTTAGCCCTCTTTTCCGTTTGTGTTTCATTTGAATGATTGCCCATACGCACTATATCAGCTAGTAATGTCTGAGTTTCTGCCTCACATTTTGAAGTTACATTTTCTTTAGCCTTGTTATATACTTTATCACCGAGCAATTGGTGTAGAAACAGCTGGTGAGCATTTATAGTTTCCAGCTGGTTATTCTTCTCCCTGAGTGAGATTCTCAAGGCCAGGTTGTCTTGTGATAACTTCTTCTCTTCCTCTTTGCATCTTCCTAATTCTGATTGTAACCTAGTCGAGTTAACATCTCTACTGAGCAGTTCTTTACGTATCTTGTCAAGCTCAGTTTTCAATTCATTTCTAATGTCATCTTTCATTTGTTGAATACTGCTTTGTATAAAATGTTTTAGGTCTATTATCTTGTGTAAGTGCTCTGTTGTTATTGAACTGTCATTTTTATCATTTGATAGTGAAGATACTGAATTGTGATCTGATAACGTTATCACCTGTTCTGGTTTTGGTTCAGATCGCTGAGACTGTTTGTTAGATCCTTTTTTTTTTAGATGCTTGACTCACGCAAGTACTGTTATCAATCGTGCCCGTGCTCGGCTTCTGTCTCGACGCAAGGCTTTTCACTTCAGATAAGTTGTTATCTCCTGTTAAGAAATGGTATAGAATAAATATATCCTCAGCTAATCTCTCCTCTAGAGGAGCACTATCACATCTTACTGTTCTCTCAACTATACGAGTCACAGGATAATTGACATTTTCCAATTTAGCCAGTGATAGTCTTATATCTTTTAAACTCTGTACATCCAATTCCAAACACTTCTTCTTTTTAAATTCATCTCTGTCCAGAGTTCCAAATTTCGAATCAATTTGAAGGTATATATTTTTTTCGGTCTGGGTTGCTATTAAGTCTTCTCCTAAACCGGACCTTTCATCACCACTGTAGCGCTCATCTATATATATATATATATATATATATATATATATATATATATATATATATATATATATATATATATATATATATATATATATATATATATATATATATATATATATATATATATATATATATATATACATCTATCAGGATATCTCTGCCATCTATAACGTCATATATTACACATGAATACTAGAATACTATGTTCAGCTTTTCATCCCTTTGCACATTGTTGACGACCAAGACAAATATGCATTCTATTTTTTTTTACACGTTACATGATTAAATGGAGTATCACACTCACCCACTGCGTCCATTGATCCAAGAAGATCTTTCAGAATAATCCAAGAAATTCAAATCCACATAATATAAAATATAAAATATAAATTTAGTCCAGAATATAAATATTATTCACATATAATTCACATCAGTTATGCACAGCAAAGTTAAACAAAACTGTGTGCAAGTTAATCAAAATGCACTGATCACGGAATCGAGTACTTGAGTCACAAAATCATGAGAATGCGATTATTTATTAAAATATTATTTATGCCACAATAGCAGCAAGCGTAATTTATGTATCCTCACAACATGTCTCCAACAGCACATGTCTCTCAACATAATTCCAACAGCACATAAGATTCACCAGAAAATACACGATAACGACACACCCTTTCATAGCCTGATACATGAAAATGGCGCGACAAGAAGTATGACAGGAAATTTCATCGAATTTCCTTGGACCTTAGTTTATATAATACTACGATACACATGCCATTCTGTTGTCAAAGTGTTCACACAGCAGAATTTCAACACTGGATGAAAAGCACTTCTCTTTTATATTACGGGCGTCCATAATCAACCAGAGCTTGAATACATTACGTCCACCTTGTCACTGTGGGACAGAAAAATCACGTTTTTTAGTATAATTATTTTCGTTTTATGTCTTTGTCATTTCATTACTAACTGCGTTGCTCACGGGAAAGTTCACTACTTGTTATCGATATATATCTTCCTTCCGTTTCACAATAGCTGAGTGCATGATGCCTATAGTTCTCACCGTGATGACAATTATTAACTTTGATATTTGGTTATTGCATTTACAGACTTAGAAGAAAGGCCATTATAATACGGTATGCACATTTAATCTGTATTGTGTCTTGGCCTTCCTCCATGTCTTGCCTACATGAATAATATCGTTTTTGCAAGCATTATATTACATAGCTAATATTTGTTTGTGATTTTAGATTATATATTAAGATTACTACTTGGAGATAAACATGTTTACTTGGATCCGAGTCAAGGACATGGCTAATATTCATGGGAAATACCTGCTCTTCCTGATCTTTTACACGTTCTTTCCTAAATATTTAGTAAGAGAGCTGACCTTCTTTATAACGTAAGATATTCTGCAAACAAATTTTATGGGAAAATGACTCTAGACCTGCTGTTCTTATTATATTTTATTTCGTATATAATCGTAGTCAAAGACAAAGTTACTTATTACATAGCTCATCATCAGTCTTATTGAGATCAATTTTAGCTGTCAAAGTTTTCTTTTATCATCATGTATTTATTTTAAATATTCATTGGAATTACAAAGTGATCTTTGATTGTAGGACTAAATCAAAATTTTAGATTTATTTTGTACGTATTCATGGACGTTTTGGATTATGATATTGAAATGCGTCAGCACTAATGATACGTCAACACTATATTAGACTCTTCGCAAATAATCACATTCCAAATTGGAATTGCCTCGGAATTTCTCTGAATTCATTGGTTGTAATTTATAGTGTTATACTTGCGCTAGAACTATTAGGACTATTTGAGATTGATTCAGAATAGAGTAAGTTCTTTTTAAAATTTCAATTTGCATTCATGGTAAGTAAGTTATTTGTTGAAATCGTTTATCTTCGGTCTTTTTGTTATTTAGTTTAAGAACATAACGTAGTAACAAATTGTACATTGTATGTATTGTTTAGTATGGCTTCGTAAGGTCTATGCGACCAGGGTCTAATTTATCAATGATACAAATATGTCACAGATACAAGATGACGCAAGGTTATTCATTACTGCTAAGGTGTGGGGAGGGAATTAGGTCTGTGCAAAATTAAAATAAGTTATTTTGCTGCTGATTAATCAACCATATTACCAAACATCATTTGCATTATGTGAGTTAGGATCCTTTGTTTGATTAAAGAAGAAAATACAATTGCATTGTGGGCGTTTATGGTGCAGTGTTACTTTTTTTGGCATGACACTAAAGGTGCTAGGAGTTTGATTTTGAAGAATTAATTTTTCGCTTGTATTGGACATGTCACCGAGTACTGAAGTACTATTCTTTTCTTTTGTATGGGTTGGGTGACGATTGGACCGTTGGATTAGGACAACGAAACTAAGATTTAGTGTTGGGTGAACTTTGTAGAATCACGTCAGTTTGGTTCATTTTGGAAGTATCACAAATATTTGATTTCAAACAGAGTATTTATTTTCTATAAATTTGTTTCTTGTTCATTTTGATATTGATTGAATCCTATTGTCTTATCAGACTATACTTAATGTTAAAGGTTTTGATAATTATTTTATTCTTGCGCAGTGAAAATGTGTCAGAAGGCTTCTTTGATGTCTTTTTCTGATTTATAAGTGAATGAATGTCTACCACATTTTTATTGGCCTCATTTACACATTTGTAGTATTTCCTTAATGATTCATATATTTGTACCTTAGTATGTGTGGCAAATCTATGATATCTCGGTCATCCTAATTACGGAAATTACACTTCAGGGAAAGGAAAACAATCAAAATCGTTCAAACGGTGTACAACTATCAATGAAATAATTTGGCAAGTCCATGATTGCGGACTGCTGCACATTTGCAAAGAAATGTAACATTCCAAACATTTCTGCATTTGATGTTACCTTGGTCTGGCAGCGTTTAATGTCATAAATCAATTCCAAATTTAGTTGCTAAATTTGCTGATTAGTTATGACCAACGCTATTTATATGTATCCATCACGTTACTATTAGGCATTTTTCTATGTATTTGATTTGAATTTGACAGGAAGAGCATCCATTAAGAAAGTATAATAACCATTGATACCTGTGTTGCATATTTGTCCAGTGTAACCATCATGGCACTGGCAAATAAAACTTCCCAAAGTGTTGCTACATCTTCCGCGTCCGCTACATACATTTGTACTACCCTTGCACTCATCCACGTCTGGAAAACGAAAAAGATGTTTCGATTGTGATATTGATATATTGTAAACAAACCATCCTGTGTGTCTCTTCTAATCTTTTATACATTTCTGCGGTTTTAACTTAGATAATTAATAAACATTTACATACCTTGCAAATGTCGTGTAAGACTAGCAACACACTTCCATCCTAAACATTACTTTATCCTTCACATTAAGCGATATAATTGTTTTGTTTCACTTGAGCTAGAAGAGTAGTTTAATTTACCTTCTTCCTCGTCCTACATTATCAAATACATGGATTTGTTCAAATATGATACTACACAAGTCAAAGAAAATCTAAAAATATGAATAACGCAAAGAGATAAATTATATGGTACAACTAGGAAACGTTAAACAAAATAATGCAAAATAACAATGAAACGTTTCTTAGATATATTATTTCTAGTATGACATATTTGTCTCAATCTTTTTAAATTCCAAACGTCATCTCGCCTACTTTAGATATTCTCGTAGGTTTCTGAGCATGGTTGCTGTAGTTTATTACTTCAAGGATATCACCCGTAACTCAATATAATCAAAGAATGATAATTATGTAAATATATGTAGCTCTAAATTTCTTCACTAATAACATGTAGGTCAAATGAGAGATGATACCGTACGTTCTCTCACATGAAGCCAATGTAATTGATTAAAGAACTAGCAGAAATATTGTTTTCCTTGTTAACTGTTTCATAACGATTTCATTAATTGTAATACATATGTATATTTATATATTTGTATATTTATGTGTCTGTAATTTAACGGTGATGTATTTTCTTTCACCAGAAACTATTTCAAACTAATTCAACTTGGTTTGCATGAAGACAAAATAATACCTGTTTCACAGTTTTTTCCAGTGAAGCCTCCATAGCAAATGCAGTTGAAACTTCCTTGAGTATTATAGCATTTTCCGTTGTTGTTACAAAAACTATCTCCATGGCTGCATTCATCCATGTCTGGAAAAAATCAAATCTGAATTCGGCTTCACTTTCTGTCTTCAAACTATATTTTGTGTCTTATTCCTTGAGAGTGCGGTATACTTGTAAATTATAGGTAGTAATTAATGTTATCAGTAGAAATTAATATATTTTTGTATTTGGGGAGTAAAGCTGCTAAGTTGCTTGTTTGTACTTCTACCCATTTCTTTATCGCCTTAATCCATGTGAGTAGCGTCATATGGGTAAGTAGTGCTTGACATTTTGTCCCAAACACACAGAGCTAGCTATCTTTATGGCAATATTGATATATGTTTTAGTACGAAAATATCACCATGAAATGCTAGTCATGCTCATTTTGAGTTTCTAATGACCACACATATATAGTTTGTGAGAGAGTGATATCACAAACTATAGGAAATGTAGTTGTGCACAGACGTTGCTCAGTGACATGAGAGCTCAGCTTAATATAATCGGTTTACATGATAGGCAATGATTCAAGACATTATGCTAACGGACTTTAACGTTTTGTATAATTATGTCCTTATAAAATGCAAGTTTTTGACTTAAAATCATAAGGCATCTTTATCTTCCTTCATATGGATTGTACACAACTATTTTCCAACAACTGAGTCATCATTCTCGTGTTAGCCCTAACTAGCTTCCTGGAGCATATATTGAGTAGATAACATGGATTGAGCTGCGGCATTTTCTTGACCAATCCAACACGTGGATAATATTTAAAATGCTAATGAAATGGGTCATATATTTTCTTATCTCCTATCTCGATTTCAATTATATGCATCAAAAATGCGGAAAACAACATTGAAGGTGGACATAAATAACGTAATTGAACGATAATGTCAGGTTTGTCACACGAGGAAAAGGGATATAATAGGTACAATAATTGAAAAACAAATTCACTAAATGACCTATAAAAGTATGTATGTCTGTATGCATGAATGTATGCATATATGTATGTATGTATGTATGTATGTATGTATGTATGTATGTAAGTATGTATGTATGTATGACTGATTGACTGACTGATTGACTTTATTTCCTCTTTAAAAAGAGATTACATCAGATTAAACAAATTCAGGATAATATAAGATCATAAAATAGAACAGAAAAGTGACAAAGATGCAGTAGTAGTACAATTGTAATACTATGTAAGCTACCGTATTGACAAAACGAAATATCTCAATACCTGCAATTATGCAAATCTGCAATCATTTGGTGGAGCATGGCACTGATCTTTTAACAGTTGCTTGATGATGATAATATTTCGAAAAGTTAATACGTCTATAGTGTTATGTGCTTAACATTAAGTTCAAGATAGCAACGAAAATGAAATGAAAAACTTATAACAGTGTAATTCTATATGTAGATTTTTTTCTTCATATGACGCATGCATTTATGCATATATATACTTGTTTGCGCGTATGCGTGCGTGCATGCATTTATCTATGACTGACTGTCTAAATGACTTAGTTACCTCTACAACAAAGAGTATATCAGATTGCTAAGATACATATTATACATATCATAGAATTATGAGACACATCATAGACGAGAACGCAAGCATGATATATACATCGTCAACTAATGCGTTTACAAAATGAGATATATAAATACAGAAAACCATATAGAAATCTCTTGGAAATAAACATAAACAAATACATAAACAAGTACATAAACGCACACACAAACAGCTGTCATACAACAAAATTTGCGGATTTGACAAGAAGACTTTGGCCTTTAATTGTTTATATTTAATGTTAATTTACTACTTACTTTTAATATCATTTTAGGGCATGTTAGTTGATAGTAGGGCACACATTTTATTGTAGAATGAAGCTATGCTGTTTGCGGTCACCAACATGAACCTATCTGATACGTCATCGTCAATAGACGACATGCAGTCAACCCTGCTTCCAAGAAGTGTCTCCAACAATATATCGTCTTCTTGATTGAATAAGTTGACCCCGTCTCTCACTTCTAAAGAGTCAATCACTCTCTCAAAGAAAACGTTTCGTTCCTCAAGCAGCATTTCGCAGCCTAAAATAAGATGTTTCGCTCTGTCGTCAGTCTCTTTTCCACAGAGTTTGCATACCATAACTTTACCAACAGGTATGATATATAGTTTCATTACTTCAGAGAGAGGCCATAACATGGAAGGAAATTTACGCCCAAGAAACCATATATTACTTGGTTTTAAGTCCAAATGAATGTTTCTGAAGTGAATTAAATCATCCCTTAGTTCCATATTTGCTCTCCAGGTAGTTTCTTCATGGTTTTGGATAATATCAGTAATATGTCGATTCCAGATGAGTTTTTCTTCAGTTTGTACTCTTTCTGCATAGTCTAAAAGAACACTTCCCATACCATATTTCTTAGTTATTTTGTCAATATCAGGTATAAATCCCGTCTGTTTTAGCGGGTTATTCAGATACTGACATAGGCGCATAATGAAAATCTTTTTCCAGATAAAAGTCCAATCGCCCTTACACAATCGGTTGAAAAGGAGCAATTTCATCCATCTATGTATGCTTCCATTGACCAGAGTCCTAAGGTACTACTTGTTGCCTCCGTAGGCGAATATTTATCGAAAGCTTGCATACGTCGCGTTGCATATCTCTGGCATAACTCAAGTTCTTCTATATTTGAGTTTGTGATACCTGACCATAGTTCACATCCATATAGGACCGAGGGTAGAATAATTCTTTTCCAAATCTTCAGACTTGTTAGAGGGTTCATTCCTCCATCTCTGATGCCAGTAAAATATAAAGAGTTTAACAAGTGTTTGCCTTTATCACATGCTTCTTTCATCGCGTCGTTTGGTTTTAGGTTGCATTTTAGAGGTATGCCGGCATACTTCTTACTTTTGACTGCCGGAATTGGAGATTTGTCGAGCATAAAAGAAGGTATACCAGTCGTTCTTTTGTTAGTAAACAAGATGGTGCAACTTTTATCTGCATTATATCTTAATCTCCACCTTTTCGCATAGTCAGAAATTGTATCAAGCAGCTGTTGCATTGAATGATGCGAGTTAGACATTACAGTTGTGTCATCTGCTAATAAGACACAAGGCAGGTGGAGATCAACAAGATTTAGACCTCGCAAAGTGTAATCTAATTCCGCGATCAAATCATCTATCATTACAAGAAAGAACCAGGCAGACAAGATACGGCCCTGTCCTACACCCTGCATAATATCGAAGCGTTTGGACAGCTTGCCCGCATATAAAACAGAGCTTGTTACTCTCTCAAACGAATCTTTCATGATGCACCAAGTCTTCCTTTTGATGCCAAGTCTGTAGAACTTGTAGAATAACCCGTTATGCCAAACTGTGTTGAAGGCTTTGGCATTATCAAGAAATGTAGCATAGACAGGAGTATTTTTATCCAAATAGTAGCATATAGATTCTTTGATACAGAACACTGAAGTGATACTACCGCAATTATTCCTAAAACCCTGTTGCAACGGATTTGGAAAAGAAATCTGTTTAGAATATATAAGTAGTCTACTATATATAATTTGTTCTAGAACTTTCTGAAGCACTGGAATTATAGTTATATCGCGGTAATTATTCATATCTAATTTGTTCTTTCCCCCTCCTTTGAATATTGGTATAACCAAACCTTGTTTAAAGTGGCACGGGTACTTCTCGGCCTCGTACACTTTTGTGAATATAATTTCAAGTAATTGTACACTGCTTGGAGGGTCCGCAAACAGTAAATGCTCAGCAACAATACCGTCGTGGCCACATGCCTTATCTTTATTGAGAGAGCTAATTGCACTACTGATTTCGTCTCTAGTGGGGATTTTATCAACAAGTTCATCAAAGTGTGAATAGGTTTCTTTAGTTTGTTTTCTGACCTCTGCTAAGACCATCTGGTAATGATTTTCATCGTACAGATAAGTATTGTCAGGCAGTGATAAACTGGAGAAATGATTTGCCCATAACTCTCTAATAGAGTCGTGATCGCGTACAATGTTTCCGTTTGATTCGATTTCGTGAATGTAATCGCGTTTATTTCTTTTATTCCGTATAAACTTATAGAAAGTAGAAATATCGAGCTCTGCAGCCTTTTCAAGCTCACTAAATTGTTCTCTATCGTATATTTCTTTAGCTTTCAATAATTCTTTTGCAAACAATTTCTTCGCTTTCTTATAGTTCGCATATGATATATATTCCCAGCCTCTTGGCCTACCATTAGAAATCCATACCCTGCGTTTCAGCCGCATTTCCGTGTGAAACTTTTTTACGTTTAATAGTTTCCAATAGGGGTTAGCGTATGGGCAAAACCTCTTTATGGGGAGAAACCTAGAAGCTGCTTCATGTAAAATCTTTACTGTGTCGTGAATAATAATTTCAATATCGACATTCGTCGCTAGTTCTGCTTTATGCATTTGCGCTAACAATTCGTTGCGTGTTGCTTCCTTATATCTATTCATTTGTTCTGCTGAGGCTTTCTTCCAATTTATGGAATGAATGATATGCTCGTCAGCCATTGTTGCCTTATGTACTAAAGGTGTGACCAACTCTATTTTTACAGGAAGATGATCTGAAATGTTCAAAGGATGATCATCTACTATTTCTGCCTTAACCACTAAATCGAATTTACTTTTTTGCAATAGTATATGGTCTATCAAAGATTTTGATTTGCCATCGGTTGAGAAAAAAGTAAAATCTGGCCCTTCACAAATGGATTGACTATTAACAGATATTAAATGTCTATCGCTCAGAAACTTTTCCAGAATAGTGCCTCTAGCGTTTGATGTTAAACAATTTGCTTTGGAGCTAAACAGTGAACTTAGCTGACCATTGAAGTCGCCGGCAAGTACGGGAATGCCTTCTTTGCAGAAAATATCAAACTGATCCTTTAGTTCTTCTATTGTTTCGGAGTAACTTGCAATAGGAAAATTAGTTGATGGCAAAAGTGACCCGAATATAAAATATTTAAGTCTATCATTACATTTTACCTCTATCCCTAAAACTCTGTCACTGCCAGCGCTCCACAAGGGATTAACGCGGAGTGATTTCCTATAAAGGATTGCTATTCCCTCGAACCCCGTATGCCTTAGCCTTTCTTCGAAATTTACTACTAGTCTTTTGTCAGAGCGTGCGAATGATTTAAAATCTGGATGTATATTATCTAGGAAATTGAGCTGCTCCGGGAGAAGCCAATGCTCAGTAAGTACAGCAACATCTACCTCATTTAGCAAAGAATACAAGTAAGGTGACCCGTACATGACTCCTTTTACGTTCCACGTCAACAAACGAAATGTATGACTAGACATTAGTTGACTTAACGAAAAACAGATTTTCAACACAAGTATTGTAAAGACTATATAGCAATTTACTATAATATATGTATTTTACTTACTACTCCTTTATGTATTTACGCCAGTACTGCTGGGTGTCCTTATCACCATAATCCTCATACCATTCTCTTGCCCATACAAAATTTGGCCAAAAACCTTCCTCTAAAACTTTCTCAAAGTCTAACTTATCTACCGTGATTAAAACAGTAAAAGTGTCCTTTCCTCCTCTTACTCGCCAATGCTTTAATATTTGAGAGTCAATTACTTCTACCCCTTTAATTTTAGCGTGTTTGTTAATACAGGTTCTCATCTCCTCTCTTGTTCTATCAACTGGTATTCTTGACATTAGAACTCGACGTTCATAAGAGTTCCTCATTCGTTTATGTGGTCTGTAGTTTATTTTGGTTGTGATAACTTCAATCGGTTTGTTTACTTTATCAGTGTCCTTCAATGAGGTGCCCGGATTGTTTGCTAATGGTGACCTTCTCTCCCCATCGTTGTTCCTTGTGTGTACTCGTGCCGAGTATTTCTGATCTTGGAGATAATCACGTACATCGTTATCTGTAACTAATGTAGGTTCTTCGTTGGAGGTATTGAGTATGGTGGACAGTGTCAACGTCACTCCTTCCCTTGAGTCAGTTGACTTGGCCGTATATTCCGTTTGATCCGATAAATGCTTCCGCCGTTTGATATAATCAGAGTCCAGAGCATTTATCGCTTTAGCCCTCTTTTCCGTTTGTGTTTCATTTGAATGATTGCCCATACGCACTATATCAGCTAGTAATGTCTGAGTTTCTGCCTCACATTTTGAAGTTACATTTTCTTTAGCCTTGTTATATACTTTATCACCGAGCAATTGGTGTAGAAACAGCTGGTGAGCATTTATAGTTTCCAGCTGGTTATTCTTCTCCCTGAGTGAGATTCTCAAGGCCAGGTTGTCTTGTGATAACTTCTTCTCTTCCTCTTTGCATCTTCCTAATTCTGATTGTAACCTAGTCGAGTTAACATCTCTACTGAGCAGTTCTTTACGTATCTTGTCAAGCTCAGTTTTCAATTCATTTCTAATGTCATCTTTCATTTGTTGAATACTGCTTTGTATAAAATGTTTTAGGTCTATTATCTTGTATAAGTGCTCTGTTGTTATTGAACTGTCATTTTTATCATTTGATAGTGAAGATACTGAATTGTGATCTGATAACGTTATCACCTGTTCTGGTTTTGGTTCAGATCGCTGAGACTGTTTGTTAGATCCTTTTTTTTAGATGCTTGACTCACGCAAGTACTGTTATCAATCGTGCCCGTGCTCGGCTTCTGTCTCGACGCAAGGCTTTTCACTTCAGATAAGTTGTTATCTCCTGTTAAGAAATGGTATAGAATAAATATATCCTCAGCTAATCTCTCCTCTAGAGGAGCACTATCACATCTTACTGTTCTCTCAACTATACGAGTCACAGGATAATTGACATTTTCCAATTTAGCCAGGTCGTGAAGTGATAGTCTTATATCTTTTAAACTCTGTACATCCAATTCCAAACACATCTTCTTTTTAAATTCATCTCTGTCCAGAGTTCCAAATTTCGAATCAATTTGAAGGTATATATTTTTTTCGGTCTGGGTTGCTATTAAGTCTTCTTCTAAACCGGACCTTTCATCACCACTGTAGCGCTCATCTATTTCTAGGTTGTCATCCATATTCAACGGTTTATAGTGGAGTCCGTATACAATTGATAAATAGGTTAATACCTGTTATATATCGCTCGCACTTGCACTAACGAATGTGAGCCCTCTTCTGCTAGGACAGATATGTAACAGTTGTATGTTCTGTTACCTCTTGTGCATCACTTAACTGAAATTGTTCTCATTCTTCGAATGATGAATGATATTTGGTCTAACTCAGAACTTAACTCAGAATTAACACATGGTAACGGTACCAAAGCTAACGCATCCGCTACCATAATATTTTGAATTCGTACATATGTGATTTGCTCACTATCTACTCACTATCTACTCACTAAAAAGCTAAATATATAACACATATAAGGATATAACTACTGGCACTAGGACTGAGTACACATTACACTGGAATGAGTTAACGTGAACAACAGTTCACAAAAGCATCTCACAAAATACATATAGTATTTAACAACGATACTTAATGTATTTGACATACCCACACATCATGTTTCCAACATCTTGATCTGAATGCCCCAATGTGAATTTAGATCTTATCTAGAATCTGACTGTAGATGGCAAATCTCTGACATGTATATGGCATATCGTCATATATAGTAGTTATGAGCACTAAATCAGAACCTGTACGAATCACAGATCGTGTACGAATTTCAACTCCTTGTTTCGCAATAACAATCACACACAACATAAAAGAGCACTAAGTATATATATATATATATATATATATATATATATATATATATATATATATATATATATATATATATATATATATATATATACATCTATCAGGATATCTCTGCCATTTATAACGTCATATATTACACATGAATACTAGACTACTATGTTCAGCTTTTCATCCCTTTGCACATTGTTGACGACCAAGACAAATATGCATTCTATTTTTTTTTACACGTTACATGATTAAATGGAGTATCACACTCACCCACTGCGTCCATTGATCCAAGAAGATCTTTCAGAATAATCCAAGAAATTCAAATCCACATAATATAAAATATAAAATATAAATTTAGTCCAGAATATAAATATTATTCACATATAATTCACATCAGTTATGCACAGCAAAGTTAAACAAAACTGTGTGCAAGTTAATCAAAATGCACTGATCACGGAATCGAGTACTTGAGTCACAAAATCATGAGAATGCGATTATTTATTAAAATATTATTTATGCCACAATAGCAGCAAGCGTAATTTATGTATCCTCACAACATGTCTCCAACAGCACATGTCTCTCAACATAATTCCAACAGCACATAAGATTCACCAGAAAATACACGATAACGACACACCCTTTCATAGCCTGATACATGAAAATGGCGCGAAAAGAAGTATGACAGGAAATTTCATCGAATTTCCTTGGACCTTAGTTAATATAAAACTACGATACACATGCCATTCTGTTGTCAAAGTGTTCACACAGCAGAATTTCAACACTGGATAAAAAGCACTTCTCTTTTATCTTACGGGCGTCCATAATCAACCAGAGCTTGAATACATTACGTCCACCTTGTCACTGTGGGACAGAAAAATCACGTTTTTTAGTATAATTATTTTCGTTTTATGTCTTTGTCATTTCATTACTAACTGCGTTGCTCACGGGAAAGTTCACTACTTGTTATCGATATATATCTTCCTTCCGTTTAACAATAGCTGAGTGCATGATGCCTATAGTTCTCACCGTGATGACAATTATTAACTTTGATATTTGGTTATTGCATTTACAGACTTAGAAGAAAGGCCATTATAATACGGTATGCACATTTAATCTGTATTGTGTCTTGGCCTTCCTCCATGTCTTGCCTACATGAATAATATCGTTTTTGCAAGCATTATATTACATAGCTAATATTTGTTTGTGATTTTAGATTATATATTAAGATTACTACTTGGAGATAAACATGTTTACTTGGATCCGCGTCAAGGACATTGCTAATATTCATGGGAAATACCTGCTCCTCCTGATCTTTTACACGTTCTTTCCTAAATGTTTAGTAAGAGAGCTGACCTTCTTTATAACGTAAGATATTCTGCAAACAAATTGTATGGGAAAATGACTCTAGACCTGTTGTTCTTATTATATTTTATTTCCTATATAATGGTAGTCAAAGACAAAGTTACTTATTCCATAGCTCATCATCAGTCTTATTGAGATCAATTTTAGCTGTCCCAGTTTTCTTTTATCAGCATGTATTTATTTTAAATATTCATTGGAATTACAAAGTGATCTTTGATTGTAGGACTAAATCAAAATTTTAGATTTATTTTGTACGTATTCATGGACGTTTTGGATTATGATATTGAAATGCGTCAGCACTAATGATACGTCAACACTATATTCGACTCTTCGCAAGTAATCACATTCCAAATTGGAATTGACTCGGAATTTCTCTGAATTCATTGGTTGTAATTTATAGTGTTATACTTGCGCTAGAACTATTAGGACTATTTGAGATTGATTCCGATTAAATTAAGTTCTTTTTAAAATTTCAATTTGCATTCATGGTAAGTAAGTTATTTGTTGAAATCGTTTATCTTCGGTCTTTTTGTTATTTAGTTTAAGAACATAACGTAGTAACAAATTGTACATTGTATGTATTGTTTAGTATGGCTTCGTAAGGTCTATGCGACCAGGGTCTAATTTATCAATGATACAAATATGTCACAGATAAAAGATGACGCAAGGTTATTCATTACTGCTAAGGTGTGGGGAAGGAATTAGGTCTGTGCAACATTAAAATAAGTTATTTCTCTGCTGATTAATCAACCATATTACCAAACATCATTTGCATTATGTGAGTTAGGATCCTTTGTTTGATTAAAGAAGAAAATACAATTGCATTGTGGGCGTTTATGGTGCAGTGTTGCTTTGTTTGGCATGACACTAAAGGTGCTAGGAGTTTGATTTTGAAGAATTAATTTTTCGCTTGTATTGGACATGTAACCGAGTACTGAAGTACTACTCCTTTTTTGTATGGGTTGGGTGACGATTGGACCGTTGGATTAGGAAAACGAAACTGAGATTTAGTGTTGGGTGAACTTTGTAGAATCACGTCAGTTTGGTTCATTTTGGAAGTATCACAAATATTTGATTTCAAACAGAGTATTTATTTTCTATAAATTTGTTTCTTGTTCATTTTGATATTGATAGAAATCCTATTGTCTTATCAGATTATACTTAATGATAAAGGTTTTGATAATTATTTTATTCTTGCGCAGTGAAAATGTGTCAGAACGCTTCTTTGATGTCTTTTTCTGATTTATAAGTGAATGAATGTCTACCACATTTTTATTGGCCTCATTTACACATTTGTAGTATTTCCTTAATGATTCATATATTTGTACCTTAGTATGTGTGGCAAATCTATGATATCTCGGTCATCCTAATTACGGAAATTACACTTCAGGGAAAGGAAAACAATCAAAATCGTTCAAACGGTGTACAACTATCAATGAAATAATTTGGCAAGTCCATGATTGCGGACTGCTGCACATTTGCAAAGAAATTTAACATTCCAAACATTTCTGCATTTGATGTTACCTTGGTCTGGCAGCGTTTAATGTCATAAATCAATTCCAAATTTAGTTGCTAAATTTGCTGATTAGTTATGACCAACGCTATTTATATGTATCCATCACGTTACTATTAGGCATTTTTCTATGTATTTGATTTGAATTTGACAGGAAGAGCATCCATTAAGAAAGTATAATAACCATTGATACCTGTGTTGCATATTTGTCCAGTGTAACCATCATGGCACTGGCAAATAAAACTTCCCAAAGTGTTGCTACATCTTCCGCGTCCGCTACATACATTTGTACTACCCTTGCATTCATCCACGTCTGGAAAACGAAAAAGATGTTTCGATTGTGATATTGATATATTATAAACAAACCATCCTGTGTGTCTCTTCTAATGTTTTATACATTTCTGCGGTTTTAACTTAGATAATTAATAAACATTTACATACCTTGCAAATGTCGTGTAAGACTAGCAACACACTTCCATCCTAAACATTACTTTATCCTTCACATTAAGCGATATAATTGTTTTGTTTCACTTGAGCTAGAAGAATAGTTTAATTTACCTTCTTCCTCGTCCTACATTATCAAATACATGGATTTGGTCAAATATAATACTACACAAGTCAAAGAAAATCTAAAAATATGAATAACGCAAAGAGATAAATTATATGGTACAACTAGGAAAGGTTAAACAAAATAATGCAATATAACAATGAAACGTTTCTTAGATATATTATTTCTAGTATGACATATTTGTCTCAATCTTTTTAAATTCCAAAAGTCATCTCGCCTACTTTAGATATTCTCGTAGGTTTCTGAGCATGGTTGCTGTAGTTTATTACTTCAAGGATATCACCCGTAACTCGATATAATCAAAGAATGATAATTATGTAAATATATGTAGCTCTAAATTTCTTCACTAATAACATGTAGGTCAAATGAGAGGTGATACCGTACGTACTCTCACATGAAGCCAATGTAATTGATTAAAGAACTAGCAGAAATATTGTTTTCCTTGTTAACTGTTTCATAACGATTTCATTAATTGTAATACATATGTATATTTAAATATTTGTATATTTATGTGTCTGTAATTGAACGGTGATGTATTTTCTTTAACCAGAAACTATTTCAAGCTAATTCAACTTGGTTTGCATGAAGACAAAATAATACCTGTTTCACAGTTTTTTCCAGTGAAGCCTCCATAGCAAATGCAGTTGAAACTTCCTTGAGTATTATAGCATTTTCCGTTGTTGTTACAAAAACTATCTCCATGGCTGCATTCATCCATGTCTGGAAAAAATCAAATCTGAATTCGGCTTCACTTTCTGTCTTCAAACTATATTTTGTGTCCTATTCCTTGAGAGTGCGGTATACTTGTAAATTATAGGTAGTAATTAATGTTATCAGTAGAAATTAATATATTTTTGTATTTGGGGAGTAAAGCTGCTAAGTTGCTTGTTTGTACTTCTACCCATTTCTTTATCGCCTTAATCCATGCCAGTAGCGTCATATGGGTAAGTAGTGCTTGACATTTTGTCCCAAACACACAGAGCTAGCTATCTTTATGGCAATATTGATATATGTTTTAGTACGAAAATATCACCATGAAATGCTAGTCATGCTCATTTTGAGTTTCTAATGACCACACATATATAGTTTGTAAGAGAGTGATATCACAAACTATAGGAAATGTAGTTGTGCACAGACGTTGCTCAGTGACATGAGAGCTCAGCTTAATATAATCGGTTTACATGACAGGCAATCATTCAAGACATTATGCTAACGGACTTTAACGTTTTGTATAATTATGTCCTTATAAAATACAAGTTTTTAACTTAAAATCATAAGGCATCTTTATCTTCCTTCATATGGATTGTACACAACTATTTTCCAACAACTGAGGCATCATTCTGGTGTTAGCCCTAACTAGCTTCTTGGAGCATATATTGAGTAGATAACATGGATTCAGCTGCGGCATTTTCTTGACCAATCAAACACGTGGATAATATTTAAAATGCTAATGAAATGGGTCATATATTTTCTTATCTCTTATCTCGATTTCAATTATATGCATCAAAAATGCAGAAAAACAACATTGAAGGTGGACATAAATAACGTAATTGAACGATAATGTCAGGTTTGTCACACGAGGAAAAGGGATATAATAGGTACAACAATTGAAAAACAAATTCACTAAATGACCTATAAAAGTATGTATGTCTGTATGCATGAATATATGCATATATGTATGTATGTATGTATGTATGTATGTATGTATGTAAGTATGTATGTATGTATGCATGCATGTTTGTGTGTGTATGTATGTATGTATGTATTTATGTATGTAAGTATGGATGCATGTATATATGTATGTATGTATGCATGAATGTATGTATGTATGTATGTATGTATGTATGTATGTATGTATGTATGTATATATTTATTTATGTATGTATGTATCTTTGTATCTATGTAGGTAGGTAGGTGGGTAGGTAGGTAGGTAGGTAGGTAGGTAAGAAGGTAGCTAGTTAGTTAGGTAATTAGGTATGTATGTATGTATGTATGCATGTATGTATCAGTGATAGTATATATGTATGTATCTATGCATTGATGTGCTTTTCTCTATATAAAAGCAGATATGTCGGCTGCTGTGCATATATAATACCTTGTGTACAATCAACGCGTCACAGAAAGCCTGCTCTAGATGTGAAATCCTACTAAATCGACCAACTATGGATATGTGACAACTAAACATATTTGATGATGTTCATGCTGGAATCAGGTATCAAACCCTGCACATACTACTTATATAAAACACCCTCAATGACAACAGGATAACCTTCACATGATCCAAGACGGGGGTAAGAACGGCAAATTCCCAAACACTGAACATATATATATATGACAAGTATCCATGATACAAATGAATCAGAGATAGAAACCTTGACAGGAACTATCAAAACGCTAGTTAGCTATTGCAGTAATAGTCTTGAACGTAAGAAACAGTTTGCGACAAACTTATTCGACGAAGTTTAATGTGATGATGTGACATATCGAAATGCAATAAAGTTCATGCAAATACAAATTTGGGAAGCAATATGAACTTATAACTATTGTTATATAATAACTTGTCAGCAGCTTAAACTACCTATCACGGATAAAAGACTGTATTTACCAGTGCAACGTCCAAGAGATCCGTTCCATAATCCAGACTGATGGCAACGCAAAATTGTGTCTCCAAATAATTGGTATCCATTAGCACATGTCATTAAAACCGTCGAATTGAAAGTTTTTGTCCTCAATTCAATCCCATTTTCATATCTTAGATTGCCATGGGTTGGTGTTACAAGATCCTTGCACTGTATTGCTGAAATTGTGTTAGGCTTATATTCATTAAAATGAAATCTATACCACGAGCATTAGATTAATTTGAGTTCTGTATGACACTTGGAGGAGACATTGACAGTACTGCACATAATGTTCAACAAATACATGTATTGAAATAAATATGAATATGAAACAACGTCAAGATATTCCGAATGGAAAGAAATGCTACCATTTCTCAGCGATTGTGATCTTTGCATTAATCTACAGGTATTCATTGCAATCATTATGATTAGGGTCGTATCCTAGTCCTATTTCCTTTTAAGTATTGGTTCCAAAGATACAGATGCTGTGTAAGATTATCTCTTTTGTTAGCATCCCGGGCTCAGTTTGTGTTCAGTTTGTAATTTGTGTGGATTGCTTGATTCAAATTATTGTATCTACGTTTTTCAGTATAATTATTTTCGTTTTATGTCTTTGTCATTTCATTACTAACTGCGTTGCTCACGGGAAAGTTCACTACTTGTTATCGATATATATCTTCCTTCCGTTTAACAATAGCTGAGTGCATGATGCCTATAGTTCTCACCGTGATGACAATTATTAACTTTGATATTTGGTTATTGCATTTACAGACTTAGAAGAAAGGCCATTATAATACGGTATGCACATTTAATCTGTATTGTGTCTTGGCCTTCCTCCATGTCTTGCCTACATGAATAATATCGTTTTTGCAAGCATTATATTACATAGCTAATATTTGTTTGTGATTTTAGATTATATATTAAGATTACTACTTGGAGATAAACATGTTTACTTGGATCCGAGTCAAGGACATTGCTAATATTCATGGGAAATACCTGCTCTTCCTGATCTTTTACACGTTCTTTCCTAAATGTTTAGTAAGAGAGCTGACCTTCTTTATAACGTAAGATATTCTGCAAACAAATTGTATGGGAAAATGACTCTAGACCTGCTGTTCTTATTATATTTTATTTCCTATATAATGGTAGTCAAAGACAAAGTTACTTATTCCATAGCTCATCATCAGTCTTATTGAGATCAATTTTAGCTGTCCCAGTTTTCTTTTATCAGCATGTATTTATTTTAAATATTCATTGGAATTACAAAGTGATCTTTGATTGTAGGACTAAATCAAAATTTTAGATTTATTTTGTACGTATTCATGGACGTTTTGGATTATGATATTGAAATGCGTCAGCACTAATGATACGTCAACACTATATTCGACTCTTCGCAAGTAATCACATTCCAAATTGGAATTGACTCGGAATTTCTCTGAATTCATTGGTTGTAATTTATAGTGTTATACTTGCGCTAGAACTATTAGGACTATTTGAGATTGATTCCGATTAGATTAAGTTCTTTTTAAAATTTCAATTTGCATTCATGGTAAGTAAGTTATTTGTTGAAATCGTTTATCTTCGGTCTTTTTGTTATTTAGTTTAAGAACATAACGTAGTAACAAATTGTACATTGTATGTATTGTTTAGTATGGCTTCGTAAGGTCTATGCGACCAGGGTCTAATTTATCAATGATACAAATATGTCACAGATAAAAGATGACGCAAGGTTATTCATTACTGCTAAGGTGTGGGGAGGGAATTAGGTCTGTGCAAAATTAAAATAAGTTATTTCGCTGCTGATTAATCAACCATATTACCAAACATCATTTGCATTATGTGAGTTAGGATCCTTTGTTTGATTAAAGAAGAAAATACAATTGCATTGTGGGCGTTTATGGTGCAGTGTTGCTTTGTTTGGCATGACACTAAAGGTGCTAGGAGTTTGATTTTGAAGAATTAATTTTTCGCTTGTATTGGACATGTAACCGAGTACTGAAGTACTATTCCTTTTTTGTATGGGTTGGGTGACGATTGGACCGTTGGATTAGGACAACGAAACTAAGATTTAGTGTTGGGTGAACTTTGTAGAATCACGTCAGTTTGGTTCATTTTGGAAGTATCACAAATATTTGATTTCAAACAGAGTATTTATTTTCTATAAATTTGTTTCTTGTTCATTTTGATATTGATAGAAATCCTATTGTCTTATCAGATTATACTTAATGTTAAAGGTTTTGATAATTATTTTATTCTTGCGCAGTGAAAATGTATCAGAACGCTTCTTTGATGTCTTTTTCTGATTTATAAGTGAATGAATGTCTACCACATTTTTATTGGCCTCATTTACACATTTGTAGTATTTCCTTAATGATTCATATATTTGTACCTTAGTATGTGTGGCAAATCTATGATATCTCGGTCATCCTAATTACGGAAATTACACTTCAGGGAAAGGAAAACAATCAAAATCGTTCAAACGGTGTATAACTATAAATTAAATAATTTGGCAAGTCCATGATTGCGGACTGCTGCACATTTGCAAAGAAATTTAACATTCGAAACATTTCTGCATTTAATGTTACCTTGGCCTGGCAGCGTTTAATGTCATAAATCAATTCCAAATTTAGTTGCTAAATTTGCTGATTAGTTATGACCAACGCTATTTATATGTATCCATCACGTTACTATTAGGCATTTTTCTATGTATTTGATTTGAATTTGACAGGAAGAGCATCCATTAAGAAAGTATAATAACCATTGATACCTGTGTTGCATATTTGTCCAGTGTAACCATCATGGCACTGGCAAATAAAACTTCCCAAAGTGTTGCTACATCTTCCGCGTCCGCTACATACATTTGTACTACCCTTGCATTCATCCACGTCTGGAAAACGAAAAAGATGTTTCGATTGTGATATTGATATATTGTAAACAAACCATCCTGTGTGTCTCTTCTAATGTTTTATACATTTCTGCGGTTTTAACTTAGATAATTAATAAACATTTACATACCTTGCAAATGTCGTGTAAGACTAGCAACACACTTCCATCCTAAACATTACTTTATCCTTCACATTAAGCGATATAATTGTTTTGTTTCACTTGAGCTAGAAGAATAGTTTAATTTACCTTCTTCCTCGTCCTACATTATCAAATACATGGATTTGGTTAAATATAATACTACACAAGTCAAAGAAAATCTAAAAATATGAATAACGCAAATAGATAAATTATATGGTACAACTAGGAAAGGTGAAACAAAATAATGCAAAATAACAATGAAACGTTTCTTAGATATATTATTTCTAGTATGACATATTTGTCTCAATCTTTTTAAATTCCAAAAGTCATCTCGCCTACTTTAGATATTCTCGTAGGTTTCTGAGCATGGTTGCTGTAGTTTATTACTTCAAGGATATCACCCGTAACTCGATATAATCAAAGAATGATAATTATGTAAATATATGTAGCTCTAAATTTCTTCACTAATAACATGTAGGTCAAATGAGAGGTGATACCGTACGTACTCTCACATGAAGCCAATGTAATTGATTAAAGAACTAGCAGAAATATTGGGTTCCTTGTTAACTGTTTCATAACGATTTCATTAATTGTAATACATATGTATATTTATATATTTGTACATTTATGTGTCTGTAATTTAACGGTGATGTATTTTCTTTCACCAGAAACTATTTCAAGCTAATTCAACTTGGTTTGCATGAAGACAAAATAATACCTGTTTCACAGTTTTTTCCAGTGAAGCCTCCATAGCAAATGCAGTTGAAACTTCCTTGAGTATTATAGCATTTTCCGTTGTTGTTACAAAAACTATCTCCATGGCTGCATTCATCCATGTCTGGAAAAAATCAAATCTGAATTCGGCTTCACTTTCTGTCTTCAAACTACATTTTGTGTCTTATTCCTTGAGAGTGCGGTATACTTGTAAATTATAGGTAGTAATTAATGTTATCAGTAGAAATTAATATATTTTTGTATTTGGGGAGTAAAGCTGCTAAGTTGCTTGTTTGTACTTCCACCCATTTCTTTATCGCCTTAATCCATGTGAGTAGCGTCGTATGGGTAAGTAGTGCTTGACATTTTGTCCCAAACACACAGAGCTAGCTATCTTTATGGCAATATTAATATATGTTTTAGTACGAAAATATCACCATGAAATGCTAGTCATGCTCATTTTGAGTTTCTAATGACCACACATATATAGTTTGTAAGAGAGTGATATCACAAACTATAGGAAATGTAGTTGTGCACAGACGTTGCTCAGTGACATGAGAGCTCAGCTTAATATAATCGGTTTACATGACAGGCAATCATTCAAGACATTATGCTAACGGACTTTAACGTTTTGTATAATTATGTCCTTATAAAATACAAGTTTTTAACTTAAAATCATAAGGCATCTTTATCTTCCTTCATATGGATTGTACACAACTATTTTCCAACAACTGAGGCATCATTCTGGTGTTAGCCCTAACTAGCTTCTTGGAGCATATATTGAGTAGATAACATGGATTCAGCTGCGGCATTTTCTTGACCAATCAAACACGTGGATAATATTTAAAATGCTAATGAAATGGGTCATATATTTTCTTATCTCTTATCTCGATTTCAATTATATGCATCAAAAATGCAGAAAAACAACATTGAAGGTGGACATAAATAACGTAATTGAACGATAATGTCAGGTTTGTCACACGAGGAAAAGGGATATAATAGGTACAACAATTGAAAAACAAATTCACTAAATGACCTATAAAAGTATGTATGTCTGTATGCATGAATGTATGCATATATGTATGTATGTATGTATGTATGTATGTATGCATGCATGTTTGTGTGTGTATGTATGTATGTATGTATTTATGTATGTAAGTATGGATGCATGTATATATGTATACATGCATGAATGTATGTATGTATGTATGTGTGTATGTATGTATGTATGTATGTATGTATGTATGTATATATTTATTTATGTATGTATGTATCTTTGTATCTATGTAGGTAGGTAGGTGGGTAGGTAGGTAGGTAGGTAGGTAGGTAAGAATGTAGCTAGTTAGTTAGGTAATTAGGTATGTATGTATGTATGCATGTATGTATCAGTGATAGTATATATGTATGTATCTATGCATGGATGTGCTTTTCTCTATATAAAAGCAGATATGTCGGCTGCTGTGCATATATAATACCTTGTGTACAATCAACGCGTCACAGAAAGCCTGCTCTAGATGTGAAATCCTACTAAATCGACCAACTATGGATATGTGACAACTAAACATATTTGATGATGTTCATGCTGGAATCAGGTATCAAACACTGCACATACTACTTATATAAAACACCCTCAATGACAACAGGATAACCTTCACATGATCCAAGACGGGGGTAAGAACGGCAAATTCCCAAACACTGAACATATATATATATGACAAGTATCCATGATACAAATGAATCAGAGATAGAAACCTTGACAGGAACTATCAAAACGCTAGTTAGCTATTGCAGTAATAGTCTTGAACGTAAGAAACAGTTTGCGACAAACTTATTCGACGAAGTTTAATGTGATGATGTGACATATCGAAATGCAATAAAGTTCATGCAAATACAAATTTGGGAAGCAATATGAACTTATAACTATTGTTATATAATAACTTGTCAGCAGCTTAAACTACCTATCACGGATAAAAGACTGTATTTACCAGTGCAACGTCCAAGAGATCCGTTCCATAATCCAGACTGAAGGCAACGCAAAATTGTGTCTCCAAATAATTGGTATCCATTAGCACATGTCATTAAAACCGTCGAATTGAAAGTTTTTGTCCTCAATTCAATCCCATTTTCATATCTTAGATTGCCATGGGTTGGTGTTACAAGATCCTTGCACTGTATTGCTGAAATTGTGTTAGGCTTATATTCATTAAAATGAAATCTATACCACGAGCATTAGATTAATTTGAGTTCTGTATGACACTTGGAGGAGACATTGACAGTACTGCACATAATGTTCAACAAATACATGTATTGAAATAAATATGAATATGAAACAACGTCAAGATATTCCGAATGGAAAGAAATACTACCATTTCTCAGCGATTGTGATCTTTGCATTAATCTACAGGAATTCATTGCAATCATTATGATTAGGGTCGTATCCTAGTCCTATTTCATTTTAAGTATTGGTTCCAAAGATACAGATGATGTGTAAGATTATCTCTTTTGTTAGCATCCCGGGCTCAGTTTGTGTTCAGTTTGTAATTTGTGTGGATTGCTTGATTCAAATTATTGTATCTACGTTTTTCAGTATAATTATTTTCGTTTTATGTCTTTGTCATTTCATTACTAACTGCGTTGCTCACGGGAAAGTTCACTACTTGTTATCGATATATATCTTCCTTCCGTTTAACAATAGCTGAGTGCATGATGACAATTATTAACTTTGATATTTGGTTATTGCATTTACAGACTTAGAAGAAAGGCCATTATAATACGGTATGCACATTTAATCTGTATTGTGTCTTGGCCTTCCTCCATGTCTTGCCTACATGAATAATATCGTTTTTGCAAGCATTATATTACATAGCTAATATTTGTTTGTGATTTTAGATTATATATTAAGATTACTACTTGGAGATAAACATGTTTACTTGGATCCGCGTCAAGGACATTGCTAATATTCATGGGAAATACCTGCTCCTCCTGATCTTTTACACGTTCTTTCCTAAATGTTTAGTAAGAGAGCTGACCTTCTTTATAACGTAAGATATTCTGCAAACAAATTGTATGGGAAAATGACTCTAGACCTGTTGTTCTTATCATATTTTATTTCCTATATAATGGTAGTCAAAGACAAAGTTACTTATTCCATAGCTCATCATCAGTCTTATTGAGATCAATTTTAGCTGTCCCAGTTTTCTTTTATCAGCATGTATTTATTTTAAATATTCATTGGAATTACAAAGTGATCTTTGATTGTAGGACTAAATCAAAATTTTAGATTTATTTTGTACGTATTCATGGACGTTTTGGATTATGATATTGAAATGCGTCAGCACTAATGATACGTCAACACTATATTCGACTCTTCGCAAGTAATCACATTCCAAATTGGAATTGACTCGGAATTTCTCTGAATTCATTGGTTGTAATTTATAGTGTTATACTTGCGCTAGAACTATTAGGACTATTTGAGATTGATTCCGATTAAATTAAGTTCTTTTTAAAATTTCAATTTGCATTCATGGTAAGTAAGTTATTTGTTGAAATCGTTTATCTTCGGTCTTTTTGTTATTTAGTTTAAGAACATAACGTAGTAACAAATTGTACATTGTATGTATTGTTTAGTATGGCTTCGTAAGGTCTATGCGACCAGGGTCTAATTTATCAATGATACAAATATGTCACAGATAAAAGATGACGCAAGGTTATTCATTACTGCTAAGGTGTGGGGAGGGAATTAGGTCTGTGCAAAATTAAAATAAGTTATTTCGCTGCTGATTAATCAACCATATTACCAAACATCATTTGCATTATGTGAGTTAGGATCCTTTGTTTGATTAAAGAAGAAAATACAATTGCATTGTGGGCGTTTATGGTGCAGTGTTGCTTTGTTTGGCATGACACTAAAGGTGCTAGGAGTTTGATTTTGAAGAATTAATTTTTCGCTTGTATTGGACATGTAACCGAGTACTGAAGTACTATTCCTTTTTTGTATGGGTTGGGTGACGATTGGACCGTTGGATTAGGACAACGAAACTAAGATTTAGTGTTGGGTGAACTTTGTAGAATCACGTCAGTTTGGTTCATTTTGGAAGTATCACAAATATTTGATTTCAAACAGAGTATTTATTTTCTATAAATTTGTTTCTTGTTCATTTTGATATTGATAGAAATCCTATTGTCTTATCAGATTATACTTAATGTTAAAGGTTTTGATAATTATTTTATTCTTGCGCAGTGAAAATGTGTCAGAACGCTTCTTTGATGTCTTTTTCTGATTTATAAGTGAATGAATGTCTACCACATTTTTATTGGCCTCATTTACACATTTGTAGTATTTCCTTAATGATTCATATATTTGTACCTTAGTATGTGTGGCAAATCTATGATATCTCGGTCATCCTAATTACGGAAATTACACTTCAGGGAAAGGAAAACAATCAAAATCGTTCAAACGGTGTATAACTATAAATTAAATAATTTGGCAAGTCCATGATTGCGGACTGCTGCACATTTGCAAAGAAATTTAACATTCCAAACATTTCTGCATTTAATGTTACCTTGGCCTGGCAGCGTTTAATGTCATAAATCAATTCCAAATTTAGTTGCTAAATTTGCTGATTAGTTATGACCAACGCTATTTATATGTATCCATCACGTTACTATTAGGCATTTTTCTATGTATTTGATTTGAATTTGACAGGAAGAGCATCCATTAAGAAAGTATAATAACCATTGATACCTGTGTTGCATATTTGTCCAGTGTAACCATCATGGCACTGGCAAATAAAACTTCCCAAAGTGTTGCTACATCTTCCGCGTCCGCTACATACATTTGTACTACCCTTGCACTCATCCACGTCTGGAAAACGAAAAAGATGTTTCGATTGTGATATTGATATATTGTAAACAAACCATCCTGTGTGTCTCTTCTAATGTTTTATACATTTCTGCGGTTTTAACTTAGATAATTAATAAACATTTACATACCTTGCAAATGTCGTGTAAGACTAGCAACACACTTCCATCCTAAACATTACTTTATCCTTCACATTAAGCGATATAATTGTTTTGTTTCACTTGAGCTAGAAGAATAGTTTAATTTACCTTCTTCCTCGTCCTACATTATCAAATACATGGATTTGGTCAAATATAATACTACACAAGTCAAAGAAAATCTAAAAATATGAATAACGCAAAGAGATAAATTATATGGTACAACTAGGAAACGTTAAACAAAATAATGTAAAATAACAATGAAACGTTTCTTAGATATATTATTTCTAGTATGACATATTTGTCTCAATCTTTTTAAATTCCAAAAGTCATCTCGCCTACTTTAGATATTCTCGTAGGTTTCTGAGCATGGTTGATGTAGTTTATTACTTCAAGGATATCACCCGTAACTCAATATAATCAAAGAATGATAATTATGTAAATATATGTAGCTCTAAATTTCTTCATTAATAACATGTAGGTCAAATGAGAGGTGATACCGTACGTACTCTCACATGAAGCCAATGTAATTGATTAAAGAACTAGCAGAAATATTGGGTTCCTTGTTAACTGTTTCATAACGATTTCATTAATTGTAATACATATGTATATTTATATATTTGTACATTTATGTGTCTGTAATTTAACGGTGATGTATTTTCTTTAACCAGAAACTATTTCAAGCTAATTCAACTTGGTTTGCATGAAGACAAAATAATACCTGTTTCACAGTTTTTTCCAGTGAAGCCTCCATAGCAAATGCAGTTGAAACTTCCTTGAGTATTATAGCATTTTCCGTTGTTGTTACAAAAACTATCTCCATGGCTGCATTCATCCATGTCTGGAAAAAATCAAATCTGAATTCGGCTTCACTTTCTGTCTTCAAACTACATTTTGTGTCTTATTCCTTGAGAGTGCGGTATACTTGTAAATTATAGGTAGTAATTAATGTTATCAGTAGAAATTAATATATTTTTGTATTTGGGGAGTAAAGCTGCTAAGTTGCTTGTTTGTACTTCCACCCATTTCTTTATCGCCTTAATCCATGTGAGTAGCGTCGTATGGGTAAGTAGTGCTTGACATTTTGTCCCAAACACACAGAGCTAGCTATCTTTATGGCAATATTAATATATGTTTTAGTACGAAAATATCACCATGAAATGCTAGTCATGCTCATTTTGAGTTTCTAATGACCACACATATATAGTTTGTAAGAGAGTGATATCACAAACTATAGGAAATGTAGTTGTGCACAGACGTTGCTCAGTGACATGAGAGCTCAGCTTAATATAATCGGTTTACATGACAGGCAATCATTCAAGACATTATGCTAACGGACTTTAACGTTTTGTATAATTATGTCCTTATAAAATACAAGTTTTTAACTTAAAATCATAAGGCATCTTTATCTTCCTTCATATGGATTGTACACAACTATTTTCCAACAACTGAGGCATCATTCTGGTGTTAGCCCTAACTAGCTTCTTGGAGCATATATTGAGTAGATAACATGGATTCAGCTGCGGCATTTTCTTGACCAATCAAACACGTGGATAATATTTAAAATGCTAATGAAATGGGTCATATATTTTCTTATCTCTTATCTCGATTTCAATTATATGCATCAAAAATGCAGAAAAACAACATTGAAGGTGGACATAAATAACGTAATTGAACGATAATGTCAGGTTTGTCACACGAGGAAAAGGGATATAATAGGTACAACAATTGAAAAACAAATTCACTAAATGACCTATAAAAGTATGTATGTCTGTATGCATGGATGTATGCATATATGTATGTATGTATGTATGTATGTATGTATGTATGTATGTATGTATGTATGTATGTATGCATGCATGTTTGTGTGTGTATGCATGTATGTATGTATTTATGTATGTAAGTATGGATGCATGTATATATGTATGTATGCATGAATGTATGTATGTATGTATGTGTGTATGTATGTATGTATGTATGTATGTATGTATGTATGTATGTATTTATTTATGTATGTATGTATCTTTGTATCTATGTAGGTGGGTAGATGGGTAGGTAGGTAGGTAGGTAGGTAGGTAAGAAGGTAGCTAGTTAGTTAGGTAATTAGGTATGTATGTATGTATGTATGTATGCATGTATGTATCAGTGATAGTATATATCTATGTATCTATGCATGGATGTGCTTTTCTCTATATAAAAGCAGATATGTCGGCTGCTGTGCATATATAATACCTTGTGTACAATCAACGCGTCACAGAAAGCCTGCTCTAGATGTGAAATCCTACTAAATCGATCAACTATGGATATGTGACAACTAAACATATTTGATGATGTTCATGCTGGAATCAGGTATCAAACCCTGCACATACTACTTATATAAAACACCTTCAATGACAACAGGATAACCTTCACATGATCCAAGACGGGGGTAAGAACGGCAAATTCCCAAACACTGAACATATATATATATGACAAGTATCCATGATACAAATGAATCAGAGATAGAAACCTTGACAGGAACTATCAAAACGCTAGTTAGCTATTGCAGTAATAGTCTTGAACGTAAGAAACAGTTTGCGACAAACTTATTCGACGAAGTTTAATGTGATGATGTGACATATCGAAATGCAATAAAGTTCATGCAAATACAAATTTGGGAAGCAATATGAACTTATAACTATTGTTATATAATAACTTGTCAGCAGCTTAAACTACCTATCACGGATAAAAGACTGTATTTACCAGTGCAACGTCCAAGAGATCCGTTCCATAATCCAGACTGAAGGCAACGCAAAATTGTGTCTCCAAATAATTGGTATCCATTAGCACATGTCATTAAAACCGTCGAATTGAAAGTTTTTGTCCTCAATTCAATCCCATTTTCATATCTTAGATTGCCATGGGTTGGTGTTACAAGATCCTTGCACTGTATTGCTGAAATTGTGTTAGGCTTATATTCATTAAAATGAAATCTATACCACGAGCATTAGATTAATTTGAGTTCTGTATGACACTTGGAGGAGACATTGACAGTACTGCACATAATGTTCAACAAATACATGTATTGAAATAAATATGAATATGAAACAACGTCAAGATATTCCGAATGGAAAGAAATACTACCATTTCTCAGCGATTGTGATCTTTGCATTAATCTACAGGAATTCATTGCAATCATTATGATTAGGGTCGTATCCTAGTCCTATTTCATTTTAAGTATTGGTTCCAAAGATACAGATGATGTGTAAGATTATCTCTTTTGTTAGCATCCCGGGCTCAGTTTGTGTTCAGTTTGTAATTTGTGTGGATTGCTTGATTCAAATTATTGTATCTACGTTTTTCAGTATAATTATTTTCGTTTTATGTCTTTGTCATTTCATTACTAACTGCGTTGCTCACGGGAAAGTTCACTACTTGTTATCGATATATATCTTCCTTCCGTTTAACAATAGCTGAGTGCATGATGCCTATAGTTCTCACCGTGATGACAATTATTAACTTTGATATTTGGTTATTGCATTTACAGACTTAGAAGAAAGGCCATTATAATACGGTATGCACATTTAATCTGTATTGTGTCTTGGCCTTCCTCCATGTCTTGCCTACATGAATAATATCGTTTTTGCAAGCATTATATTACATAGCTAATATTTGTTTGTGATTTTAGATTATATATTAAGATTACTACTTGGAGATAAACATGTTTACTTGGATCCGCGTCAAGGACATTGCTAATATTCATGGGAAATACCTGCTCCTCCTGATCTTTTACACGTTCTTTCCTAAATGTTTAGTAAGAGAGCTGACCTTCTTTATAACGTAAGATATTCTGCAAACAAATTGTATGGGAAAATGACTCTAGACCTGTTGTTCTTATCATATTTTATTTCCTATATAATGGTAGTCAAAGACAAAGTTACTTATTCCATAGCTCATCATCAGTCTTATTGAGATCAATTTTAGCTGTCCCAGTTTTCTTTTATCAGCATGTATTTATTTTAAATATTCATTGGAATTACAAAGTGATCTTTGATTGTAGGACTAAATCAAAATTTTAGATTTATTTTGTACGTATTCATGGACGTTTTGGATTATGATATTGAAATGCGTCAGCACTAATGATACGTCAACACTATATTCGACTCTTCGCAAGTAATCACATTCCAAATTGGAATTGACTCGGAATTTCTCTGAATTCATTGGTTGTAATTTATAGTGTTATACTTGCGCTAGAACTATTAGGACTATTTGAGATTGATTCCGATTAAATTAAGTTCTTTTTAAAATTTCAATTTGCATTCATGGTAAGTAAGTTATTTGTTGAAATCGTTTATCTTCGGTCTTTTTGTTATTTAGTTTAAGAACATAACGTAGTAACAAATTGTACATTGTATGTATTGTTTAGTATGGCTTCGTAAGGTCTATGCGACCAGGGTCTAATTTATCAATGATACAAATATGTCACAGATAAAAGATGACGCAAGGTTATTCATTACTGCTAAGGTGTGGGGAGGGAATTAGGTCTGTGCAAAATTAAAATAAGTTATTTCGCTGCTGATTAATCAACCATATTACCAAACATCATTTGCATTATGTGAGTTAGGATCCTTTGTTTGATTAAAGAAGAAAATACAATTGCATTGTGGGCGTTTATGGTGCAGTGTTGCTTTGTTTGGCATGACACTAAAGGTGCTAGGAGTTTGATTTTGAAGAATTAATTTTTCGCTTGTATTGGACATGTAACCGAGTACTGAAGTACTATTCCTTTTTTGTATGGGTTGGGTGACGATTGGACCGTTGGATTAGGACAACGAAACTAAGATTTAGTGTTGGGTGAACTTTGTAGAATCACTTCAGTTTGGTTCATTTTGGAAGTATCACAAATATTTGATTTCAAACAGAGTATTTATTTTCTATAAATTTGTTTCTTGTTCATTTTGATATTGATAGAAATCCTATTGTCTTATCAGATTATACTTAATGTTAAAGGTTTTGATAATTATTTTATTCTTGCGCAGTGAAAATGTGTCAGAACGCTTCTTTGATGTCTTTTTCTGATTTATAAGTGAATGAATGTCTACCACATTTTTATTGGCCTCATTTACACATTTGTAGTATTTCCTTAATGATTCATATATTTGTACCTTAGTATGTGTGGCAAATCTATGATATCTCGGTCATCCTAATTACGGAAATTACACTTCAGGGAAAGGAAAACAATCAAAATCGTTCAAACGGTGTATAACTATAAATTAAATAATTTGGCAAGTCCATGATTGCGGACTGCTGCACATTTGCAAAGAAATTTAACATTCCAAACATTTCTGCATTTAATGTTACCTTGGCCTGGCAGCGTTTAATGTCATAAATCAATTCCAAATTTAGTTGCTAAATTTGCTGATTAGTTATGACCAACGCTATTTATATGTATCCATCACGTTACTATTAGGCATTTTTCTATGTATTTGATTTGAATTTGACAGGAAGAGCATCCATTAAGAAAGTATAATAACCATTGATACCTGTGTTGCATATTTGTCCAGTGTAACCATCATGGCACTGGCAAATAAAACTTCCCAAAGTGTTGCTACATCTTCCGCGTCCGCTACATACATTTGTACTACCCTTGCACTCATCCACGTCTGGAAAACGAAAAAGATGTTTCGATTGTGATATTGATATATTGTAAACAAACCATCCTGTGTGTCTCTTCTAATGTTTTATACATTTCTGCGGTTTTAACTTAGATAATTAATAAACATTTACATACCTTGCAAATGTCGTGTAAGACTAGCAACACACTTCCATCCTAAACATTACTTTATCCTTCACATTAAGCGATATAATTGTTTTGTTTCACTTGAGCTAGAAGAATAGTTTAATTTACCTTCTTCCTCGTCCTACATTATCAAATACATGGATTTGGTCAAATATAATACTACACAAGTCAAAGAAAATCTAAAAATATGAATAACGCAAAGAGATAAATTATATGGTACAACTAGGAAACGTTAAACAAAATAATGTAAAATAACAATGAAACGTTTCTTAGATATATTATTTCTAGTATGACATATTTGTCTCAATCTTTTTAAATTCCAAAAGTCATCTCGCCTACTTTAGATATCCTCGTAGGTTTCTGAGCATGGTTGCTGTAGTTTATTACTTCAAGGATATCACCCGTAACTCAATATAATCAAAGAATGATAATTATGTAAATATATGTAGCTCTAAATTTCTTCACTAATAACATGTAGGTCAAATGAGAGGTGATACCGTACGTACTCTCACATGAAGCCAATGTAATTGATTAAAGAACTAGCAGAAATATTGGGTTCCTTGTTAACTGTTTCATAACGATTTCATTAATTGTAATACATATGTATATTTATATATTTGTACATTTATGTGTCTGTAATTTAACGGTGATGTATTTTCTTTAACCAGAAACTATTTCAAGCTAATTCAACTTGGTTTGCATGAAGACAAAATAATACCTGTTTCACAGTTTTTTCCAGTGAAGCCTCCATAGCAAATGCAGTTGAAACTTCCTTGAGTATTATAGCATTTTCCGTTGTTGTTACAAAAACTATCTCCATGGCTGCATTCATCCATGTCTGGAAAAAATCAAATCTGAATTCGGCTTCACTTTCTGTCTTCAAACTACATTTTGTGTCTTATTCCTTGAGAGTGCGGTATACTTGTAAATTATAGGTAGTAATTAATGTTATCAGTAGAAATTAATATATTTTTGTATTTGGGGAGTAAAGCTGCTAAGTTGCTTGTTTGTACTTCCACCCATTTCTTTATCGCCTTAATCCATGTGAGTAGCGTCGTATGGGTAAGTAGTGCTTGACATTTTGTCCCAAACACACAGAGCTAGCTATCTTTATGGCAATATTAATATATGTTTTAGTACGAAAATATCACCATGAAATGCTAGTCATGCTCATTTTGAGTTTCTAATGACCACACATATATAGTTTATAAGAGAGTGATATCACAAACTATAGGAAATGTAGTTGTGCACAGACGTTGCTCAGTGACATGAGAGCTCAGCTTAATATAATCGGTTTACATGACAGGCAATCATTCAAGACATTATGCTAACGGACTTTAACGTTTTGTATAATTATGTCCTTATAAAATACAAGTTTTTAACTTAAAATCATAAGGCATCTTTATCTTCCTTCATATGGATTGTACACAACTATTTTCCAACAACTGAGGCATCATTCTGGTGTTAGCCCTAACTAGCTTCTTGGAGCATATATTGAGTAGATAACATGGATTCAGCTGCGGCATTTTCTTGACCAATCAAACACGTGGATAATATTTAAAATGCTAATGAAATGGGTCATATATTTTCTTATCTCTTATCTCGATTTCAATTATATGCATCAAAAATGCAGAAAAACAACATTGAAGGTGGACATAAATAACGTAATTGAACGATAATGTCAGGTTTGTCACACGAGGAAAAGGGATATAATAGGTACAACAATTGAAAAACAAATTCACTAAATGACCTATAAAAGTATGTATGTCTGTATGCATGGATGTATGCATATATGTATGTATGTATGTATGTATGTATGTATGTATGTATGTATGCATGCATGTTTGTGTGTGTATGCATGTATGTATGTATTTATGTATGTAAGTATGGATGCATGTATATATGTATGTATGCATGAATGTATGTATGTATGTATGTGTGTATGTATGTATGTATGTATGTATGTATGTATGTATGTATGTATGTATATATTTATTTATGTATGTATGTATCTTTGTATCTATGTAGGTGGGTAGATGGGTAGGTAGGTAGGTAGGTAGGTAGGTAAGAAGGTAGCTAGTTAGTTAGGTAATTAGGTATGTATGTATGTATGTATGTATGTATGCATGTATGTATCAGTGATAGTATATATCTATGTATCTATGCATGGATGTGCTTTTCTCTATATAAAAGCAGATATGTCGGCTGCTGTGCATATATAATACCTTGTGTACAATCAACGCGTCACAGAAAGCCTGCTCTAGATGTGAAATCCTACTAAATCGACCAACTATGGATATGTGACAACTAAACATATTTGATGATGTTCATGCTGGAATCAGGTATCAAACCCTGCACATACTACTTATATAAAACACCCTCAATGACAACAGGATAACCTTCACATGATCCAAGACGGGGGTAAGAACGGCAAATTCCCAAACACTGAACATATATATATATGACAAGTATCCATGATACAAATGAATCAGAGATAGAAACCTTGACAGGAACTATCAAAACGCTAGTTAGCTATTGCAGTAATAGTCTTGAACGTAAGAAACAGTTTGCGACAAACTTATTCGACGAAGTTTAATGTGATGATGTGACATATCGAAATGCAATAAAGTTCATGCAAATACAAATTTGGGAAGCAATATGAACTTATAACTATTGTTATATAATAACTTGTCAGCAGCTTAAACTACCTATCACGGATAAAAGACTGTATTTACCAGTGCAACGTCCAAGAGATCCGTTCCATAATCCAGACTGAAGGCAACGCAAAATTGTGTCTCCAAATAATTGGTATCCATTAGCACATGTCATTAAAACCGTCGAATTGAAAGTTTTTGTCCTCAATTCAATCCCATTTTCATATCTTAGATTGCCATGGGTTGGTGTTACAAGATCCTTGCACTGTATTGCTGAAATTGTGTTAGGCTTATATTCATTAAAATGAAATCTATACCACGAGCATTAGATTAATTTGAGTTCTGTATGACACTTGGAGGAGACATTGACAGTACTGCACATAATGTTCAACAAATACATGTATTGAAATAAATATGAATATGAAACAACGTCAAGATATTCCGAATGGAAAGAAATACTACCATTTCTCAGCGATTGTGATCTTTGCATTAATCTACAGGAATTCATTGCAATCATTATGATTAGGGTCGTATCCTAGTCCTATTTCATTTTAAGTATTGGTTCCAAAGATACAGATGATGTGTAAGATTATCTCTTTTGTTAGCATCCCGGGCTCAGTTTGTGTTCAGTTTGTAATTTGTGTGGATTGCTTGATTCAAATTATTGTATCTACGTTTTTCAGTATAATTATTTTCGTTTTATGTCTTTGTCATTTCATTACTAACTGCGTTGCTCACGGGAAAGTTCACTACTTGTTATCGATATATATCTTCCTTCCGTTTAACAATAGCTGAGTGCATGATGCCTATAGTTCTCACCGTGATGACAATTATTAACTTTGATATTTGGTTATTGCATTTACAGACTTAGAAGAAAGGCCATTATAATACGGTATGCACATTTAATCTGTATTGTGTCTTGGCCTTCCTCCATGTCTTGCCTACATGAATAATATCGTTTTTGCAAGCATTATATTACATAGCTAATATTTGTTTGTGATTTTAGATTATATATTAAGATTACTACTTGGAGATAAACATGTTTACTTGGATCCGCGTCAAGGACATTGCTAATATTCATGGGAAATACCTGCTCCTCCTGATCTTTTACACGTTCTTTCCTAAATGTTTAGTAAGAGAGCTGACCTTCTTTATAACGTAAGATATTCTGCAAACAAATTGTATGGGAAAATGACTCTAGACCTGTTGTTCTTATCATATTTTATTTCCTATATAATGGTAGTCAAAGACAAAGTTACTTATTCCATAGCTCATCATCAGTCTTATTGAGATCAATTTTAGCTGTCCCAGTTTTCTTTTATCAGCATGTATTTATTTTAAATATTCATTGGAATTACAAAGTGATCTTTGATTGTAGGACTAAATCAAAATTTTAGATTTATTTTGTACGTATTCATGGACGTTTTGGATTATGATATTGAAATGCGTCAGCACTAATGATACGTCAACACTATATTCGACTCTTCGCAAGTAATCACATTCCAAATTGGAATTGACTCGGAATTTCTCTGAATTCATTGGTTGTAATTTATAGTGTTATACTTGCGCTAGAACTATTAGGACTATTTGAGATTGATTCCGATTAAATTAAGTTCTTTTTAAAATTTCAATTTGCATTCATGGTAAGTAAATTATTTGTTGAAATCGTTTATCTTCGGTCTTTTTGTTATTTAGTTTAAGAACATAACGTAGTAACAAATTGTACATTGTATGTATTGTTTAGTATGGCTTCGTAAGGTCTATGCGACCAGGGTCTAATTTATCAATGATACAAATATGTCACAGATAAAAGATGACGCAAGGTTATTCATTACTGCTAAGGTGTGGGGAGGGAATTAGGTCTGTGCAAAATTAAAATAAGTTATTTCGCTGCTGATTAATCAACCATATTACCAAACATCATTTGCATTATGTGAGTTAGGATCCTTTGTTTGATTAAAGAAGAAAATACAATTGCATTGTGGGCGTTTATGGTGCAGTGTTGCTTTGTTTGGCATGACACTAAAGGTGCTAGGAGTTTGATTTTGAAGAATTAATTTTTCGCTTGTATTGGACATGTAACCGAGTACTGAAGTACTATTCCTTTTTTGTATGGGTTGGGTGACGATTGGACCGTTGGATTAGGACAACGAAACTAAGATTTAGTGTTGGGTGAACTTTGTAGAATCACGTCAGTTTGGTTCATTTTGGAAGTATCACAAATATTTGATTTCAAACAGAGTATTTATTTTCTATAAATTTGTTTCTTGTTCATTTTGATATTGATAGAAATCCTATTGTCTTATCAGATTATACTTAATGTTAAAGGTTTTAATAATTATTTTATTCTTGCGCAGTGAAAATGTGTCAGAACGCTTCTTTGATGTCTTTTTCTGATTTATAAGTGAATGAATGTCTACCACATTTTTATTGGCCTCATTTACACATTTGTAGTATTTCCTTAATGATTCATATATTTGTACCTTAGTATGTGTGGCAAATCTATGATATCTCGGTCATCCTAATTACGGAAATTACACTTCAGGGAAAGGAAAACAATCAAAATCGTTCAAACGGTGTATAACTATAAATTAAATAATTTGGCAAGTCCATGATTGCGGACTGCTGCACATTTGCAAAGAAATTTAACATTCCAAACATTTCTGCATTTAATGTTACCTTGGCCTGGCAGCGTTTAATGTCATAAATCAATTCCAAATTTAGTTGCTAAATTTGCTGATTAGTTATGACCAACGCTATTTATATGTATCCATCACGTTACTATTAGGCATTTTTCTATGTATTTGATTTGAATTTGACAGGAAGAGCATCCATTAAGAAAGTATAATAACCATTGATACCTGTGTTGCATATTTGTCCAGTGTAACCATCATGGCACTGGCAAATAAAACTTCCCAAAGTGTTGCTACATCTTCCGCGTCCGCTACATACATTTGTACTACCCTTGCACTCATCCACGTCTGGAAAACGAAAAAGATGTTTCGATTGTGATATTGATATATTGTAAACAAACCATCCTGTGTGTCTCTTCTAATCTTTTATACATTTCTGCGGTTTTAACTTAGATAATTAATAAACATTTACATACCTTGCAAATGTCGTGTAAGACTAGCAACACACTTCCATCCTAAACATTACTTTATCCTTCACATTAAGCGATATAATTGTTTTGTTTCACTTGAGCTAGAAGAATAGTTTAATTTACCTTCTTCCTCGTCCTACATTATCAAATACATGGATTTGGTCAAATATAATACTACACAAGTCAAAGAAAATCTAAAAATATGAATAACGCAAAGAGATAATTTATATGGTACAACTAGGAAACGTTAAACAAAATAATGTAAAATAACAATGAAACGTTTCTTAGATATATTATTTCTAGTATGACATATTTGTCTCAATCTTTTTAAATTCCAAAAGTCATCTCGCCTACTTTAGATATTCTCGTAGGTTTCTGAGCATGGTTGCTGTAGTTTATTACTTCAAGGATATCACCCGTAACTCAATATAATCAAAGAATGATAATTATGTAAATATATGTAGCTCTAAATTTCTTCACTAATAACATGTAGGTCAAATGAGAGGTGATACCGTACGTACTCTCACATGAAGCCAATGTAATTGATTAAAGAACTAGCAGAAATATTGGGTTCCTTGTTAACTGTTTCATAACGATTTCATTAATTGTAATACATATGTATATTTATATATTTGTACATTTATGTGTCTGTAATTCAACGGTGATGTATTTTCTTTAACCAGAAACTATTTCAAGCTAATTCAACTTGGTTTGCATGAAGACAAAATAATACCTGTTTCACAGTTTTTTCCAGTGAAGCCTCCATAGCAAATGCAGTTGAAACTTCCTTGAGTATTATAGCATTTTCCGTTGTTGTTACAAAAACTATCTCCATGGCTGCATTCATCCATGTCTGGAAAAAATCAAATCTGAATTCGGCTTCACTTTCTGTCTTCAAACTACATTTTGTGTCTTATTCCTTGAGAGTGCGGTATACTTGTAAATTATAGGTAGTAATTAATGTTATCAGTAGAAATTAATATATTTTTGTATTTGGGGAGTAAAGCTGCTAAGTTGCTTGTTTGTACTTCCACCCATTTCTTTATCGCCTTAATCCATGTGAGTAGCGTCGTATGGGTAAGTAGTGCTTGACATTTTGTCCCAAACACACAGAGCTAGCTATCTTTATGGCAATATTAATATATGTTTTAGTACGAAAATATCACCATGAAATGCTAGTCATGCTCATTTTGAGTTTCTAATGACCACACATATATAGTTTGTAAGAGAGTGATATCACAAACTATAGGAAATGTAGTTGTGCACAGACGTTGCTCAGTGACATGAGCGCTCAGCTTAATATAATCGGTTTACATGACAGGCAATCATTCAAGACATTATGCTAACGGACTTTAACGTTTTGTATAATTATGTCCTTATAAAATACAAGTTTTTAACTTAAAATCATAAGGCATCTTTATCTTCCTTCATATGGATTGTACACAACTATTTTCCAACAACTGAGGCATCATTCTGGTGTTAGCCCTAACTAGCTTCTTGGAGCATATATTGAGTAGATAACATGGATTCAGCTGCGGCATTTTCTTGACCAATCAAACACGTGGATAATATTTAAAATGCTAATGCAATGGGTCATATATTTTCTTATCTCTTATCTCGATTTCAATTATATGCATCAAAAATGCAGAAAAAAAACATTGAAGGTGGACATAAATAACGTAATTGAACGATAATGTCAGGTTTGTCACACGAGGAAAAGGGATATAATAGGTACAACAATTGAAAAACAAATTCACTAAATGACCTATAAAAGTATGTATGTCTGTATGCATGGATGTATGCATATATGTATGTATGTATGTATGTATGTATGTATGTATGCATGCATGTTTGTGTGTGTATGCATGTATGTATGTATTTATGTATGTAAGTATGGATGCATGCATATATGTATGTATGCATGAATGTATGTATGTATGTATGTGTGTATGTATGTATGTATGTATGTATGTATGTATATATTTATTTATGTATGTATGTATCTTTGTATCTATGTAGGTGGGTAGATGGGTAGGTAGGTAGGTAGGTAGGTAGGTAAGAAGGTAGCTAGTTAGTTAGGTAATTAGGTATGTATGTATGTATGTATGTATGCATGTATGTATCAGTGATAGTATATATGTATGTATATATGCATTGATGTGCTTTTCTCTATATAAAAGCAGATATGTCGGCTGCTGTGCATATATAATACCTTGTGTACAATCAACGCGTCACAGAAAGCCTGCTCTAGATGTGAAATCCTACTAAATCGACCAACTATGGATATGTGACAACTAAACATATTTGATGATGTTCATGCTGGAATCAGGTATCAAACCCTGCACATACTACTTATATAAAACACCCTCAATGACAACAGGATAACCTTCACATGATCCAAGACGGGGGTAAGAACGGCAAATTCCCAAACACTGAACATATATATATATGACAAGTATCCATGATACAAATGAATCAGAGATAGAAACCTTGACAGGAACTATCAAAACGCTAGTTAGCTATTGCAGTAATAGTCTTGAACGTAAGAAACCGTTTGCGACAAACTTATTCGACGAAGATTAATGTGATGATGTGACATATCGAAATGCAATAAAGTTCATGCAAATACAAATTTGGGAAGCAATATGAACTTATAACTATTGTTATATAATAACTTGTCAGCAGCTTAAACTACCTATCACGGATAAAAGACTGTATTTACCAGTGCAACGTCCAAGAGATCCGTTCCATAATCCAGACTGAAGGCAACGCAAAATTGTGTCTCCAAATAATTGGTATCCATTAGCACATGTCATTAAAACCGTCGAATTGAAAGTTTTTGTCCTCAATTCAATCCCATTTTCATATCTTAGATTGCCATGGGTTGGTGTTACAAGATCCTTGCACTGTATTGCTGAAATTGTGTTAGGCTTATATTCATTAAAATGAAATCTATACCACGAGCATTAGATTAATTTGAGTTCTGTATGACACTTGGAGGAGACATTGACAGTACTGCACATAATGTTCAACAAATACATGTATTGAAATAAATATGAATATGAAACAACGTCAAGATATTCCGAATGGAAAGAAATACTACCATTTCTCAGCGATTGTGATCTTTGCATTAATCTACAGGAATTCATTGCAATCATTATGATTAGGGTCGTATCCTAGTCCTATTTCATTTTAAGTATTGGTTCCAAAGATACAGATGATGTGTAAGATTATCTCTTTTGTTAGCATCCCGGGCTCAGTTTGTGTTCAGTTTGTAATTTGTGTGGATTGCTTGATTCAAATTATTGTATCTACGTTTTTCAGTATAATTATTTTCGTTTTATGTCTTTGTCATTTCATTACTAACTGCGTTGCTCACGGGAAAGTTCACTACTTGTTATCGATATATATCTTCCTTCCGTTTAACAATAGCTGAGTGCATGATGCCTATAGTTCTCACCGTGATGACAATTATTAACTTTGATATTTGGTTATTGCATTTACAGACTTAGAAGAAAGGCCATTATAATACGGTATGCACATTTAATCTGTATTGTGTCTTGGCCTTCCTCCATGTCTTGCCTACATGAATAATATCGTTTTTGCAAGCATTATATTACATAGCTAATATTTGTTTGTGATTTTAGATTATATATTAAGATTACTACTTGGAGATAAACATGTTTACTTGGATCCGCGTCAAGGACATTGCTAATATTCATGGGAAATACCTGCTCCTCCTGATCTTTTACACGTTCTTTCCTAAATGTTTAGTAAGAGAGCTGACCTTCTTTATAACGTAAGATATTCTGCAAACAAATTGTATGGGAAAATGACTCTAGACCTGTTGTTCTTATCATATTTTATTTCCTATATAATGGTAGTCAAAGACAAAGTTACTTATTCCATAGCTCATCATCAGTCTTATTGAGATCAATTTTAGCTGTCCCAGTTTTCTTTTATCAGCATGTATTTATTTTAAATATTCATTGGAATTACAAAGTGATCTTTGATTGTAGGACTAAATCAAAATTTTAGATTTATTTTGTACGTATTCATGGACGTTTTGGATTATGATATTGAAATGCGTCAGCACTAATGATACGTCAACACTATATTCGACTCTTCGCAAGTAATCACATTCCAAATTGGAATTGACTCGGAATTTCTCTGAATTCATTGGTTGTAATTTATAGTGTTATACTTGCGCTAGAACTATTAGGACTATTTGAGATTGATTCCGATTAAATTAAGTTCTTTTTAAAATTTCAATTTGCATTCATGGTAAGTAAGTTATTTGTTGAAATCGTTTATCTTCGGTCTTTTTGTTATTTAGTTTAAGAACATAACGTAGTAACAAATTGTACATTGTATGTATTGTTTAGTATGGCTTCGTAAGGTCTATGCGACCAGGGTCTAATTTATCAATGATACAAATATGTCACAGATAAAAGATGACGCAAGGTTATTCATTACTGCTAAGGTGTGGGGAGGGAATTAGGTCTGTGCAAAATTAAAATAAGTTATTTCGCTGCTGATTAATCAACCATATTACCAAACATCATTTGCATTATGTGAGTTAGGATCCTTTGTTTGATTAAAGAAGAAAATACAATTGCATTGTGGGCGTTTATGGTGCAGTGTTGCTTTGTTTGGCATGACACTAAAGGTGCTAGGAGTTTGATTTTGAAGAATTAATTTTTCGCTTGTATTGGACATGTAACCGAGTACTGAAGTACTATTCCTTTTTTGTATGGGTTGGGTGACGATTGGACCGTTGGATTAGGACAACGAAACTAAGATTTAGTGTTGGGTGAACTTTGTAGAATCACGTCAGTTTGGTTCATTTTGGAAGTATCACAAATATTTGATTTCAAACAGAGTATTTATTTTCTATAAATTTGTTTCTTGTTCATTTTGATATTGATAGAAATCCTATTGTCTTATCAGATTATACTTAATGTTAAAGGTTTTGATAATTATTTTATTCTTGCGCAGTGAAAATGTGTCAGAACGCTTCTTTGATGTCTTTTTCTGATTTATAAGTGAATGAATGTCTACCACATTTTTATTGGCCTCATTTACACATTTGTAGTATTTCCTTAATGATTCATATATTTGTACCTTAGTATGTGTGGCAAATCTATGATATCTCGGTCATCCTAATTACGGAAATTACACTTCAGGGAAAGGAAAACAATCAAAATCGTTCAAACGGTGTATAACTATAAATTAAATAATTTGGCAAGTCCATGATTGCGGACTGCTGCACATTTGCAAAGAAATTTAACATTCCAAACATTTCTGCATTTAATGTTACCTTGGCCTGGCAGCGTTTAATGTCATAAATCAATTCCAAATTTAGTTGCTAAATTTGCTGATTAGTTATGACCAACGCTATTTATATGTATCCATCACGTTACTATTAGGCATTTTTCTATGTATTTGATTTGAATTTGACAGGAAGAGCATCCATTAAGAAAGTATAATAACCATTGATACCTGTGTTGCATATTTGTCCAGTGTAACCATCATGGCACTGGCAAATAAAACTTCCCAAAGTGTTGCTACATCTTCCGCGTCCGCTACATACATTTGTACTACCCTTGCACTCATCCACGTCTGGAAAACGAAAAAGATGTTTCGATTGTGATATTGACATATTGTAAACAAACCATCCTGTGTGTCTCTTCTAATGTTTTATACATTTCTGCGGTTTTAACTTAGATAATTAATAAACATTTACATACCTTGCAAATGTCGTGTAAGACTAGCAACACACTTCCATCCTAAACATTACTTTATCCTTCACATTAAGCGATATAATTGTTTTGTTTCACTTGAGCTAGAAGAATAGTTTAATTTACCTTCTTCCTCGTCCTACATTATCAAATACATGGATTTGGTCAAATATAATACTACACAAGTCAAAGAAAATCTAAAAATATGAATAACGCAAAGAGATAAATTATATGGTACAACTAGGAAACGTTAAACAAAATAATGTAAAATAACAATGAAACGTTTCTTAGATATATTATTTCTAGTATGACATATTTGTCTCAATCTTTTTAAATTCCAAAAGTCATCTCGCCTACTTTAGATATTATCGTAGGTTTCTGAGCATGGTTGCTGTAGTTTATTACTTCAAGGATATCACCCGTAACTCAATATAATCAAAGAATGATAATTATGTAAATATATGTAGCTCTAAATTTCTTCACTAATAACATGTAGGTCAAATGAGAGGTGATACCGTACGTACTCTCACATGAAGCCAATGTAATTGATTAAAGAACTAGCAGAAATATTGGGTTCCTTGTTAACTGTTTCATAACGATTTCATTAATTGTAATACATATGTATATTTATATATTTGTACATTTATGTGTCTGTAATTTAACGGTGATGTATTTTCTTTAACCAGAAACTATTTCAAGCTAATTCAACTTGGTTTGCATGAAGACAAAATAATACCTGTTTCACAGTTTTTTCCAGTGAAGCCTCCATAGCAAATGCAGTTGAAACTTCCTTGAGTATTATAGCATTTTCCGTTGTTGTTACAAAAACTATCTCCATGGCTGCATTCATCCATGTCTGGAAAAAATCAAATCTGAATTCGGCTTCACTTTCTGTCTTCAAACTACATTTTGTGTCTTATTCCTTGAGAGTGCGGTATACTTGTAAATTATAGGTAGTAATTAATGTTATCAGTAGAAATTAATATATTTTTGTATTTGGGGAGTAAAGCTGCTAAGTTGCTTGTTTGTACTTCCACCCATTTCTTTATCGCCTTAATCCATGTGAGTAGCGTCGTATGGGTAAGTAGTGCTTGACATTTTGTCCCAAACACACAGAGCTAGCTATCTTTATGGCAATATTAATATATGTTTTAGTACGAAAATATCACCATGAAATGCTAGTCATGCTCATTTTGAGTTTCTAATGACCACACATATATAGTTTGTAAGAGAGTGATATCACAAACTATAGGAAATGTAGTTGTGCACAGACGTTGCTCAGTGACATGAGAGCTCAGCTTAATATAATCGGTTTACATGACAGGCAATCATTCAAGACATTATGCTAACGGACTTTAACGTTTTGTATAATTATGTCCTTATAAAATACAAGTTTTTAACTTAAAATCATAAGGCATCTTTATCTTGCTTCATATGGATTGTACACAACTATTTTCCAACAACTGAGGCATCATTCTGGTGTTAGCCCTAACTAGCTTCTTGGAGCATATATTGAGTAGATAACATGGATTCAGCTGCGGCATTTTCTTGACCAATCAAACACGTGGATAATATTTAAAATGCTAATGAAATGGGTCAAATATTTTCTTATCTCTTATCTCGATTTCAATTATATGCATCAAAAATGCAGAAAAACAACATTGAAGGTGGACATAAATAACGTAATTGAACGATAATGTCAGGTTTGTCACACGAGGAAAAAGGATATAATAGGTACAACAATTGAAAAACAAATTCACTAAATGACCTATAAAAGTATGTATGTCTGTATGCATGAATGTATGCATATATGTATGTATGTATGTATGTATGTATGTATGTATGTATGTATGTATGTATGTATGTAAGTATGTATGTATGTATGCATGCATGTTTGTGTGTGTATGTATGTATGTATGTATGTATTTATGTATGTAAGTATGAATGCATGTATATATGTATGTATGTATGCATGAATGTATGTATTTCTGTATGTGTCTATGTATGTATGTATGTATGTATGTATATATTTATTTATGTATGTATGTATCTTTGTATCTATGTAGGTGGGTAGATGGGTAGGTAGGTAGGTAGGTAGGTAGGTAAGAAGGTAGCTAGTTAGTTAGGTAATTAGGTATGTATGTATGTATGTATGTATGCATGTATGTATCAGTGATAGTATATATGTATGTATCTATGCATTGATGTGCTTTTCTCTATATAAAAGCAGATATGTCGGCTGCTGTGCATATATAATGCCTTGTGTACAATCAACGCGTCACAGAACGCCTGCTCTAGATGTGAAATCTTACTAAATCGACCAACTATGGATATGTGACAACTAAACATATTTGATGATGTTCATGCTGGAATCAGGTATCCAACCCTGCATATACTACTTATATAAAACACCCTCAATGACAACAGGATAACCTTCACATGATCCAAGACGGGGGTAAGAACGGCAAATTCCCAAACACTGAACATATATATATATGACAAGTATCCATGATACAAATGAATCAGAGATAGAAACCTTAACAGGAACTATCAAAACGCTAGTTAGCTATTGCAGTAATAGTCTTGAACGTAAGAAACCGTTTGCGACAAACTTATTCGAAGAAGATTAATGTGATGATGTGACATATTGAAATGCAATAAAGTTCATGCAAATACAAATTTGAGAAGCAATTTGAAGTTATAACTATTCTTATATAATAACTTGTCAGCAGCTTAAACTACCTATCACGGATAAAAGACTGTATTTACCAGTGCAACGTCCAAGAGATCCGTTCCATAATCCAGACTCAAGGCAACGCAAAATTGTGTCTCCAAATAATTGGTATCCATTAGCACATGTCATTAAAACCGTCGAATTGAAAGTTTTTGTCCTCAATTCAATCCCATTTTCATATCTTAGATTGCCATGGGTTGGTGTTACAAGATCCTTGCACTGTATTGCTGAAATTGTGTTAGGCTTATATTCATTAAAATGAAATCTATACCACGAGCATTAGATTAATTTGAGTTCTGTATGACACTTGGAGGAGACATTGACAGTACTGCACATAATGTTCAACAAATACATGTACTGAAATAAATATGAATATGAAACAACGTCAAGATATTCCGAATGGAAAGAAATACTACCATTTCTCAGCGATTGTGATCTTTGCATTAATCTACAGGTATTCATTGCAATCATTATGATTAGGGTCGTATCCTAGTCCTATTTCATTTTAAGTATTGGTTCCAAAGATACAGATGATGTGTAAGATTATCTCTTTTGTTAGCATCCCGGGCTCAGTTTGTGTTCAGTTTGTAATTTGTGTGGATTGCTTGATTCAAATTATTGTATCTACGTTTTTCAGTATAATTATTTTCGTTTTAAGTCTTTGTCATTTCATTACTAACTGCGTTGCTCACGGGAAAGTTCACTACTTGTTATCGATATATATCTTCCTTCCGTTTAACAATAGCTGAGTGCATGATGCCTATAGTTCTCACCGTGATGACAATTATTAACTTTGATATTTGGTTATTGCATTTACAGACTTAGAAGAAAGGCCATTATAATACGGTATGCACATTTAATCTGTATTGTGTCTTGGCCTTCCTCCATGTCTTGCCTACATGAATAATATCGTTTTTGCAAGCATTATATTACATAGCTAATATTTGTTTGTGATTTTAGATTATATATTAAGATTACTACTTGGAGATAAACATGTTTACTTGGATCCGCGTCAAGGACATTGCTAATATTCATGGGAAATACCTGCTCCTCCTGATCTTTTACACGTTCGTTCCTAAATGTTTAGTAAGAGAGCTGACCTTCTTTATCACGTAAGATATTCTGCAAACAAATTGTATGGGAAAATGACTCTAGACCTGTTGTTCTTATTATATTTTATTTCCTATATAATGGTAGTCAAAGACAAAGTTACTTATTCCATAGCTCATCATCAGTCTTATTGAGATCAATTTTAGCTGTCCCAGTTTTCTTTTATCAGCATGTATTTATTTTAAATATTCATTGGAATTACAAAGTGATCTTTGATTGTAGGACTAAATCAAAATTTTAGATTTATTTTGTACGTATTCATGGACGTTTTGGATTATGATATTGAAATGCGTCAGCACTAATGATACGTCAACACTATATTCGACTCTTCGCAAGTAATCACATTCCAAATTGGAATTGACTCGGAATTTCTCTGAATTCATTGGTTGTAATTTATAGTGTTATACTTGCGCTAGAACTATTAGGACTATTTGAGATTGATTCAGATTAGATTAAGTTCTTTTTAAAATTTCAATTTGCATTCATGGTAAGTAAGTTATTTGTTGAAATCGTTTATCTTCGGTCTTTTTGTTATTTAGTTTAAGAACATAACGTAGTAACAAATTGTACATTGTATGTATTGTTTAGTACGGCTTCGTAAGGTCTATGCGACCAGGGTCTAATTTATCAATGATACAAATATGTCACAGATAAAAGATGACGCAAGGTTATTCATTACTGCTAAGGTGTGGGGAGGGAATTAGGTCTGTGCAAAATTAAAATAAGTTATTTCGCTGCTGATTAATCAACCATATTACCAAACATCATTTGCATTATGTGAGTTAGGATCCTTTGTTTGATTAAAGAAGAAAATACAATTGCATTGTGGGCGTTTATGGTGCAGTGTTGCTTTGTTTGGCATGACACTAAAGGTGCTAGGAGTTTGATTTTGAAGAATTAATTTTTCGCTTGTATTGGACATGTAACCGAGTACTGAAGTACTATTCCTTTTTTGTATGGGTTGGGTGACGATTGGACCGTTGGATTAGGACAACGAAACTAAGATTTAGTGTTGGGTGAACTTTGTAGAATCACGTCAGTTTGGTTCATTTTGGAAGTATCACAAATATTTGATTTCAAACAGAGTATTTATTTTCTATAAATTTGTTTCTTGTTCATTTTGATATTGATAGAAATCCTATTGTCTTATCAGATTATACTTAATGTTAAAGGTTTTGATAATTATTTTATTCTTGCGCAGTGAAAATGTGTCAGAACGCTTCTTTGATGTCTTTTTCTGATTTATAAGTGAATGAATGTCTACCACATTTTTATTGGCCTCATTTACACATTTGTAGTATTTCCTTAATGATTCATATATTTGTACCTTAGTATGTGTGGCAAATCTATGATATCTCGGTCATCCTAATTACGGAAATTACACTTCAGGGAAAGGAAAACAATCAAAATCGTTCAAACGGTGTATAACTATAAATTAAATAATTTGGCAAGTCCATGATTGCGGACTGCTGCACATTTGCAAAGAAATTTAACATTCCAAACATTTCTGCATTTAATGTTACCTTGGCCTGGCAGCGTTTAATGTCATAAATCAATTCCAAATTTAGTTGCTAAATTTGCTGATTAGTTATGACCAACGCTATTTATATGTATCCATCACGTTACTATTAGGCATTTTTCTATGTATTTGATTTGAATTTGACAGGAAGAGCATCCATTAAGAAAGTATAATAACCATTGATACCTGTGTTGCATATTTGTCCAGTGTAACCATCATGGCACTGGCAAATAAAACTTCCCAAAGTGTTGCTACATCTTCCGCGTCCGCTACATACATTTGTACTACCCTTGCACTCATCCACGTCTGGAAAACGAAAAAGATGTTTCGATTGTGATATTGATATATTGTAAACAAACCATCCTGTGTGTCTCTTCTAATGTTTTATACATTTCTGCGGTTTTAACTTAGATAATTAATAAACATTTACATACCTTGCAAATGTCGTGTAAGACTAGCAACACACTTCCATCCTAAACATTACTTTATCCTTCACATTAAGCGATATAATTGTTTTGTTTCACTTGAGCTAGAAGAATAGTTTAATTTACCTTCTTCCTCGTCCTACATTATCAAATACATGGATTTGGTCAAATATAATACTACACAAGTCAAAGAAAATCTAAAAATATGAATAACGCAAAGAGATAAATTATATGGTACAACTAGGAAACGTTAAACAAAATAATGTAAAATAATAATGAAACGTTTCTTAGATATATTATTTCTAGTATGACATATTTGTCTCAATCTTTTTAAATTCCAAAAGTCATCTCGCCTACTTTAGATATTCTCGTAGGTTTCTGAGCATGGTTGCTGTAGTTTATTACTTCAAGGATATCACCCGTAACTCAATATAATCAAAGAATGATAATTATGTAAATATATGTAGCTCTAAATTTCTTCACTAATAACATGTAGGTCAAATGAGAGGTGATACCGTACGTACTCTCACATGAAGCCAATGTAATTGATTAAAGAACTAGCAGAAATATTGGGTTCCTTGTTAACTGTTTCATAACGATTTCATTAATTGTAATACATATGTATATTTATATATTTGTACATTTATGTGTCTGTAATTTAACGGTGATGTATTTTCTTTAACCAGAAACTATTTCAAGCTAATTCAACTTGGTTTGCATGAAGACAAAATAATACCTGTTTCACAGTTTTTTCCAGTGAAGCCTCCATAGCAAATGCAGTTGAAACTTCCTTGAGTATTATAGCATTTTCCGTTGTTGTTACAAAAACTATCTCCATGGCTGCATTCATCCATGTCTGGAAAAAATCAAATCTGAATTCGGCTTCACTTTCTGTCTTCAAACTACATTTTGTGTCTTATTCCTTGAGAGTGCGGTATACTTGTAAATTATAGGTAGTAATTAATGTTATCAGTAGAAATTAATATATTTTTGTATTTGGGGAGTAAAGCTGCTAAGTTGCTTGTTTGTACTTCCACCCATTTCTTTATCGCCTTAATCCATGTGAGTAGCGTCGTATGGGTAAGTAGTGCTTGACATTTTGTCCCAAACACACAGAGCTAGCTATCTTTATGGCAATATTAATATATGTTTTAGTACGAAAATATCACCATGAAATGCTAGTCATGCTCATTTTGAGTTTCTAATGACCACACATATATAGTTTGTAAGAGAGTGATATCACAAACTATAGGAAATGTAGTTGTGCACAGACGTTGCTCAGTGACATGAGAGCTCAGCTTAATATAATCGGTTTACATGACAGGCAATCATTCAAGACATTATGCTAACGGACTTTAACGTTTTGTATAATTATGTCCTTATAAAATACAAGTTTTTAACTTAAAATCATAAGGCATCTTTATCTTCCTTCATATGGATTGTACACAACTATTTTCCAACAACTGAGGCATCATTCTGGTGTTAGCCCTAACTAGCTTCTTGGAGCATATATTGAGTAGATAACATGGATTCAGCTACGGCATTTTCTTGACCAATCAAACACGTGGATAATATTTAAAATGCTAATGAAATGGGTCAAATATTTTCTTATCTCTTATCTCGATTTCAATTATATGCATCAAAAATGCAGAAAAACAACATTGAAGGTGGACATAAATAACGTAATTGAACGATAATGTCAGGTTTGTCACACGAGGAAAAGGGATACAATAGGTACAACAATTGAAAAACAAATTCACTAAATGACCTATAAAAGTATGTATGTCTGTATGCATGAATGTATGCATATATGTATGTATGTATGTATGTATGTATGTATGTATGTATGTATGTATGTATGCATGCATGTTTGTGTGTGTATGTATGTATGTATGTATTTATGTATGTAAGTATGAATGCATGTATATATGTATGTATGTATGCATGAATGTATGCATGTATGTATGTGTCTATGTATGTATGTATGTATGTATATATTTATTTATGTATGTATGTATCTTTGTATCTATGTAGGTAGGTAGGTGGGTAGGTAGGTAGGTAGGTAGGTAGGTAAGAAGGTAGCTAGTTAGTTAGGTAATTAGGTATGTATGTATGTATGTATGTATGCATGTATGTATCAGTGATAGTATATATGTATGTATATATGCATGGATGTGCTTTTCTCTATATAAAAGCAGATATGTCGGCTGCTGTGCATATATAATGCCTTGTGTACAATCAACGCGTCACAGAAAGCCTGCTCTAGATGTGAAATCTTACTAAATCGACCAACTATGGATATGTGACAACTAAACATATTTGATGATGTTCATGCTGGAATCAGGTATCCAACCCTGCATATACTACTTATATAAAACACCCTCAATGACAACAGGATAACCTTCACATGATCCAAGACGGGGGTAAGAACGGCAAATTCCCAAACACTGAACATATATATATATGACAAGTATCCATGATACAAATGAATCAGAGATAGAAACCTTAACAGGAACTATCAAAACGCTAGTTAGCTATTGCAGTAATAGTCTTGAACGTAAGAAACCGTTTGCGACAAACTTATTCGAAGAAGATTAATGTGATGATGTGACATATCGAAATGCAATAAAGTTCATGCAAATACAAATTTGGGAAGCAATATGAAGTTATAACTATTCTTATATAATAACTTGTCAGCAGCTTAAACTACCTATCACGGATAAAAGACTGTATTTACCAGTGCAACGTCCAAGAGATCCGTTCCATAATCCAGACTGAAGGCAACGCAAAATTGTGTCTCCAAATAATTGGTATCCATTAGCACATGTCATTAAAACCGTCGAATTGAAAGTTTTTGTCCTCAATTCAATCCCATTTTCATATCTTAGATTGCCATGGGTTGGTGTTACAAGATCCTTGCACTGTATTGCTGAAATTGTGTTAGGCTTATATTCATTAAAATGAAATCTATACCACGAGCATTAGATTAATTTGAGTTCTGTATGACACTTGGAGGAGACATTGACAGTACTGCACATAATGTTCAACAAATACATGTACTGAAATAAATATGAATATGAAACAACGTCAAGATATTCCGAATGGAAAGAAATACTACCATTTCTCAGCGATTGTGATCTTTGCATTAATCTACAGGAATTCATTGCAATCATTATGATTAGGGTCGTATCCTAGTCCTATTTCATTTTAAGTATTGGTTCCAAAGATACAGATGATGTGTAAGATTATCTCTTTTGTTAGCATCCAGGGCTCAGTTTGTGTTCAGTTTGTAATTTGTGTGGATTGCTTGATTCAAATTATTGTATCTACGTTTTTCAGTATAATTATTTTCGTTTTATGTCTTTGTCATTTCATTACTAACTGCGTTGCTCACGGGAAAGTTCACTACTTGTTATCGATATATATCTTCCTTCCGTTTAACAATAGCTGAGTGCATGATGCCTATAGTTCTCACCGTGATGACAATTATTAACTTTGATATTTGGTTATTGCATTTACAGACTTAGAAGAAAGGCCATTATAATACGGTATGCACATTTAATCTGTATTGTGTCTTGGCCTTCCTCCATGTCTTGCCTACATGAATAATATCGTTTTTGCAAGCATTATATTACATAGCTAATATTTGTTTGTGATTTTAGATTATATATTAAGATTACTACTTGGAGATAAACATGTTTACTTGGATCCGCGTCAAGGACATTGCTAATATTCATGGGAAATACCTGCTCCTCCTGATCTTTTACACGTTCTTTCCTAAATGTTTAGTAAGAGAGCTGACCTTCTTTATAACGTAAGATATTCTGCAAACAAATTGTATGGGAAAATGACTCTAGACCTGTTGTTCTTATCATATTTTATTTCCTATATAATGGTAGTCAAAGACAAAGTTACTTATTCCATAGCTCATCATCAGTCTTATTGAGATCAATTTTAGCTGTCCCAGTTTTCTTTTATCAGCATGTATTTATTTTAAATATTCATTGGAATTACAAAGTGATCTTTGATTGTAGGACTAAATCAAAATTTTAGATTTATTTTGTACGTATTCATGGACGTTTTGGATTATGATATTGAAATGCGTCAGCACTAATGATACGTCAACACTATATTCGACTCTTCGCAAGTAATCACATTCCAAATTGGAATTGACTCGGAATTTCTCTGAATTCATTGGTTGTAATTTATAGTGTTATACTTGCGCTAGAACTATTAGGACTATTTGAGATTGATTCCGATTAAATTAAGTTCTTTTTAAAATTTCAATTTGCATTCATGGTAAGTAAGTTATTTGTTGAAATCGTTTATCTTCGGTCTTTTTGTTATTTAGTTTAAGAACATAACGTAGTAACAAATTGTACATTGTATGTATTGTTTAGTATGGCTTCGTAAGGTCTATGCGACCAGGGTCTAATTTATCAATGATACAAATATGTCACAGATAAAAGATGACGCAAGGTTATTCATTACTGCTAAGGTGTGGGGAGGGAATTAGGTCTGTGCAAAATTAAAATAAGTTATTTCGCTGCTGATTAATCAACCATATTACCAAACATCATTTGCATTATGTGAGTTAGGATCCTTTGTTTGATTAAAGAAGAAAATACAATTGCATTGTGGGCGTTTATGGTGCAGTGTTGCTTTGTTTGGCATGACACTAAAGGTGCTAGGAGTTTGATTTTGAAGAATTAATTTTTCGCTTGTATTGGACATGTAACCGAGTACTGAAGTACTATTCCTTTTTTGTATGGGTTGGGTGACGATTGGACCGTTGGATTAGGACAACGAAACTAAGATTTAGTGTTGGGTGAACTTTGTAGAATCACGTCAGTTTGGTTCATTTTGGAAGTATCACAAATATTTGATTTCAAACAGAGTATTTATTTTCTATAAATTTGTTTCTTGTTCATTTTGATATTGATAGAAATCCTATTGTCTTACCAGATTGTACTTAATGTTAAAGGTTTTGATAATTATTTTATTCTTGCGCAGTGAAAATGTGTCAGAACGCTTCTTTGATGTCTTTTTCTGATTTATAAGTGAATGAATGTCTACCACATTTTTATTGGCCTCATTTACACATTTGTAGTATTTCCTTAATGATTCATATATTTGTACCTTAGTATGTGTGGCAAATCTATGATATCTCGGTCATCCTAATTACGGAAATTACACTTCAGGGAAAGGAAAACAATCAAAATCGTTCAAACGGTGTACAACTATCAATGAAATAATTTGGCAAGTCCATGATTGCGGACTGCTGCACATTTGCAAAGAAATTTAACATTCCAAACATTTCTGCATTTAATGTTACCTTGGTCTGGCAGCGTTTAATGTCATAAATCAATTCCAAATTTAGTTGCTAAATTTGCTGATTAGTTATGACCAACGCTATTTATATGTATCCATCACGTTACTATTAGGCATTTTTCTATGTATTTGATTTGAATTTGACAGGAAGAGCATCCATTAAGAAAGTATAATAACCATTGATACCTGTGTTGCATATTTGTCCAGTGTAACCATCATGGCACTGGCAAATAAAACTTCCCAAAGTGTTGCTACATCTTCCGCGTCCGCTACATACATTTGTACTACCCTTGCATTCATCCACGTCTGGAAAACGAAAAAGATGTTTCGATTGTGATATTGATATATTGTAAACAAACCATCCTGTGTGTCTCTTCTAATCTTTTATACATTTCTGCGGTTTTAACTTAGATAATTAATAAACATTTACATACCTTGCAAATGTCGTGTAAGACTAGCAACACACTTCCATCCTAAACATTACTTTATCCTTCACATTAAGCGATATAATTGTTTTGTTTCACTTGAGCTAGAAGAATAGTTTAATTTACCTTCTTCCTCGTCCTACATTATCAAATACATGGATTTGGTCAAATATAATACTACACAAGTCAAAGAAAATCTAAAAATATGAATAACGCAAAGAGATAAATTATATGGTACAACTAGGAAACGTTAAACAAAATAATGCAAAATAACAATGAAACGTTTCTTAGATATATTATTTCTAGTATGACATATTTGTCTCAATCTTTTTAAATTCCAAAAGTCATCTCGCCTACTTTAGATATTCTCGTAGGTTTCTGAGCATGGTTGCTGTAGTTTATTACTTCAAGGATATCACCCGTAACTCAATATAATCAAAGAATGATAATTATGTAAATATATGTAGCTCTAAATTTCTTCACTAATAACATGTAGGTCAAATGAGAGGTGATACCGTACGTACTCTCACATGAAGCCAATGTAATTGATTAAAGAACTAGCAGAAATATTGGGTTCCTTGTTAACTGTTTCATAACGATTTCATTAATTGTAATACATATGTATATTTATATATTTGTACATTTATGTGTCTGTAATTTAACGGTGATGTATTTTCTTTAACCAGAAACTATTTCAAGCTAATTCAACTTGGTTTGCATGAAGACAAAATAATACCTGTTTCACAGTTTTTTCCAGTGAAGCCTCCATAGCAAATGCAGTTGAAACTTCCTTGAGTATTATAGCATTTTCCGTTGTTGTTACAAAAACTATCTCCATGGCTGCATTCATCCATGTCTGGAAAAAATCAAATCTGAATTCGGCTTCACTTTCTGTCTTCAAACTACATTTTGTGTCTTATTCCTTGAGAGTGCGGTATACTTGTAAATTATAGGTAGTAATTAATGTTATCAGTAGAAATTAATATATTTTTGTATTTGGGGAGTAAAGCTGCTAAGTTGCTTGTTTGTACTTCCACCCATTTCTTTATCGCCTTAATCCATGTGAGTAGCGTCGTATGGGTAAGTAGTGCTTGACATTTTGTCCCAAACACACAGAGCTAGCTATCTTTATGGCAATATTAATATATGTTTTAGTACGAAAATATCACCATGAAATGCTAGTCATGCTCATTTTGAGTTTCTAATGACCACACATATATAGTTTGTAAGAGAGTGATATCACAAACTATAGGAAATGTAGTTGTGCACAGACGTTGCTCAGTGACATGAGAGCTCAGCTTAATATAATCGGTTTACATGACAGGCAATCATTCAAGACATTATGCTAACGGACTTTAACGTTTTGTATAATTATGTCCTTATAAAATACAAGTTTTTAACTTAAAATCATAAGGCATCTTTATCTTCCTTCATATGGATTGTACACAACTATTTTCCAACAACTGAGGCATCATTCTGGTGTTAGCCCTAACTAGCTTCTTGGAGCATATATTGAGTAGATAACATGGATTCAGCTGCGGCATTTTCTTGACCAATCAAACACGTGGATAATATTTAAAATGCTAATGCAATGGGTCATATATTTTCTTATCTCTTATCTCGATCTCAATTATATGCATCAAAAATGCAGAAAAAAAACATTGAAGGTGGACATAAATAACGTAATTGAACGATAATGTCAGGTTTGTCACACGAGGAAAAGGGATATAATAGGTACAACAATTGAAAAACAAATTCACTAAATGACCTATAAAAGTATGTATGTCTGTATGCATGGATGTATGCATATATGTATGTATGTATGTATCTATGTATGTATGTATGTATGTATGTATGTATGTATGTATGTATGTATGTATGTATGTATGTATGCATGCATGTTTGTGTGTGTATGCATGTATGTATGTATTTATGTATGTAAGTATGGATGCATGCATATATGTATGTATGCATGAATGTATGTATGTATGTATGTGTGTATGTATGTATGTATGTATGTATGTATGTATGTATATATTTATTTATGTATGTATGTATCTTTGTATCTATGTAGGTAGGTAGGTGGGTAGGTAGGTAGGTAGGTAGGTAGGTAAGAAGGTAGCTAGTTAGTTAGGTAATTAGGTATGTATGTATGTATGTATGCATGTATGTATCAGTGATAGTATATATGTATGTATCTATGCATTGATGTGCTTTTCTCTATATAAAAGCAGATATGTCGGCTGCTGTGCATATATAATACCTTGTGTACAATCAACGCGTCACAGAAAGCCTGCTCTAGATGTGAAATCCTACTAAATCGACCAACTATGGATATGTGACAACTAAACATATTTGATGATGTTCATGCTGGAATCAGGTATCAAACCCTGCACATACTACTTATATAAAACACCCTCAATGACAACAGGATAACCTTCACATGATCCAAGACGGGGGTAAGAACGGCAAATTCCCAAACACTGAACATATATATATATGACAAGTATCCATGATACAAATGAATCAGAGATAGAAACCTTGACAGGAACTATCAAAACGCTAGTTAGCTATTGCAGTAATAGTCTTGAACGTAAGAAACCGTTTGCGACAAACTTATTCGACGAAGTTTAATGTGATGATGTGACATATCGAAATGCAATAAAGTTCATGCAAATACAAATTTGGGAAGCAATATGAACTTATAACTATTGTTATATAATAACTTGTCAGCAGCTTAAACTACCTATCACGGATAAAAGACTGTATTTACCAGTGCAACGTCCAAGAGATCCGTTCCATAATCCAGACTCAAGGCAACGCAAAATTGTGTCTCCAAATAATTGGTATCCATTAGCACATGTCATTAAAACCGTCGAATTGAAAGTTTTTGTCCTCAATTCAATCCCATTTTCATATCTCAGATTGCCATGGGTTGGTCTTACAAGATCCTTGCACTGTATTGCTGAAATTGTGTTAGGCTTATATTCATTAAAATGAAATCTATACCACGAGCATTAGATTAATTTGAGTTCTGTATGACACTTGGAGGAGACATTGACAGTACTGCACATAATGTTCAACAAATACATGTACTGAAATAAATATGAATATGAAACAACGTCAAGATATTCCGAATGGAAAGAAATACTACCATTTCTCAGCGATTGTGATCTTTGCATTAATCTACAGGTATTCATTGCAATCATTATGATTAGGGTCGTATCCTAGTCCTATTTCCTTTTAAGTATTGGTTCCAAAGATACAGATGATGTGTAAGATTATCTCTTTTGTTAGCATCCCGGGCTCAGTTTGTGTTCAGTTTGTAATTTGTGTGGATTGCTTGATTCAAATTATTGTATCTACGTTTTTCAGTATAATTATTTTCGTTTTATGTCTTTGTCATTTCATTACTAACTGCGTTGCTCACGGGAAAGTTCACTACTTGTTATCGATATATATCTTCCTTCCGTTTAACAATAGCTGAGTGCATGATGCCTATAGTTCTCACCGTGATGACAATTATTAACTTTGATATTTGGTTATTGCATTTACAGACTTAGAAGAAAGGCCATTATAATACGGTATGCACATTTAATCTGTATTGTGTCTTGGCCTTCCTCCATGTCTTCCTACATGAATAATATCGTTTCTGCAAGCATTATATTACATAGCTAATATTTGTTTGTGATTTTAGATTATATATTAAGATTACTACTTGGAGATAAACATGTTTACTTGGATCCGCGTCAAGGACATTGCTAATATTCATGGGAAATACCTGCTCCTCCTGATCTTTTACACGTTCTTTCCTAAATGTTTAGTAAGAGAGCTGACCTTCTTTATAACGTAAGATATTCTGCAAACAAATTGTATGGGAAAATGACTCTAGACCTGTTGTTCTTATTATATTTTATTTCCTATATAATGGTAGTCAAAGACAAAGTTACTTATTCCATAGCTCATCATCAGTCTTATTGAGATCAATTTTAGCTGTCCCAGTTTTCTTTTATCAGCATGTATTTATTTTAAATATTCATTGGAATTACAAAGTGATCTTTGATTGTAGGACTAAATCAAAATTTTAGATTTATTTTGTACGTATTCATGGACGTTTTGGATTATGATATTGAAATGCGTCAGCACTAATGATACGTCAACACTATATTCGACTCTTCGCAAGTAATCACATTCCAAATTGGAATTGACTCGGAATTTCTCTGAATTCATTGGTTGTAATTTATAGTGTTATACTTGCGCTAGAACTATTAGGACTATTTGAGATTGATTCCGATTAGATTAAGTTCTTTTTAAAATTTCAATTTGCATTCATGGTAAGTAAGTTATTTGTTGAAATCGTTTATCTTCGGTCTTTTTGTTATTTAGTTTAAGAACATAACGTAGTAACAAATTGTACATTGTATGTATTGTTTAGTACGGCTTCGTAAGGTCTATGCGACCAGGGTCTAATTTATCAATGATACAAATATGTCACAGATAAAAGATGACGCAAGGTTATTCATTACTGCTAAGGTGTGGGGAGGGAATTAGGTCTGTGCAAAATTAAAATAAGTTATTTCGCTGCTGATTAATCAACCATATTACCAAACATCATTTGCATTATGTGAGTTAGGATCCTTTGTTTGATTAAAGAAGAAAATACAATTGCATTGTGGGCGTTTATGGTGCAGTGTTGCTTTGTTTGGCATGACACTAAAGGTGCTAGGAGTTTGATTTTGAAGAATTAATTTTTCGCTTGTATTGGACATGTAACCGAGTACTGAAGTACTATTCCTTTTTTGTATGGGTTGGGTGACGATTGGACCGTTGGATTAGGACAACGAAACTAAGATTTAGTGTTGGGTGAACTTTGTAGAATCACGTCAGTTTGGTTCATTTTGGAAGTATCACAAATATTTGATTTCAAACAGAGTATTTATTTTCTATAAATTTGTTTCTTGTTCATTTTGATATTGATAGAAATCCTATTGTCTTATCAGATTATACTTAATGTTAAAGGTTTTGATAATTATTTTATTCTTGCGCAGTGAAAATGTGTCAGAACGCTTCTTTGATGTCTTTTTCTGATTTATAAGTGAATGAATGTCTACCACATTTTTATTGGCCTCATTTACACATTTGTAGTATTTCCTTAATGATTCATATATTTGTACCTTAGTATGTGTGGCAAATCTATGATATCTCGGTCATCCTAATTACGGAAATTACACTTCAGGGAAAGGAAAACATTCAAAATCGTTCAAACGGTGTACAGCTATCAATGAAATAATTTGGCAAGTCCATGATTGCGGACTGCTGCACATTTGCAAAGAAATTTAACATTCCAAACATTTCTGCATTTAATGTTACCTTGGTCTGGCAGCGTTTAATGTCATAAATCAATTCCAAATTTAGTTGCTAAATTTGCTGATTAGTTATGACCAACGCTATTTATATGTATCCATCACGTTACTATTAGGCATTTTTCTATGTATTTGATTTGAATTTGACAGGAAGAGCATCCATTAAGAAAGTATAATAACCATTGATACCTGTGTTGCATATTTGTCCAGTGTAACCATCATGGCACTGGCAAATAAAACTTCCCAAAGTGTTGCTACATCTTCCGCGTCCGCTACATACATTTGTACTACCCTTGCATTCATCCACGTCTGGAAAACGAAAAAGATGTTTCGATTGTGATATTGATATATTGTAAACAAACCATCCTGTGTGTCTCTTCTAATGTTTTATACATTTCTGCGGTTTTAACTTAGATAATTAATAAACATTTACATACCTTGCAAATGTCGTGTAAGACTAGCAACACACTTCCATCCTAAACATTACTTTATCCTTCACATTAAGCGATATAATTGTTTTGTTTCACTTGAGCTAGAAGAATAGTTTAATTTACCTTCTTCCTCGTCCTACATTATCAAATACATGGATTTGGTCAAATATAATACTACACAAGTCAAAGAAAATCTAAAAATATGAATAACGCAAAGAGATAAATTATATGGTACAACTAGGAAACGTTAAACAAAATAATGCAAAATAACAATGAAACGTTTCTTAGATATATTATTTCTAGTATGACATATTTGTCTCAATCTTTTTAAATTCCAAAAGTCATCTCGCCTACTTTAGATATTCTCGTAGGTTTCTGAGCATGGTTGCTGTAGTTTATTACTTCAAGGATATCACCCGTAACTCAATATAATCAAAGAATGATAATTATGTAAATATATGTAGCTCTAAATTTCTTCACTAATAACATGTAGGTCAAATGAGAGGTGATACCGTACGTACTCTCACATGAAGCCAATGTAATTGATTAAAGAACTAGCAGAAATATTGGGTTCCTTGTTAACTGTTTCATAACGATTTCATTAATTGTAATACATATGTATATTTATATATTTGTACATTTATGTGTCTGTAATTTAAAGGTGATGTATTTTCTTTAACCAGAAACTATTTCAAGCTAATTCAACTTGGTTTGCATGAAGACAAAATAATACCTGTTTCACAGTTTTTTCCAGTGAAGCCTCCATAGCAAATGCAGTTGAAACTTCCTTGAGTATTATAGCATTTTCCGTTGTTGTTACAAAAACTATCTCCATGGCTGCATTCATCCATGTCTGGAAAAAATCAAATCTGAATTCGGCTTCACTTTCTGTCTTCAAACTACATTTTGTGTCTTATTCCTTGAGAGTGCGGTATACTTGTAAATTATAGTTAGTAATTAATGTTATCAGTAGAAATTAATATATTTTTGTATTTGGGGAGTAAAGCTGCTAAGTTGCTTGTTTGTACTTCCACCCATTTCTTTATCGCCTTAATCCATGTGAGTAGCGTCGTATGGGTAAGTAGTGCTTGACATTTTGTCCCAAACACACAGAGCTAGCTATCTTTATGGCAATATTAATATATGTTTTAGTACGAAAATATCACCATGAAATGCTAGTCATGCTCATTTTGAGTTTCTAATGACCACACATATATAGTTTGTAAGAGAGTGATATCACAAACTATAGGAAATGTAGTTGTGCACAGACGTTGCTCAGTGACATGAGAGCTCAGCTTAATATAATCGGTTTACATGACAGGCAATCATTCAAGACATTATGCTAACGGACTTTAACGTTTTGTATAATTATGTCCTTATAAAATACAAGTTTTTAACTTAAAATCATAAGGCATCTTTATCTTCCTTCATATGGATTGTACACAACTATTTTCCAACAACTGAGGCATCATTCTGGTGTTAGCCCTAACTAGCTTCTTGGAGCATATATTGAGTAGATAACATGGATTCAGCTGCGGCATTTTCTTGACCAATCAAACACGTGGATAATATTTAAAATGCTAATGAAATGGGTCATATATTTTCTTATCTCTTATCTCGATTTCAATTATATGCATCAAAAATGCAGAAAAACAACATTGAAGGTGGACATAAATAACGTAATTGAACGATAATGTCAGGTTTGTCACACGAGGAAAAGGGATATAATAGGTACAACAATTGAAAAACAAATTCATTAAATGACCTATAAAAGTATGTATGTCTGTATGCATGAATGTATGCATATATGTATGTATGTATGTATGTATGTATGTATGTATGTAAGTATGTATGTATGTATGCATGCATGTTTGTGTGTGTATGTATGTATGTATGTATTTATGTATGTAAGTATGGATGCATGTATATATGTATGTATGTATGCATGAATGTATGTATGTATGTATGTGTGTATGTATGTATGTATGTATATATTTATTTATGTATGTATGTATCTTTGTATCTATGTAGGTAGGTAGGTGGGTAGGTAGGTAGGTAGGTAGGTAGGTAAGAATGTAGCTAGTTAGTTAGGTAATTAGGTATGTATGTATGTATATATGCATGTATGTATCAGTGATAGTATATATGTATGTATCTATGCATTGATGTGCTTTTCTCTATATAAAAGCAGATATGTCGGCTGCTTTGCATATATAATACCTTGTGTACAATCAACGCGTCACAGAAAGCCTGCTCTAGATGTGAAATCCTACTAAATCGACCAACTATGGATATGTGACAACTAAACATATTTGATGATGTTCATGCTGGAATCAGGTATCAAACCCTGCACATACTACTTATATAAAACACCCTCAATGACAACAGGATAACCTTCACATGATCCAAGACGGGGGTAAGAACGGCAAATTCCCAAACACTGAACATATATATCTATGACAAGTATCCATGATACAAATGAATCAGAGATAGAAACCTTGACAGGAACTATCAAAACGCTAGTTAGCTATTGCAGTAATAGTCTTGAACGTAAGAAACAGTTTGCGACAAACTTATTCGACGAAGTTTAATGTGATGATGTGACATATCGAAATGCAATAAAGTTCATGCAAATACAAATTTGGGAAGCAATATGAACTTATAACTATTGTTATATAATAACTTGTCAGCAGCTTAAACTACCTATCACGGATAAAAGACTGTATTTACCAGTGCAACGTCCAAGAGATCCGTTCCATAATCCAGACTCAAGGCAACGCAAAATTGTGTCTCCAAATAATTGGTATCCATTAGCACATGTCATTAAAACCGTCGAATTGAAAGTTTTTGTCCTCAATTCAATCCCATTTTCATATCTTAGATTGCCATGGGTTGGTCTTACAAGATCCTTGCACTGTATTGCTGAAATTGTGTTAGGCTTATATTCATTAAAATGAAATCTATACCACGAGCATTAGATTAATTTGAGTTCTGTATGACACTTGGAGGAGACATTGACAGTACTGCACATAATGCTCAACAAATACATGTACTGAAATAAATATGAATATGAAACAACGTCAAGATATTCCGAATGGAAAGAAATACTACCATTTCTCAGCGATTGTGATCTTTGCATTAATCTACAGGTATTCATTGCAATCATTATGATTAGGGTCGTATCCTAGTCCTATTTCATTTTAAGTATTGGTTCCAAAGATACAGATGCTGTGTAAGATTATCTCTTTTGTTAGCATCCCGGGCTCAGTTTGTGTTCAGTTTGTAATTTGTGTGGATTGCTTGATTCAAATTATTGTATCTACGTTTTTCAGTATAATTATTTTCGTTTTATGTCTTTGTCATTTCATTACTAACTGCGTTGCTCACGGGAAAGTTCACTACTTGTTATCGATAGATATCTTCCTTCCGTTTAACAATAGCTGAGTGCATGATGCCTATAGTTCTCACCGTGATGACAATTATTAACTTTGATATTTGGTTATTGCATTTACAGACTTAGAAGAAAGGCCATTATAATACGGTATGCACATTTAATCTGTATTGTGTCTTGGCCTTCCTCCATGTCTTGCCTACATGAATAATATCGTTTCTGCAAGCATTATATTACATAGCTAATATTTGTTTGTGATTTTAGATTATATATTAAGATTACTACTTGGAGATAAACATGTTTACTTGGATCCGCGTCAAGGACATTGCTAATATTCATGGGAAATACCTGCTCCTCCTGATCTTTTACACGTTCTTTCCTAAATGTTTAGTAAGAGAGCTGACCTTCTTTATAACGTAAGATATTCTGCAAACAAATTGTATGGGAAAATGACTCTAGACCTGTTGTTCTTATTATATTGTATTTCCTATATAATGGTAGTCAAAGACAAAGTTACTTATTCCATAGCTCATCATCAGTCTTATTGAGATAAATTTTAGCTGTCCCAGTTTTCTTTTATCAGCATGTATTTATTTTAAATATTCATTGGAATTACAAAGTGATCTTTGATTGTAGGACTAAATCAAAATTTTAGATTTATTTTGTACGTATTCATGGACGTTTTGGATTATGATATTGAAATGCGTCAGCACTAATGATACGTCAACACTATATTCGACTCTTCGCAAGTAATCACATTCCAAATTGGAATTGACTCGGAATTTCTCTGAATTCATTGGTTGTAATTTATAGTGTTATACTTGCGCTAGAACTATTAGGACTATTTGAGATTGATTCCGATTAGATTAAGTTCTTTTTAAAATTTCAATTTGCATTCATGGTAAGTAAGTTATTTGTTGAAATCGTTTATCTTCGGTCTTTTTGTTATTTAGTTTAAGAACATAACGTAGTAACAAATTGTACATTGTATGTATTGTTTAGTACGGCTTCGTAAGGTCCATGCGACCAGGGTCTAATTTATCAATGATACAAATATGTCACAGATAAAAGATGACGCAAGGTTATTCATTACTGCTAAGGTGTGGGGAGGGAATTAGGTGTGTGCAACATTAAAATAAGTTATTTCGCTGCTGATTAATCAACCATATTACCAAACATCATTTGCATTATGTGAGTTAGGATCCTTTGTTTGATTAAAGAAGAAAATACAATTGCATTGTGGGCGTTTATGGTGCAGTGTTGCTTTTTTGGCATGACACTAAAGGTGCTAGGAGTTTGATTTTGAAGAATTAATTTTTCGCTTGTATTGGACATGTAACCGAGTACTGAAGTAGTATTCTTTTTTTTTGTATGGGTTGGGTGACGATTGGACCGTTGGATTAGGACAACGAAACTAAGATTTAGTGTTGGGTGAACTTTGTAGAATCACGTCAGTTTGGTTCATTTTGGAAGTATCACAAATATTTGATTTCAAACAGAGTATTTATTTTCTATAAATTTGTTTCTTGTTCATTTTGATATTGATAGAAATCCTATTGTCTTATCAGATTATACTTAATGTTAAAGGTTTTGATAATTATTTTATTCTTGCGCAGTGAAAATGTGTCAGAACGCTTCTTTGATGTCTTTTTCTGATTTATAAGTGAATGAATGTCTACCACATTTTTATTGGCCTCATTTACACATTTGTAGTATTTCCTTAATGATTCATATATTTGTACTTTAGTATGTGTGGCAAATCTATGATATCTCGGTCATCCTAATTACGGAAATTACACTTCAGGGAAAGGAAAACATTCAAAATCGTTCAAACGGTGTACAACTATCAATGAAATAATTTGGCAAGTCCATGATTGCGGACTGCTGCACATTTGCAAAGAAATTTAACATTCCAAACATTTCTGCATTTAATGTTACCTTGGTCTGGCAGCGTTTAATGTCATAAATCAATTCCAAATTTAGTTGCTAAATTTGCTGATTAGTTATGACCAACGCTATTTATATGTATCCATCACGTTACTATTAGGCATTTTTCTATGTATTTGATTTGAATTTGACAGGAAGAGCATCCATTAAGAAAGTATAATAACCATTGATACCTGTGTTGCATATTTGTCCAGTGTAACCATCATGGCACTGGCAAATAAAACTTCCCAAAGTGTTGCTACATCTTCCGCGTCCGCTACATACATTTGTACTACCCTTGCATTCATCCACGTCTGGAAAACGAAAAAGATGTTTCGATTGTGATATTGATATATTGTAAACAAACCATCCTGTGTGTCTCTTCTAATGTTTTATACATTTCTGCGGTTTTAACTTAGATAATTAATAAACATTTACATACCTTGCAAATGTCGTGTAAGACTAGCAACACACTTCCATCCTAAACATTACTTTATCCTTCACATTAAGCGATATAATTGTTTTGTTTCACTTGAGCTAGAAGAATAGTTTAATTTACCTTCTTCCTCGTCCTACATTATCAAATACATGGATTTGGTCAAATATAATACTACACAAGTCAAAGAAAATCTAAAAATATGAATAACGCAAAGAGATAAATTATATGGTACAACTAGGAAACGTTAAACAAAATAATGCAAAATAACAATGAAACGTTTCTTAGATATATTATTTCTAGTATGACATATTTGTCTCAATCTTTTTAAATTCCAAAAGTCATCTCGCCTACTTTAGATATTCTCGTAGGTTTCTGAGCATGGTTGCTGTAGTTTATTACTTCAAGGATATCACCCGTAACTCAATATAATCAAAGAATGATAATTATGTAAATATATGTAGCTCTAAATTTCTTCACTAATAACATGTAGGTCAAATGAGAGGTGATACCGTACGTACTCTCACATGAAGCCAATGTAATTGATTAAAGAACTAGCAGAAATATTGGGTTCCTTGTTAACTGTTTCATAACGATTTCATTAATTGTAATACATATGTATATTTATATATTTGTACATTTATGTGTCTGTAATTTAACGGTGATGTATTTTCTTTAACCAGAAACTATTTCAAGCTAATTCAACTTGGTTTGCATGAAGACAAAATAATACCTGTTTCACAGTTTTTTCCAGTGAAGCCTCCATAGCAAATGCAGTTGAAACTTCCTTGAGTATTATAGCATTTTCCGTTGTTGTTACAAAAACTATCTCCATGGCTGCATTCATCCATGTCTGGAAAAAATCAAATCTGAATTCGGCTTCACTTTCTGTCTTCAAACTACATTTTGTGTCTTATTCCTTGAGAGTGCGGTATACTTGTAAATTATAGTTAGTAATTAATGTTATCAGTAGAAATTAATATATTTTTGTATTTGGGGAGTAAAGCTGCTAAGTTGCTTGTTTGTACTTCCACCCATTTCTTTATCGCCTTAATCCATGTGAGTAGCGTCGTATGGGTAAGTAGTGCTTGACATTTTGTCCCAAACACACAGAGCTAGCTATCTTTATGGCAATATTAATATATGTTTTAGTACGAAAATATCACCATGAAATGCTAGTCATGCTCATTTTGAGTTTCTAATGACCACACATATATAGTTTGTAAGAGAGTGATATCACAAACTATAGGAAATGTAGTTGTGCACAGACGTTGCTCAGTGACATGAGAGCTCAGCTTAATATAATCGGTTTACATGACAGGCAATCATTCAAGACATTATGCTAACGGACTTTAACGTTTTGTATAATTATGTCCTTATAAAATACAAGTTTTTAACTTAAAATCATAAGGCATCTTTATCTTCCTTCATATGGATTGTACACAACTATTTTCCAACAACTGAGGCATCATTCTGGTGTTAGCCCTAACTAGCTTCTTGGAGCATATATTGAGTAGATAACATGGATTGAGCTGCGGCATTTTCTTGACCAATCAAACACGTGGATAATATTTAAAATGCTAATGAAATGGGTCATATATTTTCTTATCTCTTATCTCGATTTCAATTATATGCATCAAAAATGCAGAAAAACAACATTGAAGGTGGACATAAATAACGTAATTGAACGATAATGTCAGGTTTGTCACACGAGGAAAAGGGATATAATAGGTACAACAATTGAAAAACAAATTCATTAAATGACCTATAAAAGTATGTATGTCTGTATGCATGAATGTATGCATATATGTATGTATGTATGTATGTATGTATGTATGTAAGTATGTATGTATGTATGCATGCATGTTTGTGTGTGTATGTATGTATGTATGTATTTATGTATGTAAGTATGGATGCATGTATATATGTATGTATGTATGCATGAATGTATGTATGTATGTATGTGTGTATGTATGTATGTATGTATATATTTATTTATGTATGTATGTATCTTTGTATCTATGTAGGTAGGTAGGTGGGTAGGTAGGTAGGTAGGTAGGTAGGTAAGAATGTAGCTAGTTAGTTAGGTAATTAGGTATGTATGTATGTATGCATGTATGTATCAGTGATAGTATATATGTATGTATCTATGCATTGATGTGCTTTTCTCTATATAAAAGCAGATATGTCGGCTGCTTTGCATATATAATACCTTGTGTACAATCAACGCGTCACAGAAAGCCTGCTCTAGATGTGAAATCCTACTAAATCGACCAACTATGGATATGTGACAACTAAACATATTTGATGATGTTCATGCTGGAATCAGGTATCAAACCCTGCACATACTACTTATATAAAACACCCTCAATGACAACAGGATAACCTTCACATGATCCAAGACGGGGGTAAGAACGGCAAATTCCCAAACACTGAACATATATATCTATGACAAGTATCCATGATACAAATGAATCAGAGATAGAAACCTTGACAGGAACTATCAAAACGCTAGTTAGCTATTGCAGTAATAGTCTTGAACGTAAGAAACAGTTTGCGACAAACTTATTCGACGAAGTTTAATGTGATGATGTGACATATCGAAATGCAATAAAGTTCATGCAAATACAAATTTGGGAAGCAATATGAACTTATAACTATTGTTATATAATAACTTGTCAGCAGCTTAAACTACCTATCACGGATAAAAGACTGTATTTACCAGTGCAACGTCCAAGAGATCCGTTCCATAATCCAGACTGAAGGCAACGCAAAATTGTGTCTCCAAATAATTGGTATCCATTAGCACATGTCATTAAAACCGTCGAATTGAAAGTTTTTGTCCTCAATTCAATCCCATTTTCATATCTTAGATTGCCATGGGTTGGTCTTACAAGATCCTTGCACTGTATTGCTGAAATTGTGTTAGGCTTATATTCATTAAAATGAAATCTATACCACGAGCATTAGATTAATTTGAGTTCTGTATGACACTTGGAGGAGACATTGACAGTACTGCACATAATGCTCAACAAATACATGTACTGAAATAAATATGAATATGAAACAACGTCAAGATATTCCGAATGGAAAGAAATACTACCATTTCTCAGCGATTGTGATCTTTGCATTAATCTACAGGTATTCATTGCAATCATTATGATTAGGGTCGTATCCTAGTCCTATTTCATTTTAAGTATTGGTTCCAAAGATACAGATGCTGTGTAAGATTATCTCTTTTGTTAGCATCCCGGGCTCAGTTTGTGTTCAGTTTGTAATTTGTGTGGATTGCTTGATTCAAATTATTGTATCTACGTTTTTCAGTATAATTATTTTCGTTTTATGTCTTTGTCATTTCATTACTAACTGCGTTGCTCACGGGAAAGTTCACTACTTGTTATCGATAGATATCTTCCTTCCGTTTAACAATAGCTGAGTGCATGATGCCTATAGTTCTCACCGTGATGACAATTATTAACTTTGATATTTGGTTATTGCATTTACAGACTTAGAAGAAAGGCCATTATAATACGGTATGCACATTTAATCTGTATTGTGTCTTGGCCTTCCTCCATGTCTTGCCTACATGAATAATATCGTTTCTGCAAGCATTATATTACATAGCTAATATTTGTTTGTGATTTTAGATTATATATTAAGATTACTACTTGGAGATAAACATGTTTACTTGGATCCGCGTCAAGGACATTGCTAATATTCATGGGAAATACCTGCTCCTCCTGATCTTTTACACGTTCTTTCCTAAATGTTTAGTAAGAGAGCTGACCTTCTTTATAACGTAAGATATTCTGCAAACAAATTGTATGGGAAAATGACTCTAGACCTGTTGTTCTTATTATATTGTATTTCCTATATAATGGTAGTCAAAGACAAAGTTACTTATTCCATAGCTCATCATCAGTCTTATTGAGATAAATTTTAGCTGTCCCAGTTTTCTTTTATCAGCATGTATTTATTTTAAATATTCATTGGAATTACAAAGTGATCTTTGATTGTAGGACTAAATCAAAATTTTAGATTTATTTTGTACGTATTCATGGACGTTTTGGATTATGATATTGAAATGCGTCAGCACTAATGATACGTCAACACTATATTCGACTCTTCGCAAGTAATCACATTCCAAATTGGAATTGACTCGGAATTTCTCTGAATTCATTGGTTGTAATTTATAGTGTTATACTTGCGCTAGAACTATTAGGACTATTTGAGATTGATTCCGATTAGATTAAGTTCTTTTTAAAATTTCAATTTGCATTCATGGTAAGTAAGTTATTTGTTGAAATCGTTTATCTTCGGTCTTTTTGTTATTTAGTTTAAGAACATAACGTAGTAACAAATTGTACATTGTATGTATTGTTTAGTACGGCTTCGTAAGGTCCATGCGACCAGGGTCTAATTTATCAATGATACAAATATGTCACAGATAAAAGATGACGCAAGGTTATTCATTACTGCTAAGGTGTGGGGAGGGAATTAGGTGTGTGCAACATTAAAATAAGTTATTTCGCTGCTGATTAATCAACCATATTACCAAACATCATTTGCATTATGTGAGTTAGGATCCTTTGTTTGATTAAAGAAGAAAATACAATTGCATTGTGGGCGTTTATGGTGCAGTGTTGCTTTTTTGGCATGACACTAAAGGTGCTAGGAGTTTGATTTTGAAGAATTAATTTTTCGCTTGTATTGGACATGTAACCGAGTACTGAAGTAGTATTCTTTTTTTTGTATGGGTTGGGTGACGATTGGACCGTTGGATTAGGACAACGAAACTATGATTTAGTGTTGGGTCAGCTTTGTAGAATCACGTCAGTTTGGTTTATTTTGGAAGTATCACAAATATTTGATTTCAAACAGAGTATTTATTTTCTATAAATTTGTTTCTTGTTCATTTTGATATTGATAGAAATCCTATTGTCTTATCACATTATACTTAATGTTAAGGGTTTTGATAATTATTTTATTATTGCGTAGTAAAAATGTGTCAGAACGCTTCTTTGATGTCTTTTTCTGATTTATAAGTGAATGAATGTCTACCACATTTTTATTGGCCTCATTTACACATCTGTAGTAGTTCCTTAATGATTCATATATTTGTACCTTAGTATGTGTGGCAAATCTATGATATCTCGGTCATCCTAATTACGGAAATTACACTTCAGGGAAGGGAAAATAATCAAAATCGTTCAAACGGTGTACAACTATCAATGAAATAATTTGGCAAGTCCATGATTGCGGACTGCTGCACATTTGCAAAGAAATTTAACATTCCAAACATTTCTGCATTTGATGTTACCTTGGTCTGGCAGCGTTTAATGTCATAAATCAATTCCAAATTTAGTTGCTAAATTTGCTGATTAGTTATGATCAACGCTATTTATATGTATCCATCACGTTACTATTAGGCATTTTTCTATGTATTTGATTTGAATTTGACAGGAAGAGCATCCATTAAGAAAGTATAATAACCATTGATACCTGTGTTGCATATTTGTCCAGTGTAACCATCATGGCACTGGCAAATAAAACTTCCCAAAGTGTTGCTACATCTTCCGCGTCCGCTACATACATTTGTACTACCCTTGCATTCATCCACGTCTGGAAAACGAAAAAGATGTTTCGATTGTGATATTGATATATTGTAAACAAACCATCCTGTGTGTCTCTTCTAATCTTTTATACATTTCTGCGGTTTTAACTTAGATAATTAATAAACATTTACATACCTTGCAAATGTCGTGTAAGACTAGCAACACACTTCCATCCTAAACATTACTTTATCCTTCACATTAAGCGATATAATTGTTTTGTTTCACTTGAGCTAGAAGAATAGTTTAATTTACCTTCTTCCTCGTCCTACATTATCAAATACATGGATTTGGTCAAATATAATACTACACAAGTCAAAGAAAATCTAAAAATATGAATAACGCAAAGAGATAAATTATATGGTACAACTAGGAAACGTTAAACAAAATAATGCAAAATAACAATGAAACGTTTCTTAGATATATTATTTCTAGTATGACATATTTGTCTCAATCTTTTTAAATTCCAAAAGTCATCTCGCCTACTTTAGATATTCTCGTAGGTTTCTGAGCATGGTTGCTGTAGTTTATTACTTCAAGGATATCACCCGTAACTCAATATAATCAAAGAATGATAATTATGTAAATATATGTAGCTCTAAATTTCTTCACTAATAACATGTAGGTCAAATGAGAGGTGATACCGTACGTACTCTCACATGAAGCCAATGTAATTGATTAAAGAACTAGCAGAAATATTGGGTTCCTTGTTAACTGTTTCATAACGATTTCATTAATTGTAATACATATGTATATTTATATATTTGTACATTTATGTGTCTGTAATTTAACGGTGATGTATTTTCTTTAACCAGAAACTATTTCAAGCTAATTCAACTTGGTTTGCATGAAGACAAAATAATACCTGTTTCACAGTTTTTTCCAGTGAAGCCTCCATAGCAAATGCAGTTGAAACTTCCTTGAGTATTATAGCATTTTCCGTTGTTGTTACAAAAACTATCTCCATGGCTGCATTCATCCATGTCTGGAAAAAATCAAATCTGAATTCGGCTTCACTTTCTGTCTTCAAACTACATTTTGTGTCTTATTCCTTGAGAGTGCGGTATACTTGTAAATTATAGGTAGTATTTAATGTTATCAGTAGAAATTAATATATTTTTGTATTTGGGGAGTAAAGCCGCTAAGTTGCTTGTTTGTACTTCTATCCATTTCTTTATCGCCTTAATCCATGTGAGTAGCGTCATATGGGTAAGTAGTGCTTGACATTTTGTCCCAAACACACAGAGCTAGCTATCTTTATGGCAATATTGATATATGTTTTAGTACGAAAATATCACCATGAAATGCTAGTCATGCTCATTTTGAGTTTCTAATGACCACACATATATAGTTTGTAAGAGAGTGATATCACAAACTATAGGAAATGTAGTTGTGCACAGACGTTGCTCAGTGACATGAGAGCTCAGCTTAATATAATCGGTTTACATGACAGGCAATCATTCAAGACATTATGCTAACGGACTTTAACGTTTTGTATAATTATGTCCTTATAAAATACAAGTTTTTAACTTAAAATCCTAAGGCATCTTTATCTTCCTTCATATGGATTGTACACAACTATTTTCCAACAACTGAGGCATCATTCTGGTGTTAGCCCTAACTAGCTTCTTGGAGCATATATTGAGTAGATAACATGGATTCAGCTGCGGCATTTTCTTGACCAATCAAACACGTGGATAATATTTAAAATGCTAATGAAATGGGTCATATATTTTCTTATCTCTTATCTCAATTTCAATTACATGCATCAAAAATGCAGAAAAACAACATTGAAGGTGGACATAAATAACGTAATTGAACGATAATGTCAGGTTTGTCACACGAGGAAAAGGGATATAATAGGTACAACAATTGAAAAACAAATTCACTAATTGACCTATGAAAGTATGTATGTCTGTATGCATGAATATATGCATATATGTATGTATGTATGTATGTATGTATGTATGTATGTATGTATGTATGTATGTAAGTATGTATGTATGTATGCATGCATGTTTGTGTGTGTATGTATGTATGTATGTATTTATGTATGCAAGTATGGATGCATGTATATATGTATGTATGTATGTATGCATGAATGTATGTATGTATGTGTGTATGTATGTATGTATATATTTATTTATGTATGTATGTATCTTTGTATCTATGTAGGTAGGTAGGTGGGTAGGTAGGTAGGTAAGTAGGTAAGAATGTAGCTAGTTAGTTAGGTAATTAGGTATGTATGTATGTATGTATGCATGTATGTATCAGTGATAGTATATATGTATGTATCTATGCATTGATGTGCTTTTCTCTATATAAAAGCAGATATGTCGGCTGCTTTGCATATATAATACCTTGTGTACAATCAACGCGTCACAGAAAGCCTGCTCTAGATGTGAAATCCTACTAAATCGACCAACTATGGATATGTGACAACTAAACATATTTGATGATGTTCATGCTGGAATCAGGTATCAAACCCTGCACATACTACTTATATAAAACACCCTCAATGACAACAGGATAACCTTCACATGATCCAAGACGGGGGTAAGAACGGCAAATTCCCAAACACTGAACATATATATCTATGACAAGTATCCATGATACAAATGAATCAGAGATAGAAACCTTGACAGGAACTATCAAAACGCTAGTTAGCTATTGCAGTAATAGTCTTGAACGTAAGAAACCGTTTGCGACAAACTTATTCGACGAAGTTTAATGTGATGATGTGACATATCGAAATGCAATAAAGTTCATGCAAATACAAATTTGGGAAGCAATATGAACTTATAACTATTGTTATATAATAACTTGTCAGCAGCTTAAACTACCTATCACGGATAAAAGACTGTATTTACCAGTGCAACGTCCAAGAGATCCGTTCCATAATCCAGACTGAAGGCAACGCAAAATTGTGTCTCCAAATAATTGGTATCCATTAGCACATGTCATTAAAACCGTCGAAGTGAAAGTTTTTGTCCTCAATTCAATCCCATTTTCATATCTTAGATTGCCATGGGTTGGTGTTACAAGATCCTTGCACTGTATTGCTGAAATTATGTTAGGCTTATATTCATTAAAATGAAATCTATACCACGAGCATTAGATTAATTTGAGTTCTGTATGACACTTGGAGGAGACATTGACAGTACTGCACATAATGTTCAACAAATACATGTACTGAAATAAATATGAATATGAAACAACGTCAAGATATTCCGAATGGAAAGAAATACTACCATTTCTCAGCGATTGTGATCTTTGCATTAATCTACAGGTATTCATTGCAATCATTATGATTAGGGTCGTATCCTAGTCCTATTTCCTTTTAAGTATTGGTTCCAAAGATACAGATGCTGTGTAAGATCATCTCTTTTGTTAGCATCCCGGGCTCAGTTTGTGTTCAGTTTGTAATTTGTGTGGATTGCTTGATTCAAATTATTGTATCTACGTTTTTCAGTATAATTATTTTCGTTTTATGTCTTTGTCATTTCATTACTAACTGCGTTGCTCACGGGAAAGTTCACTACTTGTTATCGATAGATATCTTCCTTCCGTTTAACAATAGCTGAGTGCATGATGCCTATAGTTCTCACCGTGATGACAATTATTAACTTTGATATTTGGTTATTGCATTTACAGACTTAGAAGAAAGGCCATTATAATACGGTATGCACATTTAATCTGTATTGTGTCTTGGCCTTCCTCCATGTCTTGCCTACATGAATAATATCGTTTCTGCAAGCATTATATTACATAGCTAATATTTGTTTGTGATTTTAGATTATATATTAAGATTACTACTTGGAGATAAACATGTTTACTTGGATCCGCGTCAAGGACATTGCTAATATTCATGGGAAATACCTGCTCCTCCTGATCTTTTACACGTTCTTTCCTAAATGTTTAGTAAGAGAGCTGACCTTCTTTATAACGTAAGATATTCTGCAAACAAATTGTATGGGAAAATGACTCTAGACCTGTTGTTCTTATTATATTGTATTTCCTATATAATGGTAGTCAAAGACAAAGTTACTTATTCCATAGCTCATCATCAGTCTTATTGAGATAAATTTTAGCTGTCCCAGTTTTCTTTTATCAGCATGTATTTATTTTAAATATTCATTGGAATTACAAAGTGATCTTTGATTGTAGGACTAAATCAAAATTTTAGATTTATTTTGTACGTATTCATGGACGTTTTGGATTATGATATTGAAATGCGTCAGCACTAATGATACGTCAACACTATATTCGACTCTTCGCAAGTAATCACATTCCAAATTGGAATTGACTCGGAATTTCTCTGAATTCATTGGTTGTAATTTATAGTGTTATACTTGCGCTAGAACTATTAGGACTATTTGAGATTGATTCCGATTAGATTAAGTTCTTTTTAAAATTTCAATTTGCATTCATGGTAAGTAAGTTATTTGTTGAAATCGTTTATCTTCGGTCTTTTTGTTATTTAGTTTAAGAACATAACGTAGTAACAAATTGTACATTGTATGTATTGTTTAGTACGGCTTCGTAAGGTCCATGCGACCAGGGTCTAATTTATCAATGATACAAATATGTCGCAGATAAAAGATGACGCAAGGTTATTCATTACTGCTAAGGTGTGGGGAGGGAATTAGGTGTGTGCAACATTAAAATAAGTTATTTCGCTGCTGATTAATCAACCATATTACCAAACATCATTTGCATTATGTGAGTTAGGATCCTTTGTTTGATTAAAGAAGAAAATACAATTGCATTGTGGGCGTTTATGGTGCAGTGTTGCTTTTTTGGCATGACACTAAAGGTGCTAGGAGTTTGATTTTGAAGAATTAATTTTTCGCTTGTATTGGACATGTAACCGAGTACTGAAGTAGTATTCTTTTTTTTGTATGGGTTGGGTGACGATTGGACCGTTGGATTAGGACAACGAAACTATGATTTAGTGTTGGGTCAGCTTTGTAGAATCACGTCAGTTTGGTTTATTTTGGAAGTATCACAAATATTTGATTTCAAACAGAGTATTTATTTTCTATAAATTTGTTTCTTGTTCATTTTGATATTGATAGAAATCCTATTGTCTTATCAGATTATACTTAATGTTAAAGGTTTTGATAATTATTTTATTCTTGCGCAGTGAAAATGTGTCAGAACGCTTCTTTGATGTCTTTTTCTGATTTATAAGTGAATGAATGTCTACCACATTTTTATTGGCCTCATTTACACATTTGTAGTATTTCCTTAATGATTCATATATTTGTACTTTAGTATGTGTGGCAAATCTATGATATCTCGGTCATCCTAATTACGGAAATTACACTTCAGGGAAAGGAAAACATTCAAAATCGTTCAAACGGTGTACAACTATCAATGAAATAATTTGGCAAGTCCATGATTGCGGACTGCTGCACATTTGCAAAGAAATTTAACATTCCAAACATTTCTGCATTTAATGTTACCTTGGTCTGGCAGCGTTTAATGTCATAAATCAATTCCAAATTTAGTTGCTAAATTTGCTGATTAGTTATGACCAACGCTATTTATATGTATCCATCACGTTACTATTAGGCATTTTTCTATGTATTTGATTTGAATTTGACAGGAAGAGCATCCATTAAGAAAGTATAATAACCATTGATACCTGTGTTGCATATTTGTCCAGTGTAACCATCATGGCACTGGCAAATAAAACTTCCCAAAGTGTTGCTACATCTTCCGCGTCCGCTACATACATTTGTACTACCCTTGCATTCATCCACGTCTGGAAAACGAAAAAGATGTTTCGATTGTGATATTGATATATTGTAAACAAACCATCCTGTGTGTCTCTTCTAATGTTTTATACATTTCTGCGGTTTTAACTTAGATAATTAATAAACATTTACATACCTTGCAAATGTCGTGTAAGACTAGCAACACACTTCCATCCTAAACATTACTTTATCCTTCACATTAAGCGATATAATTGTTTTGTTTCACTTGAGCTAGAAGAATAGTTTAATTTACCTTCTTCCTCGTCCTACATTATCAAATACATGGATTTGGTCAAATATAATACTACACAAGTCAAAGAAAATCTAAAAATATGAATAACGCAAAGAGATAAATTATATGGTACAACTAGGAAACGTTAAACAAAATAATGCAAAATAACAATGAAACGTTTCTTAGATATATTATTTCTAGTATGACATATTTGTCTCAATCTTTTTAAATTCCAAAAGTCATCTCGCCTACTTTAGATATTCTCGTAGGTTTCTGAGCATGGTTGCTGTAGTTTATTACTTCAAGGATATCACCCGTAACTCAATATAATCAAAGAATGATAATTATGTAAATATATGTAGCTCTAAATTTCTTCACTAATAACATGTAGGTCAAATGAGAGGTGATACCGTACGTACTCTCACATGAAGCCAATGTAATTGATTAAAGAACTAGCAGAAATATTGGGTTCCTTGTTAACTGTTTCATAACGATTTCATTAATTGTAATACATATGTATATTTATATATTTGTACATTTATGTGTCTGTAATTTAACGGTGATGTATTTTCTTTAACCAGAAACTATTTCAAGCTAATTCAACTTGGTTTGCATGAAGACAAAATAATACCTGTTTCACAGTTTTTTCCAGTGAAGCCTCCATAGCAAATGCAGTTGAAACTTCCTTGAGTATTATAGCATTTTCCGTTGTTGTTACAAAAACTATCTCCATGGCTGCATTCATCCATGTCTGGAAAAAATCAAATCTGAATTCGGCTTCACTTTCTGTCTTCAAACTACATTTTGTGTCTTATTCCTTGAGAGTGCGGTATACTTGTAAATTATAGTTAGTAATTAATGTTATCAGTAGAAATTAATATATTTTTGTATTTGGGGAGTAAAGCTGCTAAGTTGCTTGTTTGTACTTCCACCCATTTCTTTATCGCCTTAATCCATGTGAGTAGCGTCGTATGGGTAAGTAGTGCTTGACATTTTGTCCCAAACACACAGAGCTAGCTATCTTTATGGCAATATTAATATATGTTTTAGTACGAAAATATCACCATGAAATGCTAGTCATGCTCATTTTGAGTTTCTAATGACCACACATATATAGTTTGTAAGAGAGTGATATCACAAACTATAGGAAATGTAGTTGTGCACAGACGTTGCTCAGTGACATGAGAGCTCAGCTTAATATAATCGGTTTACATGACAGGCAATCATTCAAGACATTATGCTAACGGACTTTAACGTTTTGTATAATTATGTCCTTATAAAATACAAGTTTTTAACTTAAAATCATAAGGCATCTTTATCTTCCTTCATATGGATTGTACACAACTATTTTCCAACAACTGAGGCATCATTCTGGTGTTAGCCCTAACTAGCTTCTTGGAGCATATATTGAGTAGATAACATGGATTGAGCTGCGGCATTTTCTTGACCAATCAAACACGTGGATAATATTTAAAATGCTAATGAAATGGGTCATATATTTTCTTATCTCTTATCTCGATTTCAATTATATGCATCAAAAATGCAGAAAAACAACATTGAAGGTGGACATAAATAACGTAATTGAACGATAATGTCAGGTTTGTCACACGAGGAAAAGGGATATAATAGGTACAACAATTGAAAAACAAATTCATTAAATGACCTATAAAAGTATGTATGTCTGTATGCATGAATGTATGCATATATGTATGTATGTATGTATGTATGTATGTATGTAAGTATGTATGTATGTATGCATGCATGTTTGTGTGTGTATGTATGTATGTATGTATTTATGTATGTAAGTATGGATGCATGTATATATGTATGTATGTATGCATGAATGTATGTATGTATGTATGTGTGTATGTATGTATGTATGTATATATTTATTTATGTATGTATGTATCTTTGTATCTATGTAGGTAGGTAGGTGGGTAGGTAGGTAGGTAGGTAGGTAGGTAAGAATGTAGCTAGTTAGTTAGGTAATTAGGTATGTATGTATGTATGCATGTATGTATCAGTGATAGTATATATGTATGTATCTATGCATTGATGTGCTTTTCTCTATATAAAAGCAGATATGTCGGCTGCTTTGCATATATAATACCTTGTGTACAATCAACGCGTCACAGAAAGCCTGCTCTAGATGTGAAATCCTACTAAATCGACCAACTATGGATATGTGACAACTAAACATATTTGATGATGTTCATGCTGGAATCAGGTATCAAACCCTGCACATACTACTTATATAAAACACCCTCAATGACAACAGGATAACCTTCACATGATCCAAGACGGGGGTAAGAACGGCAAATTCCCAAACACTGAACATATATATCTATGACAAGTATCCATGATACAAATGAATCAGAGATAGAAACCTTGACAGGAACTATCAAAACGCTAGTTAGCTATTGCAGTAATAGTCTTGAACGTAAGAAACAGTTTGCGACAAACTTATTCGACGAAGTTTAATGTGATGATGTGACATATCGAAATGCAATAAAGTTCATGCAAATACAAATTTGGGAAGCAATATGAACTTATAACTATTGTTATATAATAACTTGTCAGCAGCTTAAACTACCTATCACGGATAAAAGACTGTATTTACCAGTGCAACGTCCAAGAGATCCGTTCCATAATCCAGACTGAAGGCAACGCAAAATTGTGTCTCCAAATAATTGGTATCCATTAGCACATGTCATTAAAACCGTCGAATTGAAAGTTTTTGTCCTCAATTCAATCCCATTTTCATATCTTAGATTGCCATGGGTTGGTCTTACAAGATCCTTGCACTGTATTGCTGAAATTGTGTTAGGCTTATATTCATTAAAATGAAATCTATACCACGAGCATTAGATTAATTTGAGTTCTGTATGACACTTGGAGGAGACATTGACAGTACTGCACATAATGCTCAACAAATACATGTACTGAAATAAATATGAATATGAAACAACGTCAAGATATTCCGAATGGAAAGAAATACTACCATTTCTCAGCGATTGTGATCTTTGCATTAATCTACAGGTATTCATTGCAATCATTATGATTAGGGTCGTATCCTAGTCCTATTTCATTTTAAGTATTGGTTCCAAAGATACAGATGCTGTGTAAGATTATCTCTTTTGTTAGCATCCCGGGCTCAGTTTGTGTTCAGTTTGTAATTTGTGTGGATTGCTTGATTCAAATTATTGTATCTACGTTTTTCAGTATAATTATTTTCGTTTTATGTCTTTGTCATTTCATTACTAACTGCGTTGCTCACGGGAAAGTTCACTACTTGTTATCGATAGATATCTTCCTTCCGTTTAACAATAGCTGAGTGCATGATGCCTATAGTTCTCACCGTGATGACAATTATTAACTTTGATATTTGGTTATTGCATTTACAGACTTAGAAGAAAGGCCATTATAATACGGTATGCACATTTAATCTGTATTGTGTCTTGGCCTTCCTCCATGTCTTGCCTACATGAATAATATCGTTTCTGCAAGCATTATATTACATAGCTAATATTTGTTTGTGATTTTAGATTATATATTAAGATTACTACTTGGAGATAAACATGTTTACTTGGATCCGCGTCAAGGACATTGCTAATATTCATGGGAAATACCTGCTCCTCCTGATCTTTTACACGTTCTTTCCTAAATGTTTAGTAAGAGAGCTGACCTTCTTTATAACGTAAGATATTCTGCAAACAAATTGTATGGGAAAATGACTCTAGACCTGTTGTTCTTATTATATTGTATTTCCTATATAATGGTAGTCAAAGACAAAGTTACTTATTCCATAGCTCATCATCAGTCTTATTGAGATAAATTTTAGCTGTCCCAGTTTTCTTTTATCAGCATGTATTTATTTTAAATATTCATTGGAATTACAAAGTGATCTTTGATTGTAGGACTAAATCAAAATTTTAGATTTATTTTGTACGTATTCATGGACGTTTTGGATTATGATATTGAAATGCGTCAGCACTAATGATACGTCAACACTATATTCGACTCTTCGCAAGTAATCACATTCCAAATTGGAATTGACTCGGAATTTCTCTGAATTCATTGGTTGTAATTTATAGTGTTATACTTGCGCTAGAACTATTAGGACTATTTGAGATTGATTCCGATTAGATTAAGTTCTTTTTAAAATTTCAATTTGCATTCATGGTAAGTAAGTTATTTGTTGAAATCGTTTATCTTCGGTCTTTTTGTTATTTAGTTTAAGAACATAACGTAGTAACAAATTGTACATTGTATGTATTGTTTAGTACGGCTTCGTAAGGTCCATGCGACCAGGGTCTAATTTATCAATGATACAAATATGTCACAGATAAAAGATGACGCAAGGTTATTCATTACTGCTAAGGTGTGGGGAGGGAATTAGGTGTGTGCAACATTAAAATAAGTTATTTCGCTGCTGATTAATCAACCATATTACCAAACATCATTTGCATTATGTGAGTTAGGATCCTTTGTTTGATTAAAGAAGAAAATACAATTGCATTGTGGGCGTTTATGGTGCAGTGTTGCTTTTTTGGCATGACACTAAAGGTGCTAGGAGTTTGATTTTGAAGAATTAATTTTTCGCTTGTATTGGACATGTAACCGAGTACTGAAGTAGTATTCTTTTTTTTGTATGGGTTGGGTGACGATTGGACCGTTGGATTAGGACAACGAAACTATGATTTAGTGTTGGGTCAGCTTTGTAGAATCACGTCAGTTTGGTTTATTTTGGAAGTATCACAAATATTTGATTTCAAACAGAGTATTTATTTTCTATAAATTTGTTTCTTGTTCATTTTGATATTGATAGAAATCCTATTGTCTTATCACATTATACTTAATGTTAAGGGTTTTGATAATTATTTTATTATTGCGTAGTAAAAATGTGTCAGAACGCTTCTTTGATGTCTTTTTCTGATTTATAAGTGAATGAATGTCTACCACATTTTTATTGGCCTCATTTACACATCTGTAGTAGTTCCTTAATGATTCATATATTTGTACCTTAGTATGTGTGGCAAATCTATGATATCTCGGTCATCCTAATTACGGAAATTACACTTCAGGGAAGGGAAAATAATCAAAATCGTTCAAACGGTGTACAACTATCAATGAAATAATTTGGCAAGTCCATGATTGCGGACTGCTGCACATTTGCAAAGAAATTTAACATTCCAAACATTTCTGCATTTGATGTTACCTTGGTCTGGCAGCGTTTAATGTCATAAATCAATTCCAAATTTAGTTGCTAAATTTGCTGATTAGTTATGATCAACGCTATTTATATGTATCCATCACGTTACTATTAGGCATTTTTCTATGTATTTGATTTGAATTTGACAGGAAGAGCATCCATTAAGAAAGTATAATAACCATTGATACCTGTGTTGCATATTTGTCCAGTGTAACCATCATGGCACTGGCAAATAAAACTTCCCAAAGTGTTGCTACATCTTCCGCGTCCGCTACATACATTTGTACTACCCTTGCATTCATCCACGTCTGGAAAACGAAAAAGATGTTTCGATTGTGATATTGATATATTGTAAACAAACCATCCTGTGTGTCTCTTCTAATCTTTTATACATTTCTGCGGTTTTAACTTAGATAATTAATAAACATTTACATACCTTGCAAATGTCGTGTAAGACTAGCAACACACTTCCATCCTAAACATTACTTTATCCTTCACATTAAGCGATATAATTGTTTTGTTTCACTTGAGCTAGAAGAATAGTTTAATTTACCTTCTTCCTCGTCCTACATTATCAAATACATGGATTTGGTCAAATATAATACTACACAAGTCAAAGAAAATCTAAAAATATGAATAACGCAAAGAGATAAATTATATGGTACAACTAGGAAACGTTAAACAAAATAATGCAAAATAACAATGAAACGTTTCTTAGATATATTATTTCTAGTATGACATATTTGTCTCAATCTTTTTAAATTCCAAAAGTCATCTCGCCTACTTTAGATATTCTCGTAGGTTTCTGAGCATGGTTGCTGTAGTTTATTACTTCAAGGATATCACCCGTAACTCAATATAATCAAAGAATGATAATTATGTAAATATATGTAGCTCTAAATTTCTTCACTAATAACATGTAGGTCAAATGAGAGGTGATACCGTACGTACTCTCACATGAAGCCAATGTAATTGATTAAAGAACTAGCAGAAATATTGGGTTCCTTGTTAACTGTTTCATAACGATTTCATTAATTGTAATACATATGTATATTTATATATTTGTACATTTATGTGTCTGTAATTTAACGGTGATGTATTTTCTTTAACCAGAAACTATTTCAAGCTAATTCAACTTGGTTTGCATGAAGACAAAATAATACCTGTTTCACAGTTTTTTCCAGTGAAGCCTCCATAGCAAATGCAGTTGAAACTTCCTTGAGTATTATAGCATTTTCCGTTGTTGTTACAAAAACTATCTCCATGGCTGCATTCATCCATGTCTGGAAAAAATCAAATCTGAATTCGGCTTCACTTTCTGTCTTCAAACTACATTTTGTGTCTTATTCCTTGAGAGTGCGGTATACTTGTAAATTATAGGTAGTATTTAATGTTATCAGTAGAAATTAATATATTTTTGTATTTGGGGAGTAAAGCCGCTAAGTTGCTTGTTTGTACTTCTATCCATTTCTTTATCGCCTTAATCCATGTGAGTAGCGTCATATGGGTAAGTAGTGCTTGACATTTTGTCCCAAACACACAGAGCTAGCTATCTTTATGGCAATATTGATATATGTTTTAGTACGAAAATATCACCATGAAATGCTAGTCATGCTCATTTTGAGTTTCTAATGACCACACATATATAGTTTGTAAGAGAGTGATATCACAAACTATAGGAAATGTAGTTGTGCACAGACGTTGCTCAGTGACATGAGAGCTCAGCTTAATATAATCGGTTTACATGACAGGCAATCATTCAAGACATTATGCTAACGGACTTTAACGTTTTGTATAATTATGTCCTTATAAAATACAAGTTTTTAACTTAAAATCCTAAGGCATCTTTATCTTCCTTCATATGGATTGTACACAACTATTTTCCAACAACTGAGGCATCATTCTGGTGTTAGCCCTAACTAGCTTCTTGGAGCATATATTGAGTAGATAACATGGATTCAGCTGCGGCATTTTCTTGACCAATCAAACACGTGGATAATATTTAAAATGCTAATGAAATGGGTCATATATTTTCTTATCTCTTATCTCAATTTCAATTACATGCATCAAAAATGCAGAAAAACAACATTGAAGGTGGACATAAATAACGTAATTGAACGATAATGTCAGGTTTGTCACACGAGGAAAAGGGATATAATAGGTACAACAATTGAAAAACAAATTCACTAATTGACCTATGAAAGTATGTATGTCTGTATGCATGAATATATGCATATATGTATGTATGTATGTATGTATGTATGTATGTATGTATGTATGTATGTATGTAAGTATGTATGTATGTATGCATGCATGTTTGTGTGTGTATGTATGTATGTATGTATTTATGTATGCAAGTATGGATGCATGTATATATGTATGTATGTATGTATGCATGAATGTATGTATGTATGTGTGTATGTATGTATGTATATATTTATTTATGTATGTATGTATCTTTGTATCTATGTAGGTAGGTAGGTGGGTAGGTAGGTAGGTAAGTAGGTAAGAATGTAGCTAGTTAGTTAGGTAATTAGGTATGTATGTATGTATGTATGCATGTATGTATCAGTGATAGTATATATGTATGTATCTATGCATTGATGTGCTTTTCTCTATATAAAAGCAGATATGTCGGCTGCTTTGCATATATAATACCTTGTGTACAATCAACGCGTCACAGAAAGCCTGCTCTAGATGTGAAATCCTACTAAATCGACCAACTATGGATATGTGACAACTAAACATATTTGATGATGTTCATGCTGGAATCAGGTATCAAACCCTGCACATACTACTTATATAAAACACCCTCAATGACAACAGGATAACCTTCACATGATCCAAGACGGGGGTAAGAACGGCAAATTCCCAAACACTGAACATATATATCTATGACAAGTATCCATGATACAAATGAATCAGAGATAGAAACCTTGACAGGAACTATCAAAACGCTAGTTAGCTATTGCAGTAATAGTCTTGAACGTAAGAAACCGTTTGCGACAAACTTATTCGACGAAGTTTAATGTGATGATGTGACATATCGAAATGCAATAAAGTTCATGCAAATACAAATTTGGGAAGCAATATGAACTTATAACTATTGTTATATAATAACTTGTCAGCAGCTTAAACTACCTATCACGGATAAAAGACTGTATTTACCAGTGCAACGTCCAAGAGATCCGTTCCATAATCCAGACTGAAGGCAACGCAAAATTGTGTCTCCAAATAATTGGTATCCATTAGCACATGTCATTAAAACCGTCGAAGTGAAAGTTTTTGTCCTCAATTCAATCCCATTTTCATATCTTAGATTGCCATGGGTTGGTGTTACAAGATCCTTGCACTGTATTGCTGAAATTATGTTAGGCTTATATTCATTAAAATGAAATCTATACCACGAGCATTAGATTAATTTGAGTTCTGTATGACACTTGGAGGAGACATTGACAGTACTGCACATAATGTTCAACAAATACATGTACTGAAATAAATATGAATATGAAACAACGTCAAGATATTCCGAATGGAAAGAAATACTACCATTTCTCAGCGATTGTGATCTTTGCATTAATCTACAGGTATTCATTGCAATCATTATGATTAGGGTCGTATCCTAGTCCTATTTCCTTTTAAGTATTGGTTCCAAAGATACAGATGCTGTGTAAGATCATCTCTTTTGTTAGCATCCCGGGCTCAGTTTGTGTTCAGTTTGTAATTTGTGTGGATTGCTTGATTCAAATTATTGTATCTACGTTTTTCAGTATAATTATTTTCGTTTTATGTCTTTGTCATTTCATTACTAACTGCGTTGCTCACGGGAAAGTTCACTACTTGTTATCGATAGATATCTTCCTTCCGTTTAACAATAGCTGAGTGCATGATGCCTATAGTTCTCACCGTGATGACAATTATTAACTTTGATATTTGGTTATTGCATTTACAGACTTAGAAGAAAGGCCATTATAATACGGTATGCACATTTAATCTGTATTGTGTCTTGGCCTTCCTCCATGTCTTGCCTACATGAATAATATCGTTTCTGCAAGCATTATATTACATAGCTAATATTTGTTTGTGATTTTAGATTATATATTAAGATTACTACTTGGAGATAAACATGTTTACTTGGATCCGCGTCAAGGACATTGCTAATATTCATGGGAAATACCTGCTCCTCCTGATCTTTTACACGTTCTTTCCTAAATGTTTAGTAAGAGAGCTGACCTTCTTTATAACGTAAGATATTCTGCAAACAAATTGTATGGGAAAATGACTCTAGACCTGTTGTTCTTATTATATTGTATTTCCTATATAATGGTAGTCAAAGACAAAGTTACTTATTCCATAGCTCATCATCAGTCTTATTGAGATAAATTTTAGCTGTCCCAGTTTTCTTTTATCAGCATGTATTTATTTTAAATATTCATTGGAATTACAAAGTGATCTTTGATTGTAGGACTAAATCAAAATTTTAGATTTATTTTGTACGTATTCATGGACGTTTTGGATTATGATATTGAAATGCGTCAGCACTAATGATACGTCAACACTATATTCGACTCTTCGCAAGTAATCACATTCCAAATTGGAATTGACTCGGAATTTCTCTGAATTCATTGGTTGTAATTTATAGTGTTATACTTGCGCTAGAACTATTAGGACTATTTGAGATTGATTCCGATTAGATTAAGTTCTTTTTAAAATTTCAATTTGCATTCATGGTAAGTAAGTTATTTGTTGAAATCGTTTATCTTCGGTCTTTTTGTTATTTAGTTTAAGAACATAACGTAGTAACAAATTGTACATTGTATGTATTGTTTAGTACGGCTTCGTAAGGTCCATGCGACCAGGGTCTAATTTATCAATGATACAAATATGTCGCAGATAAAAGATGACGCAAGGTTATTCATTACTGCTAAGGTGTGGGGAGGGAATTAGGTGTGTGCAACATTAAAATAAGTTATTTCGCTGCTGATTAATCAACCATATTACCAAACATCATTTGCATTATGTGAGTTAGGATCCTTTGTTTGATTAAAGAAGAAAATACAATTGCATTGTGGGCGTTTATGGTGCAGTGTTGCTTTTTTGGCATGACACTAAAGGTGCTAGGAGTTTGATTTTGAAGAATTAATTTTTCGCTTGTATTGGACATGTAACCGAGTACTGAAGTAGTATTCTTTTTTTTGTATGGGTTGGGTGACGATTGGACCGTTGGATTAGGACAACGAAACTATGATTTAGTGTTGGGTCAGCTTTGTAGAATCACGTCAGTTTGGTTTATTTTGGAAGTATCACAAATATTTGATTTCAAACAGAGTATTTATTTTCTATAAATTTGTTTCTTGTTCATTTTGATATTGATAGAAATCCTATTGTCTTATCACATTATACTTAATGTTAAGGGTTTTGATAATTATTTTATTATTGCGTAGTAAAAATGTGTCAGAACGCTTCTTTGATGTCTTTTTCTGATTTATAAGTGAATGAATGTCTACCACATTTTTATTGGCCTCATTTACACATCTGTAGTAGTTCCTTAATGATTCATATATTTGTACCTTAGTATGTGTGGCAAATCTATGATATCTCGGTCATCCTAATTACGGAAATTACACTTCAGGGAAAGGAAAATAATCAAAATCGTTCAAACGGTGTACAACTATCAATGAAATAATTTGGCAAGTCCATGATTGCGGACTGCTGCACATTTGCAAAGAAATTTAACATTCCAAACATTTCTGCATTTGATGTTACCTTGGTCTGGCAGCGTTTAATGTCATAAATCAATTCCAAATTTAGTTGCTAAATTTGCTGATTAGTTATGATCAACGCTATTTATATGTATCCATCACGTTACTATTAGGCATTTTTCTATGTATTTGATTTGAATTTGACAGGAAGAGCATCCATTAAGAAAGTATAATAACCATTGATACCTGTGTTGCATATTTGTCCAGTGTAACCATCATGGCACTGGCAAATAAAACTTCCCAAAGTGTTGCTACATCTTCCGCGTCCGCTACATACATTTGTACTACCCTTGCATTCATCCACGTCTGGAAAACGAAAAAGATGTTTCGATTGTGATATTGATATATTGTAAACAAACCATCCTGTGTGTCTCTTCTAATCTTTTATACATTTCTGCGGTTTTAACTTAGATAATTAATAAACATTTACATACCTTGCAAATGTCGTGTAAGACTAGCAACACACTTCCATCCTAAACATTACTTTATCCTTCACATTAAGCGATATAATTGTTTTGTTTCACTTGAGCTAGAAGAATAGTTTAATTTACCTTCTTCCTCGTCCTACATTATCAAATACATGGATTTGGTCAAATATAATACTACACAAGTCAAAGAAAATCTAAAAATATGAATAACGCAAAGAGATAAATTATATGGTACAACTAGGAAACGTTAAACAAAATAATGCAAAATAACAATGAAACGTTTCTTAGATATATTATTTCTAGTATGACATATTTGTCTCAATCTTTTTAAATTCCAAAAGTCATCTCGCCTACTTTAGATATTCTCGTAGGTTTCTGAGCATGGTTGCTGTAGTTTATTACTTCAAGGATATCACCCGTAACTCAATATAATCAAAGAATGATAATTATGTAAATATATGTAGCTCTAAATTTCTTCACTAATAACATGTAGGTCAAATGAGAGGTGATACCGTACGTACTCTCACATGAAGCCAATGTAATTGATTAAAGAACTAGCAGAAATATTGGGTTCCTTGTTAACTGTTTCATAACGATTTCATTAATTGTAATACATATGTATATTTATATATTTGTACATTTATGTGTCTGTAATTTAACGGTGATGTATTTTCTTTAACCAGAAACTATTTCAAGCTAATTCAACTTGGTTTGCATGAAGACAAAATAATACCTGTTTCACAGTTTTTTCCAGTGAAGCCTCCATAGCAAATGCAGTTGAAACTTCCTTGAGTATTATAGCATTTTCCGTTGTTGTTACAAAAACTATCTCCATGGCTGCATTCATCCATGTCTGGAAAAAATCAAATCTGAATTCGGCTTCACTTTCTGTCTTCAAACTACATTTTGTGTCTTATTCCTTGAGAGTGCGGTATACTTGTAAATTATAGGTAGTATTTAATGTTATCAGTAGAAATTAATATATTTTTGTATTTGGGGAGTAAAGCCGCTAAGTTGCTTGTTTGTACTTCTATCCATTTCTTTATCGCCTTAATCCATGTGAGTAGCGTCATATGGGTAAGTAGTGCTTGACATTTTGTCCCAAACACACAGAGCTAGCTATCTTTATGGCAATATTGATATATGTTTTAGTACGAAAATATCACCATGAAATGCTAGTCATGCTCATTTTGAGTTTCTAATGACCACACATATATAGTTTGTAAGAGAGTGATATCACAAACTATAGGAAATGTAGTTGTGCACAGACGTTGCTCAGTGACATGAGAGCTCAGCTTAATATAATCGGTTTACATGACAGGCAATCATTCAAGACATTATGCTAACGGACTTTAACGTTTTGTATAATTATGTCCTTATAAAATACAAGTTTTTAACTTAAAATCCTAAGGCATCTTTATCTTCCTTCATATGGATTGTACACAACTATTTTCCAACAACTGAGGCATCATTCTGGTGTTAGCCCTAACTAGCTTCTTGGAGCATATATTGAGTAGATAACATGGATTCAGCTGCGGCATTTTCTTGACCAATCAAACACGTGGATAATATTTAAAATGCTAATGAAATGGGTCATATATTTTCTTATCTCTTATCTCAATTTCAATTACATGCATCAAAAATGCAGAAAAACAACATTGAAGGTGGACATAAATAACGTAATTGAACGATAATGTCAGGTTTGTCACACGAGGAAAAGGGATATAATAGGTACAACAATTGAAAAACAAATTCACTAATTGACCTATGAAAGTATGTATGTCTGTATGCATGAATATATGCATATATGTATGTATGTATGTATGTATGTATGTATGTATGTATGTATGTATGTATGTATGTAAGTATGTATGTATGTATGCATGCATGTTTGTGTGTGTATGTATGTATGTATGTATTTATGTATGTAAGTATGGATGCATGTATATATGTATGTATGTATGTATGCATGAATGTATGTATGTATGTGTGTATGTATGTATGTATATATTTATTTATGTATGTATGTATCTTTGTATCTATGTAGGTAGGTAGGTGGGTAGGTAGGTAGGTAAGTAGGTAAGAATGTAGCTAGTTAGTTAGGTAATTAGGTATGTATGTATGTATGTATGCATGTATGTATCAGTGATAGTATATATGTATGTATCTATGCATTGATGTGCTTTTCTCTATATAAAAGCAGATATGTCGGCTGCTTTGCATATATAATACCTTGTGTACAATCAACGCGTCACAGAAAGCCTGCTCTAGATGTGAAATCCTACTAAATCGACCAACTATGGATATGTGACAACTAAACATATTTGATGATGTTCATGCTGGAATCAGGTATCAAACCCTGCACATACTACTTATATAAAACACCCTCAATGACAACAGGATAACCTTCACATGATCCAAGACGGGGGTAAGAACGGCAAATTCCCAAACACTGAACATATATATCTATGACAAGTATCCATGATACAAATGAATCAGAGATAGAAACCTTGACAGGAACTATCAAAACGCTAGTTAGCTATTGCAGTAATAGTCTTGAACGTAAGAAACCGTTTGCGACAAACTTATTCGACGAAGTTTAATGTGATGATGTGACATATCGAAATGCAATAAAGTTCATGCAAATACAAATTTGGGAAGCAATATGAACTTATAACTATTGTTATATAATAACTTGTCAGCAGCTTAAACTACCTATCACGGATAAAAGACTGTATTTACCAGTGCAACGTCCAAGAGATCCGTTCCATAATCCAGACTGAAGGCAACGCAAAATTGTGTCTCCAAATAATTGGTATCCATTAGCACATGTCATTAAAACCGTCGAAGTGAAAGTTTTTGTCCTCAATTCAATCCCATTTTCATATCTTAGATTGCCATGGGTTGGTGTTACAAGATCCTTGCACTGTATTGCTGAAATTATGTTAGGCTTATATTCATTAAAATGAAATCTATACCACGAGCATTAGATTAATTTGAGTTCTGTATGACACTTGGAGGAGACATTGACAGTACTGCACATAATGTTCAACAAATACATGTACTGAAATAAATATGAATATGAAACAACGTCAAGATATTCCGAATGGAAAGAAATACTACCATTTCTCAGCGATTGTGATCTTTGCATTAATCTACAGGTATTCATTGCAATCATTATGATTAGGGTCGTATCCTAGTCCTATTTCCTTTTAAGTATTGGTTCCAAAGATACAGATGCTGTGTAAGATTATCTCTTTTGTTAGCATCCCGGGCTCAGTTTGTGTTCAGTTTGTAATTTGTGTGGATTGCTTGATTCAAATTATTGTATCTACGTTTTTCAGTATAATTATTTTCGTTTTATGTCTTTGTCATTTCATTACTAACTGCGTTGCTCACGGGAAAGTTCACTACTTGTTATCGATAGATATCTTCCTTCCGTTTAACAATAGCTGAGTGCATGATGCCTATAGTTCTCACCGTGATGACAATTATTAACTTTGATATTTGGTTATTGCATTTACAGACTTAGAAGAAAGGCCATTATAATACGGTATGCACATTTAATCTGTATTGTGTCTTGGCCTTCCTCCATGTCTTGCCTACATGAATAATATCGTTTCTGCAAGCATTATATTACATAGCTAATATTTGTTTGTGATTTTAGATTATATATTAAGATTACTACTTGGAGATAAACATGTTTACTTGGATCCGCGTCAAGGACATTGCTAATATTCATGGGAAATACCTGCTCCTCCTGATCTTTTACACGTTCTTTCCTAAATGTTTAGTAAGAGAGCTGACCTTCTTTATAACGTAAGATATTCTGCAAACAAATTGTATGGGAAAATGACTCTAGACCTGTTGTTCTTATTATATTGTATTTCCTATATAATGGTAGTCAAAGACAAAGTTACTTATTCCATAGCTCATCATCAGTCTTATTGAGATAAATTTTAGCTGTCCCAGTTTTCTTTTATCAGCATGTATTTATTTTAAATATTCATTGGAATTACAAAGTGATCTTTGATTGTAGGACTAAATCAAAATTTTAGATTTATTTTGTACGTATTCATGGACGTTTTGGATTATGATATTGAAATGCGTCAGCACTAATGATACGTCAACACTATATTCGACTCTTCGCAAGTAATCACATTCCAAATTGGAATTGACTCGGAATTTCTCTGAATTCATTGGTTGTAATTTATAGTGTTATACTTGCGCTAGAACTATTAGGACTATTTGAGATTGATTCCGATTAGATTAAGTTCTTTTTAAAATTTCAATTTGCATTCATGGTAAGTAAGTTATTTGTTGAAATCGTTTATCTTCGGTCTTTTTGTTATTTAGTTTAAGAACATAACGTAGTAACAAATTGTACATTGTATGTATTGTTTAGTACGGCTTCGTAAGGTCCATGCGACCAGGGTCTAATTTATCAATGATACAAATATGTCACAGATAAAAGATGACGCAAGGTTATTCATTACTGCTAAGGTGTGGGGAGGGAATTAGGTGTGTGCAACATTAAAATAAGTTATTTCGCTGCTGATTAATCAACCATATTACCAAACATCATTTGCATTATGTGAGTTAGGATCCTTTGTTTGATTAAAGAAGAAAATACAATTGCATTGTGGGCGTTTATGGTGCAGTGTTGCTTTTTTGGCATGACACTAAAGGTGCTAGGAGTTTGATTTTGAAGAATTAATTTTTCGCTTGTATTGGACATGTAACCGAGTACTGAAGTAGTATTCTTTTTTTTGTATGGGTTGGGTGACGATTGGACCGTTGGATTAGGACAACGAAACTATGATTTAGTGTTGGGTCAGCTTTGTAGAATCACGTCAGTTTGGTTTATTTTGGAAGTATCACAAATATTTGATTTCAAACAGAGTATTTATTTTCTATAAATTTGTTTCTTGTTCATTTTGATATTGATAGAAATCCTATTGTCTTATCACATTATACTTAATGTTAAGGGTTTTGATAATTATTTTATTATTGCGTAGTAAAAATGTGTCAGAACGCTTCTTTGATGTCTTTTTCTGATTTATAAGTGAATGAATGTCTACCACATTTTTATTGGCCTCATTTACACATCTGTAGTAGTTCCTTAATGATTCATATATTTGTACCTTAGTATGTGTGGCAAATCTATGATATCTCGGTCATCCTAATTACGGAAATTACACTTCAGGGAAAGGAAAATAATCAAAATCGTTCAAACGGTGTACAACTATCAATGAAATAATTTGGCAAGTCCATGATTGCGGACTGCTGCACATTTGCAAAGAAATTTAACATTCCAAACATTTCTGCATTTGATGTTACCTTGGTCTGGCAGCGTTTAATGTCATAAATCAATTCCAAATTTAGTTGCTAAATTTGCTGATTAGTTATGATCAACGCTATTTATATGTATCCATCACGTTACTATTAGGCATTTTTCTATGTATTTGATTTGAATTTGACAGGAAGAGCATCCATTAAGAAAGTATAATAACCATTGATACCTGTGTTGCATATTTGTCCAGTGTAACCATCATGGCACTGGCAAATAAAACTTCCCAAAGTGTTGCTACATCTTCCGCGTCCGCTACATACATTTGTACTACCCTTGCATTCATCCACGTCTGGAAAACGAAAAAGATGTTTCGATTGTGATATTGATATATTGTAAACAAACCATCCTGTGTGTCTCTTCTAATCTTTTATACATTTCTGCGGTTTTAACTTAGATAATTAATAAACATTTACATACCTTGCAAATGTCGTGTAAGACTAGCAACACACTTCCATCCTAAACATTACTTTATCCTTCACATTAAGCGATATAATTGTTTTGTTTCACTTGAGCTAGAAGAATAGTTTAATTTACCTTCTTCCTCGTCCTACATTATCAAATACATGGATTTGGTCAAATATAATACTACACAAGTCAAAGAAAATCTAAAAATATGAATAACGCAAAGAGATAAATTATATGGTACAACTAGGAAACGTTAAACAAAATAATGCAAAATAACAATGAAACGTTTCTTAGATATATTATTTCTAGTATGACATATTTGTCTCAATCTTTTTAAATTCCAAAAGTCATCTCGCCTACTTTAGATATTCTCGTAGGTTTCTGAGCATGGTTGCTGTAGTTTATTACTTCAAGGATATCACCCGTAACTCAATATAATCAAAGAATGATAATTATGTAAATATATGTAGCTCTAAATTTCTTCACTAATAACATGTAGGTCAAATGAGAGGTGATACCGTACGTACTCTCACATGAAGCCAATGTAATTGATTAAAGAACTAGCAGAAATATTGGGTTCCTTGTTAACTGTTTCATAACGATTTCATTAATTGTAATACATATGTATATTTATATATTTGTACATTTATGTGTCTGTAATTTAACGGTGATGTATTTTCTTTAACCAGAAACTATTTCAAGCTAATTCAACTTGGTTTGCATGAAGACAAAATAATACCTGTTTCACAGTTTTTTCCAGTGAAGCCTCCATAGCAAATGCAGTTGAAACTTCCTTGAGTATTATAGCATTTTCCGTTGTTGTTACAAAAACTATCTCCATGGCTGCATTCATCCATGTCTGGAAAAAATCAAATCTGAATTCGGCTTCACTTTCTGTCTTCAAACTACATTTTGTGTCTTATTCCTTGAGAGTGCGGTATACTTGTAAATTATAGGTAGTATTTAATGTTATCAGTAGAAATTAATATATTTTTGTATTTGGGGAGTAAAGCCGCTAAGTTGCTTGTTTGTACTTCTATCCATTTCTTTATCGCCTTAATCCATGTGAGTAGCGTCATATGGGTAAGTAGTGCTTGACATTTTGTCCCAAACACACAGAGCTAGCTATCTTTATGGCAATATTGATATATGTTTTAGTACGAAAATATCACCATGAAATGCTAGTCATGCTCATTTTGAGTTTCTAATGACCACACATATATAGTTTGTAAGAGAGTGATATCACAAACTATAGGAAATGTAGTTGTGCACAGACGTTGCTCAGTGACATGAGAGCTCAGCTTAATATAATCGGTTTACATGACAGGCAATCATTCAAGACATTATGCTAACGGACTTTAACGTTTTGTATAATTATGTCCTTATAAAATACAAGTTTTTAACTTAAAATCCTAAGGCATCTTTATCTTCCTTCATATGGATTGTACACAACTATTTTCCAACAACTGAGGCATCATTCTGGTGTTAGCCCTAACTAGCTTCTTGGAGCATATATTGAGTAGATAACATGGATTCAGCTGCGGCATTTTCTTGACCAATCAAACACGTGGATAATATTTAAAATGCTAATGAAATGGGTCATATATTTTCTTATCTCTTATCTCAATTTCAATTACATGCATCAAAAATGCAGAAAAACAACATTGAAGGTGGACATAAATAACGTAATTGAACGATAATGTCAGGTTTGTCACACGAGGAAAAGGGATATAATAGGTACAACAATTGAAAAACAAATTCACTAATTGACCTATGAAAGTATGTATGTCTGTATGCATGAATATATGCATATATGTATGTATGTATGTATGTATGTATGTATGTATGTATGTATGTAAGTATGTATGTATGTATGCATGCATGTTTGTGTGTGTATGTATGTATGTATGTATTTATGTATGTAAGTATGGATGCATGTATATATGTATGTATGTATGTATGCATGAATGTATGTATGTATGTGTGTATGTATGTATGTATATATTTATTTATGTATGTATGTATCTTTGTATCTATGTAGGTAGGTAGGTGGGTAGGTAGGTAGGTAGGTAGGTAGGTAAGAAGGTAGCTAGTTAGTTAGGTAATTAGGTATGTATGTATGTATGTATGTATGCATGTATGTATCAGTGATAGTATATATGTATGTATCTATGCATTGATGTGCTTTTCTCTATATAAAAGCAGATATGTCGGCTGCTTTGCATATATAATACCTTGTGTACAATCAACGCGTCACAGAAAGCCTGCTCTAGATGTGAAATCCTACTAAATCGACCAACTATGGATATGTGACAACTAAACATATTTGATGATGTTCATGCTGGAATCAGGTATCAAACCCTGCACATACTACTTATATAAAACACCCTCAATGACAACAGGATAACCTTCACATGATCCAAGACGGGGGTAAGAACGGCAAATTCCCAAACACTGAACATATATATCTATGACAAGTATCCATGATACAAATGAATCAGAGATAGAAACCTTGACAGGAACTATCAAAACGCTAGTTAGCTATTGCAGTAATAGTCTTGAACGTAAGAAACCGTTTGCGACAAACTTATTCGACGAAGTTTAATGTGATGATGTGACATATCGAAATGCAATAAAGTTCATGCAAATACAAATTTGGGAAGCAATATGAACTTATAACTATTGTTATATAATAACTTGTCAGCAGCTTAAACTACCTATCACGGATAAAAGACTGTATTTACCAGTGCAACGTCCAAGAGATCCGTTCCATAATCCAGACTGAAGGCAACGCAAAATTGTGTCTCCAAATAATTGGTATCCATTAGCACATGTCATTAAAACCGTCGAAGTGAAAGTTTTTGTCCTCAATTCAATCCCATTTTCATATCTTAGATTGCCATGGGTTGGTGTTACAAGATCCTTGCACTGTATTGCTGAAATTATGTTAGGCTTATATTCATTAAAATGAAATCTATACCACGAGCATTAGATTAATTTGAGTTCTGTATGACACTTGGAGGAGACATTGACAGTACTGCACATAATGTTCAACAAATACATGTACTGAAATAAATATGAATATGAAACAACGTCAAGATATTCCGAATGGAAAGAAATACTACCATTTCTCAGCGATTGTGATCTTTGCATTAATCTACAGGTATTCATTGCAATCATTATGATTAGGGTCGTATCCTAGTCCTATTTCCTTTTAAGTATTGGTTCCAAAGATACAGATGCTGTGTAAGATTATCTCTTTTGTTAGCATCCCGGGCTCAGTTTGTGTTCAGTTTGTAATTTGTGTGGATTGCTTGATTCAAATTATTGTATCTACGTTTTTCAGTATAATTATTTTCGTTTTATGTCTTTGTCATTTCATTACTAACTGCGTTGCTCACGGGAAAGTTCACTACTTGTTATCGATAGATATCTTCCTTCCGTTTAACAATAGCTGAGTGCATGATGCCTATAGTTCTCACCGTGATGACAATTATTAACTTTGATATTTGGTTATTGCATTTACAGACTTAGAAGAAAGGCCATTATAATACGGTATGCACATTTAATCTGTATTGTGTCTTGGCCTTCCTCCATGTCTTGCCTACATGAATAATATCGTTTCTGCAAGCATTATATTACATAGCTAATATTTGTTTGTGATTTTAGATTATATATTAAGATTACTACTTGGAGATAAACATGTTTACTTGGATCCGCGTCAAGGACATTGCTAATATTCATGGGAAATACCTGCTCCTCCTGATCTTTTACACGTTCTTTCCTAAATGTTTAGTAAGAGAGCTGACCTTCTTTATAACGTAAGATATTCTGCAAACAAATTGTATGGGAAAATGACTCTAGACCTGTTGTTCTTATTATATTGTATTTCCTATATAATGGTAGTCAAAGACAAAGTTACTTATTCCATAGCTCATCATCAGTCTTATTGAGATAAATTTTAGCTGTCCCAGTTTTCTTTTATCAGCATGTATTTATTTTAAATATTCATTGGAATTACAAAGTGATCTTTGATTGTAGGACTAAATCAAAATTTTAGATTTATTTTGTACGTATTCATGGACGTTTTGGATTATGATATTGAAATGCGTCAGCACTAATGATACGTCAACACTATATTCGACTCTTCGCAAGTAATCACATTCCAAATTGGAATTGACTCGGAATTTCTCTGAATTCATTGGTTGTAATTTATAGTGTTATACTTGCGCTAGAACTATTAGGACTATTTGAGATTGATTCCGATTAGATTAAGTTCTTTTTAAAATTTCAATTTGCATTCATGGTAAGTAAGTTATTTGTTGAAATCGTTTATCTTCGGTCTTTTTGTTATTTAGTTTAAGAACATAACGTAGTAACAAATTGTACATTGTATGTATTGTTTAGTACGGCTTCGTAAGGTCCATGCGACCAGGGTCTAATTTATCAATGATACAAATATGTCACAGATAAAAGATGACGCAAGGTTATTCATTACTGCTAAGGTGTGGGGAGGGAATTAGGTGTGTGCAACATTAAAATAAGTTATTTCGCTGCTGATTAATCAACCATATTACCAAACATCATTTGCATTATGTGAGTTAGGATCCTTTGTTTGATTAAAGAAGAAAATACAATTGCATTGTGGGCGTTTATGGTGCAGTGTTGCTTTTTTGGCATGACACTAAAGGTGCTAGGAGTTTGATTTTGAAGAATTAATTTTTCGCTTGTATTGGACATGTAACCGAGTACTGAAGTAGTATTCTTTTTTTTGTATGGGTTGGGTGACGATTGGACCGTTGGATTAGGACAACGAAACTATGATTTAGTGTTGGGTCAGCTTTGTAGAATCACGTCAGTTTGGTTCATTTTGGAAGTATCACAAATATTTGATTTCAAACAGAGTATTTATTTTCTATAAATTTGTTTCTTGTTCATTTTGATATTGATAGAAATCCTATTGTCTTATCACATTATACTTAATGTTAAGGGTTTTGATAATTATTTTATTATTGCGTAGTAAAAATGTGTCAGAACGCTTCTTTGATGTCTTTTTCTGATTTATAAGTGAATGAATGTCTACCACATTTTTATTGGCCTCATTTACACATCTGTAGTAGTTCCTTAATGATTCATATATTTGTACCTTAGTATGTGTGGCAAATCTATGATATCTCGGTCATCCTAATTACGGAAATTACACTTCAGGGAAAGGAAAATAATCAAAATCGTTCAAACGGTGTACAACTATCAATGAAATAATTTGGCAAGTCCATGATTGCGGACTGCTGCACATTTGCAAAGAAATTTAACATTCCAAACATTTCTGCATTTGATGTTACCTTGGTCTGGCAGCGTTTAATGTCATAAATCAATTCCAAATTTAGTTGCTAAATTTGCTGATTAGTTATGATCAACGCTATTTATATGTATCCATCACGTTACTATTAGGCATTTTTCTATGTATTTGATTTGAATTTGACAGGAAGAGCATCCATTAAGAAAGTATAATAACCATTGATACCTGTGTTGCATATTTGTCCAGTGTAACCATCATGGCACTGGCAAATAAAACTTCCCAAAGTGTTGCTACATCTTCCGCGTCCGCTACATACATTTGTACTACCCTTGCATTCATCCACGTCTGGAAAACGAAAAAGATGTTTCGATTGTGATATTGATATATTGTAAACAAACCATCCTGTGTGTCTCTTCTAATCTTTTATACATTTCTGCGGTTTTAACTTAGATAATTAATAAACATTTACATACCTTGCAAATGTCGTGTAAGACTAGCAACACACTTCCATCCTAAACATTACTTTATCCTTCACATTAAGCGATATAATTGTTTTGTTTCACTTGAGCTAGAAGAATAGTTTAATTTACCTTCTTCCTCGTCCTACATTATCAAATACATGGATTTGGTCAAATATAATACTACACAAGTCAAAGAAAATCTAAAAATATGAATAACGCAAAGAGATAAATTATATGGTACAACTAGGAAACGTTAAACAAAATAATGCAAAATAACAATGAAACGTTTCTTAGATATATTATTTCTAGTATGACATATTTGTCTCAATCTTTTTAAATTCCAAAAGTCATCTCGCCTACTTTAGATATTCTCGTAGGTTTCTGAGCATGGTTGCTGTAGTTTATTACTTCAAGGATATCACCCGTAACTCAATATAATCAAAGAATGATAATTATGTAAATATATGTAGCTCTAAATTTCTTCACTAATAACATGTAGGTCAAATGAGAGGTGATACCGTACGTACTCTCACATGAAGCCAATGTAATTGATTAAAGAACTAGCAGAAATATTGGGTTCCTTGTTAACTGTTTCATAACGATTTCATTAATTGTAATACATATGTATATTTATATATTTGTACATTTATGTGTCTGTAATTTAACGGTGATGTATTTTCTTTAACCAGAAACTATTTCAAGCTAATTCAACTTGGTTTGCATGAAGACAAAATAATACCTGTTTCACAGTTTTTTCCAGTGAAGCCTCCATAGCAAATGCAGTTGAAACTTCCTTGAGTATTATAGCATTTTCCGTTGTTGTTACAAAAACTATCTCCATGGCTGCATTCATCCATGTCTGGAAAAAATCAAATCTGAATTCGGCTTCACTTTCTGTCTTCAAACTACATTTTGTGTCTTATTCCTTGAGAGTGCGGTATACTTGTAAATTATAGGTAGTATTTAATGTTATCAGTAGAAATTAATATATTTTTGTATTTGGGGAGTAAAGCCGCTAAGTTGCTTGTTTGTACTTCTATCCATTTCTTTATCGCCTTAATCCATGTGAGTAGCGTCATATGGGTAAGTAGTGCTTGACATTTTGTCCCAAACACACAGAGCTAGCTATCTTTATGGCAATATTGATATATGTTTTAGTACGAAAATATCACCATGAAATGCTAGTCATGCTCATTTTGAGTTTCTAATGACCACACATATATAGTTTGTAAGAGAGTGATATCACAAACTATAGGAAATGTAGTTGTGCACAGACGTTGCTCAGTGACATGAGAGCTCAGCTTAATATAATCGGTTTACATGACAGGCAATCATTCAAGACATTATGCTAACGGACTTTAACGTTTTGTATAATTATGTCCTTATAAAATACAAGTTTTTAACTTAAAATCCTAAGGCATCTTTATCTTCCTTCATATGGATTGTACACAACTATTTTCCAACAACTGAGGCATCATTCTGGTGTTAGCCCTAACTAGCTTCTTGGAGCATATATTGAGTAGATAACATGGATTCAGCTGCGGCATTTTCTTGACCAATCAAACACGTGGATAATATTTAAAATGCTAATGAAATGGGTCATATATTTTCTTATCTCTTATCTCAATTTCAATTACATGCATCAAAAATGCAGAAAAACAACATTGAAGGTGGACATAAATAACGTAATTGAACGATAATGTCAGGTTTGTCACACGAGGAAAAGGGATATAATAGGTACAACAATTGAAAAACAAATTCACTAATTGACCTATGAAAGTATGTATGTCTGTATGCATGAATATATGCATATATGTATGTATGTATGTATGTATGTATGTATGTATGTATGTATGTATGTATGTATGTATGTATGTATGTATGTAAGTATGTATGTATGTATGCATGCATGTTTGTGTGTGTATGTATGTATGTATGTATTTATGTATGTAAGTATGGATGCATGTATATATGTATGTATGTATGTATGCATGAATGTATGTATGTATGTGTGTATGTATGTATGTATATATTTATTTATGTATGTATGTATCTTTGTATCTATGTAGGTAGGTAGGTGGGTAGGTAGGTAGGTAAGTAGGTAAGAATGTAGCTAGTTAGTTAGGTAATTAGGTATGTATGTATGTATGCATGTATGTATCAGTGATAGTATATATGTATGTATCTATGCATTGATGTGCTTTTCTCTATATAAAAGCAGATATGTCGGCTGCTTTGCATATATAATACCTTGTGTACAATCAACGCGTCACAGAAAGCCTGCTCTAGATGTGAAATCCTACTAAATCGACCAACTATGGATATGTGACAACTAAACATATTTGATGATGTTCATGCTGGAATCAGGTATCAAACCCTGCACATACTACTTATATAAAACACCCTCAATGACAACAGGATAACCTTCACATGATCCAAGACGGGGGTAAGAACGGCAAATTCCCAAACACTGAACATATATATCTATGACAAGTATCCATGATACAAATGAATCAGAGATAGAAACCTTGACAGGAACTATCAAAACGCTAGTTAGCTATTGCAGTAATAGTCTTGAACGTAAGAAACCGTTTGCGACAAACTTATTCGACGAAGTTTAATGTGATGATGTGACATATCGAAATGCAATAAAGTTCATGCAAATACAAATTTGGGAAGCAATATGAACTTATAACTATTGTTATATAATAACTTGTCAGCAGCTTAAACTACCTATCACGGATAAAAGACTGTATTTACCAGTGCAACGTCCAAGAGATCCGTTCCATAATCCAGACTGAAGGCAACGCAAAATTGTGTCTCCAAATAATTGGTATCCATTAGCACATGTCATTAAAACCGTCGAAGTGAAAGTTTTTGTCCTCAATTCAATCCCATTTTCATATCTTAGATTGCCATGGGTTGGTGTTACAAGATCCTTGCACTGTATTGCTGAAATTATGTTAGGCTTATATTCATTAAAATGAAATCTATACCACGAGCATTAGATTAATTTGAGTTCTGTATGACACTTGGAGGAGACATTGACAGTACTGCACATAATGTTCAACAAATACATGTACTGAAATAAATATGAATATGAAACAACGTCAAGATATTCCGAATGGAAAGAAATACTACCATTTCTCAGCGATTGTGATCTTTGCATTAATCTACAGGTATTCATTGCAATCATTATGATTAGGGTCGTATCCTAGTCCTATTTCCTTTTAAGTATTGGTTCCAAAGATACAGATGCTGTGTAAGATTATCTCTTTTGTTAGCATCCCGGGCTCAGTTTGTGTTCAGTTTGTAATTTGTGTGGATTGCTTGATTCAAATTATTGTATCTATGTTTTTCAGTATAATTATTTTCGTTTTATGTCTTCGTCATTTCATTACTAACTGCGTTGCTCACGGGAAAGTTCACTACTTGTTATCGATATATATCTTCCTTCCGTTTAACAATAGCTGAGTGCATGATGCCTATAGTTCTCACCGTGATGACAATTATTAACTTTGATATCACTGGTCAACAGTGAAATCATTACTGACTTGAAAAGGCCCTAATCTGTAGTATTTTGGTGTGCCGAACACGAATATAACCGTGAAAAATTTGTATTGGCTCTCGTTTTGAAGATATTCATATACCTCATTTTCTATGTTTCACTGTGTAAATTTCTCCAGTAGGACTGCAGCAACATCCGGAATAATGATGTAACATTGCATAATACCATCATGCTCACATCATCCACAGTTGATTGCATCATTTTCTGATGCAATGCAATACTAATGCCATGCGGCTGCTGAAGTAAGTTGACGTCAGCAGTGTACTATACATGTGTAGGCCTATTATACTAATGCCAGGCGGCTGCTGAAGCTGACGTAAGCAGTGTACTATATAAAGCCCAATCAGATAGGTTCAGCATTTAAAATATTTTAGACGTTGTGCGAGACAGTTCAAGCTACTGTTACATAAAACTTATTATTTTATCCATTTACGTACAATAAAGAACAGTAATGCCTCGAAAGTGTGTTAATACCGCGGACAATTTTTGCTATATTTGTGGGGAAGTGACATTTGCCAACCAGAAGAAAAGTATCAATTCTCAAGTGAAGAAGGCATATCATCTTTACTTCGGATGCAAGGTTGGTGACCAAGACAAGCCTTGGGCTCCGCATATATGCTGTGCTACATGTACAACACAGCTTTCACAGTGGTTGAATTGCAAAAGGTCATCAATGCCGTTTGCAGTCCCAATGGTGTGGAGAGAGCCAAGCAACCACCTAAATGACTGTTACTTCTGCTTGGTTCCTCCTCTTTCCGGCGGAATAACGAAGCGAAAGAAGTCGAGAATAGTCTACCCAAACATTCCGTCTGCATTGAGACCAGTTCCACATGGTGAGGGACTTCCTATTCCAGAACCTCCAGCAGAATATTCTCTTGATTCATCTGACGAAGACAAAGATGAGTCGACCTGTTCTTCTCCTGGTCCATCAACATGCAGTGATCCAGATTTTCACTGTGGTGCATCATCAACCCCACACAGAATAACACAGGAAGAACTAAATGACCTGATTCGTGATTTGGACTTATCAAAGAACAAGGCAGAATTGCTAGGATCAAGACTCCAACAATGGAATCTTCTAGAAGAAGATGTCACAATTACTGCATATCGAAAGCGCCACCAGCAATTGGAGCCTTTCTTCAGAAAGGAAAGTAATCTGATATTCTGTTCCGATATTGAGGGCCTCATGAATGCTTTAAAAATCACTCATGACCCACAAGAATGGAGACTATTTGTGGACTCTTCGAAACTGAGTCTCAAGGCTGTGCTTTTGCACAATGGAAACATTCTTCCATCTATTCCAGTAGCGTATGCTGTCCACATGAAAGAGACATACGATAACTTAAGGCAGCTACTGAATTCCATTGAGTATAACAAGTACAGCTGGCACCTCTGTGGTGATTTGAAGGTAGTTGCCCTTTTAATGGGACTGCAGCAAGGATATACAAAATACATGTGTTTCTTATGCGAGTGGGATAGCCGAGCAAGGGAAATGCACTACATGAGGAAGGAATGGACTCACAGGCAGAATGTAGCCATTGGAGAGAAGAATATCCAACACCCAGCTCTGGTTGAGGCTCAGAAAATCTTGCTACCACCCCTTCACATCAAACTAGGTTTGATGAAGAACTTCGTGAAAGCCATTGACCGGACTTTGCCAGCATTCCGATACCTGCATGAAAAATTTCCTCGACTCAGCGAAGCAAAGATTAAAGAGGGAGTTTTTGTGGGTCCTCAGATTCGAGAGCTTTTCAAAGATGACCGGTTCAACAACTTGCTGGAAGGTGACGCGAAACAAGCATGGAATGCTTTTCGCCTAGTTTCTACAAACTTCCTCGGAAATGTTAGGGCAGAAAACTATAAGGAACTAGTAGAAGACATGTTGATGAAGTATAAGAAACTTGGCTGCAATATGTCTCTAAAGATTCACTTCCTTCATTCCCATTTGGATTTCTTTCCTAGCAACTGTGGTATTGTTAGTGATGAACACGGCGAACGTTTTCATCAAGATATCGCAACAATGGAACAAAGATACCAGGGAAAATGGTCCACTACAATGCTGGCTGACTACTGCTGGACACTCCTCAGAGATGCTCCCGAACAGCTGTACAAGGGACAGGCGAAGAAATCTAAGATGTAGTCAATGACTTGATTTTTTATAGGTAGGCTATTACAGTTGACCTTTTACTATAGGAATGCATTTCGTTATGTAAACATTAATTTCTTGCAGATTACAAAAAAACTAGAGCCAATTTTGCAATTTGACTGTCATATTCGTGTTCAGCACATAAAAATTGATAAGAATTGACTAATTTTATTTCAGTAACATGACTTTTGTAAAAATTTGTTGTCCAGTGTATTTGGTTATTGCATTTACAGTCTTAGAAAAAAGGGCATTATAATACGGTATGCACATTTAATCTGTATTGTGTCTTGGCCTTCCTCCATGTCTTGCCTACATGAATAATATCGTTTTTGCAAGCATTATATTACATAGCTAATATTTGTTTGTGATTTTAGATTATATATTAAGATTACTACTTGGAGATAAACATGTTTACTTGGATCCGAGTCAAGGACATTGCTAATATTCATGGGAAATACCTGCTCTTCCTGATCTTTTACACGCTCTTTCCTAAATGTTTAGTAAGAGAGCTGACCTTGTTTATAACGTAAGATATTCTGCAAACAAATTGTATGGGAAAATGACTCTAGACCTGTTGTTCTTATTATATTTTATTTCCTATATAATGGTAGTCAAAGACAAAGTTACTTATTCCATAGCTCATCATCAGTCTTATTGAGATAAATTTTAGCTGTCCCAGTTTTCGTTTATCAGCATGTATTTATTTTAAATATTCATTGGAATTACAAAGTGATCTTTGATTGTAGGACTAAATCAAAATTTTAGATTTATTTTGTACGTATTCATGGACGTTTTGGATTATGATATTGAAATGCGTCAGCACTAATGATACGTCAACACTACATTAGATTCTTCGCAAATAATCACATTCCAAATTGGAATTGACTCGGAATTTCTCTGAATTCATTGGTTGTAATTTATAGTGTTATACTTGCGCTAGAACTATTAGGACTATTTGAGATTGATTCAGAATAGAGTAAGTTCTTTTTAAAATTTCAATTTGCATTCATGGTAAGTAAGTTATTTGTTGAAATCGTTTATCTTCGGTCTTTTTGTTATTTAGTTTAAGAACATAACGTAGTAACAAATTGTACATTGTATGTATTGTTTAGTATGGCTTCGTAAGGTCTATGCGACCAGGGTCTAATTTATCAATGATACAAATATGTCACAGATAAAAGATGACGCAAGGTTATTCATTACTGCTAAGGTGTGGGGAGGGAATTAGGTCTGTGCAAAATTAAAATAAGTTATTTTGCTGCTGATCAATCAACCATATTACCAAACATCATTTGCAGTATGTGAGTTAGGATCCTTTGTTTGATTAAAGAAGAAAATACAATTGCATTGTGGGCGTTTATAGTGTTGCTTTGTTTGGCATGACACTAAAGGTGCTAGGAGTTTGATTTTGAAGAATTAATTTTTCGCTTGTATTGGACATGTAACCGAGTACTGAAGTACTATTCTTTTTTTGTATGGGTTGGGTGATGATTGGACCGTTGGATTAGGACAACGAAACTATGATTTATTGTTGGGTCAGCTTTGTAGAATCACGTCAGTTTGGTTCATTTTGGAAGTATCACAAATATTTGATTTCAAACGGAGTATTTATTTTCTATAAATTTGTTTCTTGTTCATTTTGATATTGATAGAAATCCTATTGTCTTATCACATTATACTTAATGTTAAGGGTTTTGATAATTATTTTATTCTTGCGCAGTGAAAATGTGTCAGAACGCTTCTTTGATGTCTTTTTCTGATTTATATGTGAATGAATGTCTACCACATTTTTATTGGCCTCATTTACACATTTGTAGTAGTTCCTTAATGATTCATATATTTGTACCTTAGTATGTGTGGCAAATCTATGATATCTCGGTCATCCTAATTACGGAAATTACACTTCAGGGAAAGGAAAATAATCAAAATCGTTCAAACGGTGTACAACTATCAATGAAATAATTTGGCAAGTCCATGATTGCGGACTGCTGCACATTTGCAAAGAAATGTAACATTCCAAACATTTCTGCATTTGATGTTACCTTGGTCTGGCAGCGTTTAATGTCATAAATCAATTCCAAATTTAGTTGCTAAATTTGCTGATTAGTTATGACCAACGCTATTTATATGTATCCATCACGTTACTATTAGGCATTTTTCTATGTATTTGATTTGAATTTGACAGGAAAAGCATCCTTTAAGAAAGCATAATAACCATTGATACCTGTGTTGCATATTTGTCCAGTGTAACCATCATGGCACTGGCAAATAAAACTTCCCAAAGTGTTGCTACATCTTCCGCGTCCGCTACATACATCTGTACTACCCTTGCACTCATCCACGTCTGGAAAACGGAAAAGATGTTTCGATTGTGATATTGATATATTGTAAACAAACCATCCTGTGTGTCTCTTCTAATCTTTTATACATTTCTGCGGTTTTAACTTAGATAATTAATAAACATTTACATACCTTGCAAATGTCGTGTAAGACTAACAATACACTTCCATCCTAAACATTACTTTATCCTTCACATTAAGCGATATAATTGTTTTGTTTCACTTGAGCTAGAAGAATAGTTTAATTTACCTTCTTCCTCGTCCTACATTATCAAATACATGGATTTGGTCAAATATAATACTACACAAGTCAAAGAAAATCTAAAAATATGAATAACGCAAAGAGATAAATTATATGGTACAACTAGGAAACGTTAAACAAAATAATGCAAAATAACAATGAAACGTTTCTTAGATATACTATTTCTAGTATGACATATTTGTCTCAATCTTTTTAAATTCCAAAAGTCATCTCGCCTACTTTAGATATTCTCGTAGGTTTCTGAGCATGATTGCTGTAGTTTATTACTTCAAGGATATCACCCGTAACTCAATATAATCAAAGAATGATAATTATGTAAATATATGTAGCTCTAAATTTCTTCACTAATAACATGTAGGTCAAATGAGAGGTGATACCGTACGTTCTCTCACATGAAGCCAATGTAATTGATTAAAGAACTAGCAGAAATATTGGGTTCCTTGTTAACTGTTTCATAACAATTTCATTAATTCTAATACATATGTATATTTATATATTTGTATATTTATGTGTCTGTAATTTAACGGTGATGTATTTTGTTTAACCAGAATCAATTTCAAACTAATTCAACTTGGTTTGCATGAAGACAAAATGATACCTGTTTCACAGTTTTTTCCAGTGAAGCCTCCATAGCAAATGCAGTTGAAACTTCCTTCAGTATTATAGCATTTTCCGTTGTTGTTACAAAAACTATCTCCATGGCTGCATTCATCCATGTCTGGAAAAAACCAAATCTGAATTCGGCTTCACTTTCTGTCTTCAAACTATATTGTGTGTCTTATTCCTTGAGAGTGCGGTATACTTGTAAATTATAGGTAGTAATTAATGTTATCAGTAGAAATTAATATATTTTTGTATTTGGAGAGTAAAGCTGCTAATTTGCTTGTTTGTACTTCTACCCATTTCTTTATCGCCTTAATCCATGTGAGTAGCGTCATATGGGTAAGTAGTGCTTGACCTTTTGTCCCAAACACACAGAGCTAGCTATCTTTATGGCAATATTGAGATATGTTTTAGTACGAAAATATCACCATGAAATGCTAGTCATGCTCATTTTGAGTTTCTAATGACCACACATATATAGTTTGTAAGAGAGTGATATCACAAACTATAGGAAATGTAGTTGTGCACAGACGTTGCTCAGTGACATGAGAGCTCAGCTTAATATAATCGGTTTACATGGCAGGCAATCATTCAAGACATTATGCTAACGGACTTTAACGTTTTGTATAATTATGTCCTTTTAAAATACAAGTTTTTAACTTAAAATCATAAGGCATCTTTATCTTCCTTCATATGGATTGTACACAACTATTTTCCAACAACTGAGGCATCATTCTGGTGTTAGCCCTAACTAGCTTCTTGGAGCATATATTGAGTAGATAACATGGATTGAGCTGCGGCATTTTCTTGACCAATCAAACACGTGGATAATATTTAAAATGCTAATGAAATGGGTCATATATTTTCTTATCTCTTATCTCGATTTCAATTATATGCATCAAAAATGCGGAAAAACAACATTGAAGGTGTACATAACTAGCCTAATTGAAAGATAATATCAGGTTTGTCACTCGAGGAAAAGGAATATAATGTATTGAGGGAAAACATTACACACCATCGTGTTTTAATTCAAAAATACCAATGGTATAATCCATTGATCTACACTTAACTCCATGACGTATCCGATATCTTATTATTTTCGAGATTATAATTTTTGTATTATATTGACATATAATTTTGTTTATCTATTCATGTATGTTAAGTGAAGATCTGAATATTCGCCTACGGTTCGGAAAATGCAGTATTTGGCTAATTCGGATGAAAGTTTGAGGCTAGTCTTCGCGCAGCAAATAAAGACAGAAATTAAAAAATTTGAAGTTGACTGAAATTATCGTTTATATTTTTGAAATCTTACATCAACGAACTCTGCTGTATGGATTTTGAAACTGTAATTTGCATTAGCGTGACAGAAATATTAAATATACCATGCCCATCTTGATCCTGTGAAATTTAATTCTTGATGCAATTTGTTGTTCCCGTGGACGACCAATTTATCTGCAGTAAATATTTTCATGTAATGAAATGGCGGATACAATACAAATTTTTTCTATAGAGTACAAGTAAATAGTCTAGAAAAAGTGAATGTTTCTTGGATAAGTTCAAATATGTCTGCAAGAAATCCATTTCTCTCCCGAAATAGGAAAGGTCATATAATCTGAATTCGTCTTTGATCTCATGTTTAACACTTTAAATTCAGACTTGAGAGAAAATATATACTAGTGTCGGCTTTGTTACGGGCATCATTTGTAATCCCTTATGCCTTACGACACATTAATGTTGTTAAGCAACGTGTGGTCTGTATATCTCTTGGCTTTTTGTTGTTTTTCTCGAGTTAGAGCGTTGAGATCATTCATTTCGATATTTAATATTGAGCTGTCAGTGACTTGTTTTCTCACACAAAGTAGCAATATATAAATCATAAGTTATTATTCCAGATCTGATCATAAACTGAATCACACCTATTTACTAATTTTGTTTGTTGTCATCTGTCTTCCTCACTAGCTCTGTTATACTATTTTGTTTTATTGTTCGGTAACTACAACTAAGTATTGACATTAGCAGCCAGTTTATCTCCAATTTTTTGCACCAGCTGTATTATCGTCAACTAACATTTAAATATCTTAGTCATTTTATATTTTCTTGATGTTTATATAAATTTAATCACGCATAGTTTTTGCTTTTGTTGGATGTCATCTGTCTTTTTAGCTAGTTCTGCTATAATATTGGAGTTTTTTTTCTCTTCAAATACTACACTGAAAAATAATTTATCTGAGCTTACTACTATGGAAATGTATTGCCTTGATTTCTCCAATTCTAATGCCGATATTCAAAGCATGCACGTTTCCTCTTTGGACATGTTGGTATGTGGTATTTACGGCATATGATACAAAATTATAATGAAGACATTAAAAAGAGAACGACTCTATCAAATTTGTCCCGTTACGTTGCATTAATTATTGATATTTTGTGTTTCTCTAATAAGGTAGATAACATTAACGCTTGAACATTTCACAAAATGTTTCCTTATAAACAGTTACTTGCAGAGATGGCTAGATAATCAATTCTACCGACTATGATTTGCAATTTGTTATGTAGTCAGCGTTATAATTACAATGAATTACAATAACTTTAAACTGGTTTTAACACTCAGCAAGATTATATTTTGACTATATTTAGCATCAGTCATTCCATCTCTCATTGATCGTAGACATTTTACAATCCGCCATGAATTTATATGGCACATGTTTCAGTTTTGTTGTTATTGTAATAGAATATAGCGTTTCTCATAGTATGAGATATCATAATAACCGATGACAAAAGCTACGCTCTGCAATAAAATGCATACATTGCCATCCCTGTTGTCAAACATATTTATAAAATACGCATATTTATATGGTTTTCCAGCTGTGATTATGGCTCTTTTAATTTATGTTGCATAAATAAACTGTTAACGTTTCAAGAACTAATAAATATATATTTTAAATCAGCCATGTTACTTCCGCAATTATAATACATCCTGTGTATGCGGAGATATTTCCCTATTTTATCATTTATATTTATATATAATACATATATATATTCTATCAACCTACTTTGCGTTTGCCAACAACGCAACTTTCTATATTGATTTATCACTAGATTTTAGCTTAAAGATTTTGCTACACACCATATCAAACGTGCAGCAAAATTACTAAACGCTAGTCGGACCAGAAGGCTTGTTGCAATTCTTCTGATTTCTAAACGACCAGTTGTTGTAACCATTCCACCTGAAGCTTTTGCTAAATTAATATATACTATGTTAATAATGTAGATGCTTTTTGATGCCGGCTTCGAACATGTTTCTACTATTTGGTTTCTAGTATCAGAGAATTGTTCGCTGTGTTTACAACCTAAAATAATGATGTTGTTATGTGGGTGGTAATATTGCTTGCATAGGTAATACATTTGGCATATCTCCAGATTTGAATTTAAAGAACAGCAAAACACTGATAATATAGACTACAAGACATTGGTACAACGGAAATATACCTGTGAGATTACGACAGAAGAAACATGGTAAGATGATAGATAATATCGCATTCAAATATTTAAAATCAATATGTACAGAGGTCCAAGGAACTGACACTGTTTTAGTATTTCAACGACTAGCTACTGGTAATAATCAGCTCATGGTCTTGCATTTCATTTGATATTTAAGATATGAATGTAACCACAGTTATTTGTATTAGTAATCATAATAGATAGGAACCATTGTTACTCTTATTGGAATCCTTTATGGCTTATGAAGCAATGGCTGTTCAAATATCATATGTCGCTACATCCAAGATCTATTAGCACTTCCTTATAGGTAATGCAATTTACAAGACTATGATTTCTTGTCAACAAGAAAAGATTTAATACTCCAAGTCAAGGAAAACATACACAATCGAGAAGCTAAATAGAATGTGTCCTTCAAATAGTCTGGATTTCTTATTTGATCGATTTTTATAGAATGTGTTAAAATTCATTGTATAAGAAAATAATTAGCTAGATGTTGTCTACGTCTAAGAGAAACTAGTTGCTAAACCTGTACGAAAACGCTAATAGAATATATGAAGGCAAACATATTTAACATCATCATCACTCAACAGATACAAAGGATGAGTGACATAAAGACAATAACGACAATGCAGATCAAAAACAGTATGCATACTCAGTTAAGAAATTGTGCAACAAATTAAATTTAGGCAAAGTTCTAGTGCAACGATGATTCAGTAGTAACATTTAGTTGTCTACGTGACCTAAGTTAGGGAAACCTTTAGATATTGATTCAAATATCATTGCAAAGTGCTCATATTTACCACTAACCTAAAGGTCATGTCTAGACTGCGCATTTATGAGCACATGTATACCATTTAAAAGGTGTTTTTATATTTGTTTGATATTTATCCCATGAAATATTGTGTCTAAGTGTTTTACTTGTGTTTCTTAATCACAACGACAAGATGTAACGATGGGATAAATATCTCAATAATTAGTGGATTTATGTTCCCTTAATCTATTTTTCTCTCTCTTTTGCAATCTTTTGAAGTGTCAGTCCTTATCAGATGCCACTGAAGAGATTCACCATCACAGTTTAAATTCCGGAAATATTGATCTTAATCATTAATAAAAGCAAATGACCCATACATTACTAATTACGAATAGAAAGGTCTTCCTGATTAGAGAAAATGGAAAAAATGTATCTATAATGCGTGTAATTTGCTATAAAAAAACTATATCCAGTTTCATTTTCATAATCACATCCATTGCACAATTGAATGGGCGCAATTCAAAAATGAATCAGGATTTGACTTCTTTAATTCCCGTTCTAGAATACACAAGTGTTTGAATCGACATTTAAAAGTTCGATTTGGTGTTGCGGTTCAGTGACATTTTATTTTAAAATTCCAGCTTTATTCAATATTTATTATCAAATTTCTTTCTCCATGGTTTTATACTTTTCAAATTGAAATTGGAGGAAGTTATACATATTTGTCTCACTACTAGTTTTCGCAGAATATTTGTCAAATTTGCATCGGCCATTTCCTGCAAAATTTATATTTGCAACTTGATGGTTAATTATGTCTAAGACACTATCCATTGATCTGCTGCATCAACTTATCTGTTTGCTACAGACTAAAGCCTGAAATACCTATGCATACTTATCCGGTCATGTTTTACTACCTTGGGAGAGTTAACACCGTATAGTCTGTATATAAACGCCTATATTAAACATATATATGGTTCCTGTTTGCATTTGTCACTATGGACAATTTATAACATACGTAATCGAATCGTCGTAAAGGATAATCAATATTGTATGGAGCAGCAGGGACGGCGAACAGACTCTAATTGGTTCACCTGTATTTCGCCAAAATATGAAATATGATCGCCAAAAAATCATTTTAAAAAAAGCGATATTCAGTGTAAAACAAGCTCGTCACCGACAAATTGGTTTACGTGTTATCGCTGATAGTTTTTTTCTTCGATGTAACTTAAGAAAAATTACGCGATAATGTCAGTGACGCGTTGAGAGTGTCGCACTCCCTGCTGCTCTGAATTAAAAATTGCTATACCAAATAATGGTACACTCTGAATCCTACACAGCTAGACTAGCTAGAGAGCGAGAACAAGCACTCAAAAAGTATATCCCTGTAAAACAGGATTTCAAAACAAATGTGCAATCGCGACAAGAAGCACAAGTCGAGTACGCAGCGGAAACGGAACAGTTGTTTAAAACTATTACCGCGGTTACTGGAGATGTTTTAACTGCTATCAAGGGACCTAAAAAAGAACCAGGTGAGAAACAAGAAAGTCTTATTCAAGTATTAAAAGAAACTGCTGAAAAAGTGGTTGCGGTTCACCCTCAACTTGAAGGCGCTGTTGGGGAACTTGAAGGTGTTGTTGAAGAACCAAAAAAGAAAAAAAGAGAGTTGATTTTAGAGAAAAATTTACTGAGGAGGGTATAAAACAAATTCAAACTTATAAGACAAAAACTCACCGGGGAATATCCAATTTTGGTGAGTTTGCTGCCGAAAGATTTAATACCAGAAGTATAATTTTAAAATCCGATTATACTAAAGTAGGTAGAAACACGTGGTATGATTGGTTGTATAAAATAAATCTAGGTAAACTGGACAAGAAGAGTACTGATTATAAAATTTTTTCGCAGGCGATAACGGATTATAATAGGAATCAAAAAGAACAACAAGAAGAAAAAGAACAAATTTTAAAAAAGAAGAAGAGAAACGAGAACGTCGACGAATATCGATGGACGAAAAGAGGAAACATCAACTGGAAGTACGAGAACAAAAGAAACAAGAAAGGAAAGAGAGAAAAAAGAAAGATTATATTACTGTTCCGCACACTGAGATTTCTTTCGCACCTGAAGAAGAAGAAAGTGAGAGAAGACAGGAGGAAGATTCCTCCTATCAACTTCCTCGGCCACTGCAGCAAACAGAGCAAGAACAATTCTGGGGTGATTTACCAAGTAACCCCACAGAAATGTTTAACAAACGTGCCATAAATAATTTTCGAGGAAATTTAAAAGAATTTTTGACCACTATTGCTTTGAATTACAGAACTGATCTTTATTTAAACCCTGAATATCGTGAAAGAGTAACACGTGAGCAGTGGCCTGCTGCAGTATACTTTACTTATAGAGTATCACCTGTTGACCTAAATGATCCCAAATACTTGAATTTTATGAAACAAGTCGAAGAAAAACGACGATCACAACGAACTCCAAAACCACCTGCTACTGGTAGTGGATTGGGAAGTATTCCTTGTCATGATAGTATTTTCAATGACGTTTCGCGGTTAGAAGTTCTCATAGGAGGAAAACGAGCTGGAAATAACTCACCTGAAATAATTAATGAAGCAGCTGATATTTGTCGGCGATTATTTCAAGGTGGTGTCATGGATGCTGGTATTTACCGAGAACTCGTTGACGAACTCGTTGATGATTACAGCGATTAAACAATAGTAAATAGCATAACATGGTTATATATAACATACATACACCTGTGCAGATCAGAGCAGTAAACTCACGATTACCAATCTACAGAGCAGCTTACGGAGACGGACTTGGTGATGTAACTCAACGATTATTTGCAGGGTTAGCACCAAAATTGGATCCCCTTGCAAAACAATTATCGATGAAAGCTATTAATGTGGTTAGTGGAAAAGCTCCTGGTGCAGTTGTTAGTGCTGCTGGTAAGGCGCTCTCGGCGATCAAAGAAAGATTAGCACGATAAATAAGACGAAAATCAGCACCGGTGAAATTACCGAGTACTGAAATTATGCCCGCGGAGGTCAGCAAGGTAATAAATCAAGCTGCAAATCAGAGACTAGCAGCGTTAGAATCTGACGCACTAAAAAAATATAACAGCGAATTTAATAGCAGGAAGTTGACTTCGTGTTCAACGAAGATAATCATCATTTGAAAACACACGCACTAGTATAAAATGTTCAAGCGTATATCCGACACAGCATTTAACATAGATGAGCCAGTCGAGCGAGATTACTCAGTGCATGATTATCAATTTTATTCCTGTCATGCAAAAACTCCAAATCAGGGCGTATCGAACTTCAAGTTCGTCATACAAGTAGATATTTTCTGCCTTGTGAGGCGTTTATTGAAGTAGAAGGTGAGCTTGTAAAGAGGGATGATACTGTATACGATGATAATCTTCGAGTTGGTTTTGTCAATAACGGGATTATGGCGTTATTTAACAGTGCCACTTACATGATTGATGGAAAAAATATCGAATCTATTCAGAATGATGTCGATGTTGCTACAACAATAATTGGTCTAGCAAGATATTCTGACGATTATATAAGATCAGCTGGTCCATCAATGATGTCTGCTAAAGATATCACCGATAACGCTAACCATAATCAGTATACCCAGTTATTCACGCCAAGGGTTACTGCAGTTGATAATCAGGCAGAAGCTGCCAACCCAGACCGTGAAGCCAGACCAGGTGATAATTTTGAAATTATAAAAGGTATTGCCCCGACTTTCAACATGGGATTTGCAACACGCCAAGCAATGTTGTCAGGAAATAGAAGAAATTTTTCATGCGCGATTCCACTCTCTCATATCTTCGGATTTTGTACGGATGTTAGAAAGGTCATCTTTGGAGCTAAACACACAGTTGTGCTCGTAAGAAAAACTGATGACAATGATGCGATCTGGCGAGGAGCTGGTGCTGCTGGTGATGCTAAAGCTGGTATGGTAAAAATAACGAAACTATCACTGTGGATGCCGGTATTAACTCCATCAGTCATGGAAGAGCCACGATTACTTTCTTTTATGAATCAAGGTAGTAAATTATTGCTATCGTGGTTTACAGTAACCATAGACGCCATCCGAAGTTCCGTCAGAGATATATTTACCTGGCATATAGCATCACAGCAAGGAGTTTCTGCACCACGACATATTTTTATTGCGCTGCAAGGTATTCATCGAGTGAATAATCAGCTACGATCTCATATGATATTTGGCAAACTTGATGTTACCGAGGTTTCTTTGAGAATAAACGGGCAACAAGAACCATCCGAAGATATATTATTAGATTTCAATAATAATCATGTAGCGCGCATATCATCGCTGGTTGACATTCTTGGCGCGTAACATAAATATAGATACTGGGACGCAAATATCACAGTTTGAGTTTACAAAGTTGTATCCAATTTATTACTTTTCGCTGGAGCATCTTGATTTATTCAATCAGTCTGTTGTTGATATTCACTTCCGAGCTCGTGTCGGCGCGTTACCAGTTCCCGATCCTGCGCATGCAGGTGTTACTGGTCCTTACAGAGCAATTGCTGTTATACTTAGTGATAAAGCAATGTTACTTGAAGGTATTAGTGGCCGAATGAGACTCGTTGATGCACCAGTGGAAAACATGTAGTTTTCAAAGACAATTAAATCAACTGCGTTTATTATAAAAATGCCATATAGTCACGTTAATGTTCCTCTGACTTCTGGTCAGGTAAAGAAATTACAATCGGAAAACGCAAAAGTATGTGGGGTGGCAATAACACTAAAAAACGATCAAATCTCTGGCGGTGGTCCAAACAGGTTATCGCTGACTAAAACCCAACTGAAACGTTTCAATGAAGCAAATCAAGCAAAAACTGGAGTTCAACTTGATTTCGCTCCAAAAGCTATCAAAGATATGATTAAATCAGGTGGTATATTTCATCTTCTCGCAGCAATACCAGCACTGATAGCAGCTGCTGCCCCAGCTGTCCCTAAAGCAGCCGCTTTGGGGGCTGTTGGAACAGCTGCCGAATTGGCATTAAAGAAAGAACTGGAAAAGGATACAAAAAAAGGACGAGGTCTCAGACTTCCAGGAACCCCGCCATCATGGTACCCAAAATGGTTCTGAAAACCGCTGGTTTTCTACCAATGTCAAATTTTGATTTGCTCGATGCTGCTAAACAATTAAATATAAAAAATTTCAAAGGTGTTTTTATGCGAGATCAATTAGCAGAACAACCAAATAATCCAGAAACTGGAATTATTAATCTCGATAACAGTAACGGTCCAGGGACTCACTGGGTTGATTACGCGATCGATCCACGTGGAATTATCTATTTCGATTCGTATGGGTTAGCATTCCTTGAATTCCTGAAATATGTGCAAAGTACTCCAACTCCAACCCCAGTTTGGTACTCAACGCTACCAACACAAACACTGACCGATCCACCGATATGTGGTCGTGAGGTATTAAATGTTCTCACCGCGATATAAACATTAACCAAACCGCCTCATAAAGTCGTGCATGAGTATACCGCGGGTCAATTTAAACAGTTTCCTATCAAATAATGGTTGATATTTACGGAAGATCTCTTCTCAACAGAAAAATGAAACCCACTGATATAGATTTATCAAAATATGCAACCAAAGATGAAATTGATAATCTTTTAAGCCTGACCGGGATAGACCCAGATGAGGTTGTTATTTTTCAGGACCAATACGGAAAACTAAAATCCAGTAATATCAAATGGAATGATATAGTTCGCAGGGTTCTTGGAGCTGTCTCGGATAACATTCCTGTGTTTACTGACAGTGGAAAAGTCAGAGACTCAAGTATATCGTTTGCAAATATCAAAGATCAAATCGCAGCAAGTGTAACTAATCGCTTAAAAAGTACCGGTGACATAATGACAGGCGAACTCAACATGAACGGGAATAAAATAGTTGTTTTAAGAGATCCAACATCCGGTAAAGATGCTGCAACGAAAAATTATGTTGACATTAACTATGGCACGGTAGATAATAAATTATCCACGTTACGGGCTGAATACGACGTTCACGTAAGCGCGTTTTCAAATCTTCGTAGAAATTTTAGAACTCATCAAAGAATCGCAGAAGAATTATTTGGTGATCAGCTCACCGTTGACATAAAACTTACTAATATCAATACCAATATTAACACGATCAAACAAACACAGCAGGATAGCAGCACTAACACCAGTAACTGTTTTAGTAATAATCGTCTCTTCATCAACTGCCATCGCAGGGGTTTTTAATATAATCGCGAGAAAAATATCCTCGTGCACGAGCACAAAATACCACGATTATGCCATGCAACTAAACACAGCCACAGTTGCATACTCAAAATTATCGTCGCTGATATCGTCAAGTATTGATGATACAACAATATCAGATTCCGAAGACTACACTCGCCATTTAAAAACAACCAAGAACAATAATGACGGAATTACTTCATCGAGCTCTGCTCGACATAGTCGAAAATACAAAACCTGAGAGAATTTCGATGATAACGGTAAGTTCGACTAACCCTGAATTTAGTATTAATTTTCCAACTGCGATTCCCGTAAAAGAAATCGCACTAGCACAATTACGAGTATATCACAGTTGGCCTAATATCAGATCAAATTCGTTCGGTGGATTACCAGCGAATAATTTGTTCGTGTTTGCACATAAAAATAAACCTGATGGTACTCCCGACTGGAATGTCATTGGAATACCAACTGGGTTTTATCAAATCGAAGAAATCAATGAGGAATTACAACGACGGATAAAAAATATCACAGGAAAATAATCCAAAATTAAAATAACTGTTCATGAACCAACCCTGTCTTCTGCGATTGAAATAAGTACCCCGGACTACGCTGTGGATATATATCAGAGTTCGATCAGAACAGTTTTAGGATGGCCTGAAATCCCACCACCAGCACCACCAATACCACCAGAACAAAAGAAATCTGATTTCACAGCGTTTGATAAGAATTATCAGCCTCATACAAGACTTAGCGAGTTTATTATGTCGCGAACACTCGGTCGACCAAAATTTGATTTAATGTTTGCAAATGATTTTGAATTAGGTATTTATGAAAAAATAAGCAAAAGAAAAATACCAAACTCTCCATTCGAGGAACGTTATGTGGAAGCTAGATTTCCGCAGTGGAAATATGGCGGTAATTATAGTCCCATAGCGAGTGAAATGAACAGTATACCGGATGATATGGAAAAAATTATAAAGAAGCATTCAAGTTGCTACGTGATCATTTCATAGAATACCTTTCCGATATAATATCAGATCGTAGTAACATTATTAATTTACTTTCTTATTTACATCAAATGATTCGTTATGAACTCATTGTTCAAAAAAGTAAACAAGCGGTAACTGACACTAAAAATAATGAAGCCAAGAAATTGTTTCTCAATTATTACAAAATAAAAGAGGCTGATCTGCCGAATTTTAAATTTCTTAACGATCGCTCAGACGAGCTAAAAATAATCAGTCAGCGATCTCATTGATGAGTTCTTTGATGACATACTCGCACAGTACAGAAAAACACTACCACCAGCAGCTATTCTCCGACACAATAATGACCCCGAAGGGACAGGCCGGCACGTATCCACGGGTATCGTAAATATAACCGAAGTGGTCGCGATCAATCTTGTGTGTGATGTCATTGATGGCAGCTACAGCACTGACACAACATTATCAAATCAAGCTCAGCACCCCGAAAGATATACCACCTGGATATTTGATTGTGCAAGAGCCGATCAATCAGGTTTATCTGCAGTGTTATAATACACTGTTATCAAGAATAAATTTCAAACTAACAGACCAGTCTGGACACCTTCTGGATTTAAGGCATGAAACTCTGCATATTAATCAGCTTGTGAAATCTTAAAGATTTTCACACAAAAATCCTGACAGTCAGGGTGTTTTATTATAAGAAATCTATTTTTTACTGAAAAACTGTCAAATTTCTCAATTCTGCAGGGTTAATATACTTTCAGAATTATAAAAATCAACCGTTGTACAAATTCAGTATGAAAAAAATACCTGTGAAGAATTCCTGACAGTCTTTCAAATTAATCAAACGAGTATCATATATGAACCAGCATATGAAGGTTTTTATTCACGACAAGCAAGCGCTTCAAAAATATATCAAGAAAGTGTTTGTGCAATTCCCGGTCAGCACGGTTGATTTGGTTATTTATATATTCGGTAATGAAGATTTTCTATTAACGCAGGAACAGTTCGATGAACTACAGCAAAAACGTATTTGTATGATCACATGTGACAGAGATCAGATTTTAAATTACGCGAATTCGTGTATTACACTTAATCAACTTAAGGAACTTCTATTTAACCCTGTGGATCAAATTAATCCAAATCCAGATGCAGAGGATACAAGTGAAGATAACTTATCGGATTGATTCAGGTCAGATTAATGTGGATTAAAAAAATGCGGGTAAAATATTTTGTCTTCTGTCCAGTAGACTTCTACTTTCGATTCCACGTACCAGGCTTACTTTCATTTCCACGTACCAGGCTTACTTTCGATTTCATTTCCACGTACCAGGTCTACTTTCAATTTCTAAGGTACTTGATTTCCCAGTAATTTCATCCTTGAGTTCATCCTTGATTTCATCAAGGGGGTTTAACTCACGGTCTGACATAAAAAAAATTTAACTGCCTTACACGCGTACGATTATTTTCCTAGCCTCGTACTCTTGGAATAACACTAACCTGATTTTTTTCTATGGCACGACATAGAGAGACAAAATAATCTAGTTGCTGTTCTTGTATTGTAGCTAGTGATTTATACAACGCTGTTTGTATTCTCTTTATAAATTTATACTGAGCAGGCAAAATATACCGACCTTCTAATGTGGCTTCATATAACGCTTCAAAATCAGACATGATTTTTTCAGGATTTAAGTCATCAGATACATTAATTTTTTTTTTCTTGTAATTACTTGGTTGATATTTTCGTAGTTCATATTTATATAATTATAAATTATAAATTTAAAATAAAAAATAAACTGTTTCTTGATGAGCGGTTATCAATCATGGGTCTTGCACTGGCCTGTGTATCTTCTACGAAGGTCCTTTCAGACTTTAAGTTACAAGATTTTATCTTCGGAGAATTTTGTCGTACAGATCGTTTCTTGTCGATTCTTGGCATCCTTAGTGATTGGTTTCTTTTTGGCCACATTCTTTCTGAATGTTTTGTTTTTGTGGGACCCATGTGACGTAGTGCTTTCTGCATCCAAGGCAACTGTTTATTTTTGGGGGGCGTTATTCACAGACATACCTCCAGCGAATTCTCTAAGCGAAAGCGAGGCGAAACGTTAGAGTATTCAAAAAGCTGTCTGTGTTTTCATGTACATACCCACCCCTGTGAATTAAATCCCGGGGTGATAAAACGTCACCCCATGATTTAACGTGAGGTTGATATATACATGAGGGCTCTTTTTGGGTCCCCCAATCTTATACAAACCATCATAATCGGTCCCGTCGAACCAATTGTCCGTGACGAGATTCGATCCGAAGACAGTGATAAGTCACAGGGATGAAAGTCAAGTGAGCTAACCACTGCGCCACCGATCGCAATCTGAAGATATAAGATTTAAAAAATATCATATAGGTAACTTGACAGAGCTTGGCAGTTGAATTCTGTTCTGAGCTAGATTTTAAGTTCTGAACTTGATTTCAAGTTCTGAACTAGATTTTAAGTTCTGATTGTGTGAAAATAACATTTATTCGTACTGACAATCAAACGCGGAAGTGTTAATGCGAAAATAGACTGCTACTAGTGTGTACACAATATGACGGTTACAACTGGCTGTGAAAAAATATATACAGTTCTGCCCGCCGCTGGATAATGCATTTTTACAGGTAAATGTGTTGTGCTATCTCCCTGACGCAATATTTACCTGGATTGACAATCGCAAGGTGAAAATAGACTGTTGTTACTATTGACTGTGTAAAAAAAAACTATCTATAGTTCTGCTCGCTGATTTACAGGTAATGACCTTGACTCAGGATAACTGCGTCATTGACTTTTACACAGTTGCTACAGAGTTATCTCCGTTACCTGTATCTACATAACGAAATGAAATCCAGCTATTAAATTTGTATGAAAATGTTGAGTTGATTATCTCATCTGCAACAAATTTAACTGACATCCGGTTAATACCAAAATATTTGCTAGCTGTATGCATCGAATGAAAAACACTCTTTTCATCGGTGGCTATATTTAAAGATTGAACCATCTTAGGTTTCTTTCTGCTCCCCCCAGCATTCCCACGTGCGGTATTTTCACTCTGTGAGATGGCTTGTAAATTTTGAAGAGAGTTATTAAGTTTATTATTATCTATGTGATCGATCACAAGTCCATCTTCGATCACTCCGTTAAATACCTCAAACACAAAACGATGACAGAGGTAACCTTTATTTCCAGCTCTGAACTTTAGATAACCAGCATTACTAATATCAACATCTGGTTTTTTTAATCTGCAATGTCTAACTGTGCCATCGCGTGACGCTTTGTAATTCTTGATGATAGGGTGTCGGACAAATTCTTGGTTCATTATAATAATGTTATTTATCTAATTTATATTTGTCTGAAAACTTAGTTATATAATCGCGCTCGCATTTCAATATATCATTTTTTTTTATAATATCGCTTAAGTTCGCGGTATCGTTTACCCCCTCAATTTGCGCATAATTGTGTTTTATCTCTGACCCCAATACCACATTTCAGACATGTTATTGGTCATGACTTTCCTTTTTTGATACTTTGGAAATGTTCTCCGCAGAATTCTTTTTTGCATAATTTGTTACAGACAGTCACATACCCCATCTGAACCACTTGCAATAGTTCATTATATATATATATATATATATATATATATATATATATATATATATATATATATATATATATATATATATATAATATTTCTTATTTAAATGTTTGCCTTAATATAATATGGAAGAATTTGAGAACTTATCTGCAATCAAGCTCAGAAAGGCTTCTAGATTTGATCTCGACAGACTAACCCCTGATTCGCGAAGACGAGCATTAACTAATCTGTTTGATATTATCAGAGATGCCAAAGACGAATTTCGTAAAGATGGAGCATCTCACGTGTGGTCCACATTCAAAATTATACCCGACACTGACTCTGTCAATGTCGACGAAATCAAAGACGCTATAATGAATGATACACGAGCAAAACACAATCATCGATTACCTTGATATTCATCAAGACAACCAGAAATACTATTTCAGAATAAAGTTTATTGTACGTTCGGATGACGATACTTGGATTATTCGTGACAAACGTGACCCTCTCCTTGCGGGTGGAAAAACCGCTCTGTTAAGTAAAGATTCCAAACCAGGAATACTGACCGGAATTGACAAACCATATTACGCTTCAGCGTATCCTGTAACAGCCGGTCATTTATGGAATTTATCCGATAAAATACCTAACAAAAATAAACTTACTCCAATGAGATTTTCATCCTTGACTTTATCAAGGCTGAACTGTATAGCCGAGCGAGTAATAGAATATTTTACAAATGCGAAGCGTGGACACAATTTAACTGAAATGCGACGTGAAAAAATAAACAAATGGGCTGAATCAGTTAAGGATAAGGAGCGTCAATAGACGATGTTGCTGGGTTGCCAAGTAAATTAAATTTTCCAATGATAATAAAAACATTAACGGGGGAGGTTTTATATGAATCAGATAATAGTAAATCAAGAGGAACACCAATTGAAATTATTGACCATAACTCTCACGCTTGGACCAATGCAGTCACAATATTTCCACGAAATCGTGTTGTGAGATATTACTCGTCAGAGAGTTTCTGGGCTGGAATATTTGAGGCTATTATCCAAATAAGCAAAAACGACCCTGTGTCAGTGTGGTTATTTAAAAGTAAGAAGAAGGTGAGTATGATCAATTTGTAAGACCTAACGGTGAATTATATCGTAAAGAATCTGTCCACGAAGAAATGAGAAAACTCGCACAGAAATATTCTGAAAATACTGAGCTGTTATTATGTACGGTGATCACGGTCAACCACCTCCGTTTGTTGATCCATCTCCACACGATTGGTTAAAGAATGTTGTTGATTATTACGAAGTAGTGACTGATGATCATAGATCTCTCGATGCAGAATTAAAAGAATTTAAAACATTAATCAGACTACAACCAAATAAAATTCAATGTGAAATTATGCGCGAGGTGATTTCAGAAACTTCTTTGAACGACTTTTGGAAAACATGGAAACCAAACGATTTGATAGTAGCAAGTAGAAAGATAGTCAGAGACACACTTCAGCGGCAGTTATTTCAATTACACAAAGAGAAGTTCCCAACACTGCCAGTGCCATTGTGTTATAGACCAGCTGATACGCGGTTACAGAATATTGACATTGATATACCAGGACAGACCGAGAAACAGAATTTAGTATTAAATGATATTGTTACAGCTGATGTCAATGTTGTTGAAGATGCATTAAAAATGAACAAATCCCCGTGGACTCTAGGATACGCAATGACAATTCATTCATCTCAAGGACTAACTATCTCTGATACATTTGTTTGGATCGTTGATGATCTTATCGAGTGGTCAAATTTAGTTTATTTGGCTGTATCCAGAGTCAGAAGAATATCTCAGCTGCGAAGGGTTATATTGGAAGAGTCAATAGCTGATGAAATTAATAATGAAAACAACAGTGATATCATCAGAACAAAATTAGCTGGTTACAGAGTGACAAAAAAAATAATCGCAATTTTGACCTTGATGTTGAATTTATCATGGCACTGAAACAACAGCAGAATAATCACTGTGCGAGCTGTAATTGTATGATGTTATGGAAGTATTCGGAAAAACATCCAAAACAATTCACCGTAGATAGACAAGATAATCGTCTTGGTCATACACGAGAGAATGTGATGCTGACCTGTCTTGAGTGTAATCGAAGTCGGGGTGCTAGTTAAGTGATTCGGGTGGTAATTGTGTATCCTCGGGAATTACTTGTAATTGTTCACGTGTGAATCCACGTTGAGGAGCAGTTGAACCTAACCTGTAGATTGCTGGTCTACCAGTAGATCTAGTTATATTAGCTATCTTGTGTGTAGTGATACTCCAGATAGGGTCAGTCGCTCTTTTTTACCACCTTCAAGTTCACCTGGTTCATATAAATATCTCACAGTTACATCACCCATTATTGGTTGTGCTGAAAAATCACGTCGTACGGGTATATGTTTTTTGGTAATTGCATTAACAGGTTTCATGTTGGTTGTTCGAGTTATTTCATTATTTAATGCAGCTATCACACCTGGTAATCTTGCGACCCATTCGCGTCATCTTTTATCTTGAATGAATTCCTTCGCGTATTGATATCCAAATAACCGCTCAGAAAGTGTTCGATTAAATCGCTCAACAATTGCCTGATCACGATGAATTTCAGTATGCCCTCGTCTGATGGTAACGTTATGTTGTTTCAGCAGTGACGATACTGCACCCTGAAATTCTTTACCAGTATCAACTTGTAATAGATTTGGCCATCGTAGACCGCCTCGTTGATAAATTTGTTCAAAAGCACTGGCTACTTCAGATGCTGTTTTAGTCGTTAAAGGTTCAACATCTTTGTATCTACTTGCAACATCAACTACAGTTAACGCGTACTTGTATGTGTTTTGACGTCTTCGGATTTTAATAGTATTCTGTGGCAGAAATAATATATCAGCTTGGTGAACTTCATTTGGCACACTGACATTAAAATGCGCAAAGTGAATTTGTTTAGGCGGTGTTTGGTAAATCTGCCATATTCCCTGTTTGGATAACCAATTTTTAGCAGTAACTCGCGTAACTTTTGCTGCTTCACGAGTTTACTAATTGCTGCGCTACCTCTCCAATATCCTTTTGGGGAATAATAAATCGACTCCATTATACTTAATTACCAGCACCTAGCGCTAATTTACCTTTCATCGCGGATTTTATTAACCAACTAGCTAATTTTCCCTTGATAGATTTATCAGTGATGGAATTTAACGCGTGAATTAATGTTACATCCGCTAGATGCCTATCTTGTAGATTTTTGCTTTTATAAGCTACATCATGAGCATGACACGCCTTATCAATAGCATTTATCGGATACTCACCTGGTTTTGGTTGATCCTGGTCATCAAGTCTGATATCAAGTCGGGTTCCAGGGCCACAGTAACTATATCCTGGAAGATGTTTTTCTCCTGGGTATTTAGCCCACGGAGTACCGGGTAGTTTTCTTAATTTTGCTGCAATATCACCGCCGTGTTGCTTTTTTTTTTACTCAATTTTGACTTTGGTTTTGATTTTGGTTTTGGCTTTGATTTTGACTTTGGTTTTGGTTTAGGTTTTGGTTTTTCACCTGACTTGCCAGTGGAGATAAATTTAAATTTCTTTGTACCGCATCGTTCACACTTACCCGGAACCGCAGATCTTTTATTTTTTGTTGTAATGGTTGTTAGATCAATTGTCGGTGTGCGCGCCCTACATTTGACACAATATAAATCCATATTCTTTTTATATATTTGCTAATGGAAATCACTGACTTTTCTGCTACAAAACGACGAGAACCAATTAAACATCACGCAGCGCAACCACATTCTGTTCGTATGATTATGGGTTGGTATATTCAACCAACAGTGATATAGCACCGTTCAATTTCAATGGTTGATAATTCTCCATAATAAAACTGGTATATGTTTGATCCAACAAATGCATTGTTTTCAACGAATGATGACCATGACGTTTTCCTCTTAGAACTAAATACAATTTGAGTAGGTCTGTGTTGATACTTTGTTGTTTCTCAATTTGTAGCAATAGGAAATAACGTGGTCTTTCTTCCTGTAATAGTTACACAAAAGAGAGGCAAGGATTTCTGATCAAAGTTTTCAGAATCATGATTTCTAAAATATGTGACAGGTTGAGATTTGGAAAAGCTCGTAGTGGATTCAACTGTTTTTCTTTTTACCAGACGACTGATTAGTGGAAGTCTTTCTGACAAAATAAAACGACATCGAGTCCACCCCTACTAGATGTCGAAAACCCTCTTATCCTAACGTTTTTAAATAGACAGAGGACAGAACTTCTTGCCCATTACCTCCCCTTGATAGCACCAGGTGTCGTAAGTTTCTAGTTGAGATAGATAATAACGAGGATGCTCGTATGGCAGGGTGGTTAGGGGGGCTTTAAAGTAATGTGATTGAGTAAATATTCTCGGATAAAAATTTAGTATTCGTATGCAGAGCAAACGACCCTCCTGCCCTTTCAATCGACCTGAACTATTTTCCGTTCAGATAGGAGTGTCCTACTTACACACTAAGGCTATGTAACTGGAAACGGTTACCGTCCGTCGGTAACCAACCATTTGTCATTAACTCCCTCTCTTTCAAAGATAAGTTGAGATCAGCAACCATTCAAGATAGAAACGTTAGAGAAGTGTGGGCTAAAGGCTCGAACTCATTTCAGATTATATTTTGGGAACGATCAGAATCACATTGCACTTCCGTCCCCCGTACTTCTGGATTATTGTTGGTATCAGCACTGTGGGTGGGAAGGCAAAGGCACACAATCCTTCCAACTGCTTGACAACGCATCAACAGCCCAAGCTTTAGGACCTGGATTGGAGATACGTAGGCGGGACAATTGTGATTCCACTTCGTCGGAAAAAGGCAGATTATCGGGCCTAATGAAGACCGATGCGTTGAGATTCCATTCACAGTAAATGATTTGACCTCTTCTGAATAGACTGTCTGCCAAGACAACCAGTCCGCCGAGAATGTTTGAGACTTGAACGTCAGTATGGAATTTGTCGCACTAAGAAACTGCAAAATCAGGACACGGTGGTCAGGTGAGTTGGTGAACCCTTATTATTTGAGGAGATAGGTCGCCATACCGAGTTGTCGATCATAATCTGAACCGTTTCGCCCCAGAATCGATCTTTCCAGAAGTGAAAACCTTGACGACAGTCCTCATTTCGAGACGGTTGATGTCCCGAGGATGCTTCCGTGATTCCCACGTGCCGCACACTGGTATTGAAGTCGGACACCAGGTGGGAACAACAATTACACATAATGTTATTAATGTATGGGGCTTTTCCATTGGGATTGCCATGGTCAGCCAACCTGCGTTGCGCCACTTACGCTACAACGATCATATTTTGTGCTTGAACAGGATGCCTTGATCGAGGGGATTTGTAAATATGCGCAGCTGTGGAAGTGTGTGATGTGTGTGATATGATTTGAATTTTTTACGTAGCTTTAACAATGTTTCAGTCATATCGCTACGATCTCTGCAACGTGGCAGTTTATAGCGATGTCTAGCACTGGGACATCATGCCGCAGACATGTAGCATGATGTCCCACCCAGTCACATTATCCTGACACCGGGCCGACCAATCCTAACACTAACCTCTTAATGCTGAGTGCAAAGCGAGGAAGCTGTTAGTACCATTTTTGTAAGTCTTTGGTATGACTCGGCCGGGGATCGAACCCACGACCTCCCGCATCCGAGGCCGACGCTCTAACCACTAGGCCACCAGACCGGTTCAACTGTGGAAGTGATGACATTTGTAAGGGGCGCATAAAAGTGTGATCGGGTCAGAACTTGCATTGAAAATGCTATGAGTTGCAAAAACTATCTTGCTGAAATCCAAGTCTTGTTGGAAACAGACTCGACGTTTTCCACGATTCTGGTGACTCGAAAACAATGAAGCCGCAGCAAATTCCGGTTAGTTAAGAACGCCATATCCAGATGGACAAAGTTCTGAGATAGACGCACGTCTGGCTTTCCCCATTTCACTAAAAAGAAGATCGTTCCTACCTTTGAGTAGGATATAACTTACCATTTGATTCTGGACCATATTGTTCCGGTATGCTGCCGTCGTTGTACATAACATCAACTGAAATAGGAAGACGACGCAATACATGCTCTTAATGAAAGTCGAGGAGAAAATGTTGAGGCCAAAAGGAAGAAATGTGAATTGATAAAAAAATAGCCGCTATAAGCGAAGCGGATAATCTTCTGGGAGACGCAGTGGATAGTGACATGAAAGTGTGCGTCTATATAATCAATACTGACGACATACTCGCCCCGTCAGACGGAGAGCCGAATAGATATCGCCGTGTCCATGTTGAATTGGCTGAGCGTACGTCAGTCGATCGTTGGTCTCAACCTGCTGTTTGCTTTCTGAGAAAGAAACAGTCTTTCAAAAAGGACCGGGGAATGTTGCCTTTTCACACGCATCACCGATTTTTATGAGGAAGCGTATCTCCTGTTGCACAAAGGCATCCTTTACATGATTGACCTGACGTTGTATTCGTGAAGAAAAGACAGTAGGATGGGGAGAGGATTATTGATGAACAAAACCCGAACCTCTACCGAATGAGCTTATCACCGCTTCCCCTGTTGTTAGCGAATAGGGAGAACCAGTGAGCTTACCGCCTCTATGATTGCTTCCTAGAGTTAGATGATGGCACACATGTGACTGAGAAGATCATCTGTCCTACGGCCGCCTCACATACCTTCACACTGACGGTGACTGAGGATTGCAAACACCTTTATGGGTTGAACTGCGAGGTAAACAATCAAACCTTTAGCTTTCCGCCTCCTAACGTTCTATATTCCTGCAATCCGTAAAGGGTGTGTACGATCATTTTGGAGAGACGTGGTTTGCACATCTGCCAAACGTCGCATCAAGGGTAAATTGGCAGCCCTATTCATTGACCCTAGCAATCATGGCCTTCTCATCTCAAGCGTAGCTATTGCCAGGTGTCTGCAGTAACATCGCGAACCAGTTGTGATTGATATGAGGCAGATAGTCAGCCCTATACAAATATGGTTTACATATGAACAGCCACATCCTTCATTTCAAGAACAGGAAGATCAATTATGTCCCTGTCTTCCTTCTCATCGAGATCAACATATTGTTTGATTAGCGGTAAGGGTGGTGGACATTCTGAAGAGGCCGACACCCTGGTTTTGTTACGTGTTTAGACTCAGAAACACTAATAAATGATAGAGAGAAAACAACAAGGTTTGAAAACTTTAACAAATAATTTATTTTCCTGGAAACGCTCTGTAAAAGTGAAGAAAAGAACTTACGGCTTTAAGAATCAAATCCAAAAATAATCGAAGAATAATCCACGAATCAAATTTTAGAAGTCCTAATAATGAAATGTTCTATTGAATTCATTTTCGAGTCACGAAGAAGAATCCAAGATGGAAGGCGATGAAGTATAATGTAGATATTATTGTGCTGTTTTGTCTACAGTTCTGTGTTATTCACCAAAAAAATAATCCGGTATTTGAATTTCCCAATAACAGTTAATAAAATGTCTTTGTACAAGATTTATGTGTGAGCACTCATATATTTCCTGGAAAAAGAATTAATCGTTTAGAATCCAAAAAATTCGAATAAACATTAAAAAAAACTCTAAAGTGACACAAAAAAGGAAAATATTTACGTCCCAGTGATGTTAAGCCCGGACTGAGAAATATCTCTATAAATAAAGATTATATAGTAAGTTGAAATGCAAAACAGATTTAGGTGTTTACAACTGAAGAGTCAATGTCAAACTGCTTTCTGAAAAATAACGAGTTCCTAGAAAATAAAGCTACAATATTTTGACATGTAATGAAATAATAAAGAATATTAAAGATTTTAAAACTTACAAACAATTTAAGTAAATCAAATATAAATTAAATCAAATATACGTTTCGCCATATAAATATCATCGAAAGGATGGCTCTGAGTAATATGTGAAAAATGGTTGATCTGAAAAAGTTGCGTCGCACTCCCTGTGCGGCAAGTCCCATCTGTGTCTGTCTGCAGGGTTATGGAAGACAAACCAGGTGGTATGAAGACAGACCAGGTGGAATGAAGTCTCAATTATATTTCTATTAAAATTTCACCTATTCTCAATCGTGGACATATAATAAACATACGGAAGCCGGCACATCCGACACGGCGCCCGGTAAATGGTCGGCCTGGAAGCTGGCTGTAAAGAGGACGGTCCGGATATCAACGGTACTGGCCGCTCGAAAGGCACAAGGTCCCCGTAACTCATAGTTGTCGGGACTGATTCGATGAAAAAGTCCCCGTGTTGGAATGATTGAACGGCCGGGGACAGTCCGGTTTTAATATGCCTCACCAAAACACCTAGTTCAACGGACAGATTTGTCATTGAAATATTTGGTATATTAATGATTAGATTCCGACTGCGTGACTAGAGTGACAGATTTACCATTATGATTCCCGTATGAACTATTTTCGTGGACCATTTCAAAAAAGAAGTTCCCATGCTATTATGGCTGGACAGCCGGTATGGGCTGGGATGCTGATGTAGGCTGGATTACGAGTGTCCCCATGCTGGGACAGCTGAACTGATGCTGTCGACTAGACTGTCGGTTTCGTCCGGGATACCGGTGTCGGCAGGATTGCTAGTATCGGCAGGTCGGTTGGCAATGTCGGTATAGCCGGTGACGGCTTGATGGCAAATAACTTTATGACAGCATTCGGGGTTTGTATCCAAGGGATCCGGCATGAACCCCATGCGCCCGGAATTACATCCTTAAGGCCATGCTCGGATATGCGTGGATACTTGCACCTCTTGGGCTACCGAAAAGAGGAGAATACTCTTGATGAACTGGTATCCCCAGCAACGAACATTAGGTTATCTTCCTGGATTTATTCCTTCTTTCCTTCCATTCAGTGCCGAAAGGACGATTGCTTTGAACGTAAATGTTATAGTACAGTAACCATTTCTCGCTTAAACACTGTCGTAAGTAATATAGCACTGAACATGTAGCATCATATACATTTGGCCGTGTTATGAACTTATTCACAATGCTTAGTTAATAATTAAACCAAAATTATGTCAGCAGCACTATGAGAAGTTTGTTCAAAGATGGACGAAGTAAGGAAAAATTTATACGTAATTACGCTAACTCGTAATGACATCGTATAAGATCAGTGATAGCGTGGTGGAAAGGTGATATTATAACAAGTAGCTCCGAGAGGTCACAAAATAAAGCAAATTTGGCAGAAATTGTAAACTACTGCATACAACCTGCATTAGATCGTAAATTTGCTGTTGTTGTTGTGATTGTTGTTTGTTGGGGTTAACGCAATTTTTTTCAGCACACGATAGGCCATACATGGCGGCCAGTATTAACGGTGGAGGAAGAACCCACAGGAAATCCCCGGAAAGAACTACCGACCCTCGAGACGTTACTGGCAAGTTTTCTCAGGTGAGATGGCAGTGATCCGTAACGGAAAGGACCTTAGACAACTACGGCCCCTCGGGACCCCTGATAAATCTGCAAAAGAAATCCAACATTAACGTTTGATGTGCATATAATAGCACAAAAACGGCTGGATTATCGGAGGATGAATTGTAAGACATGTAATCTACACAGCAGGGAATCTAAAAACTGTCTACACCTGGCGGTATCAAGGGGAGGTAATGGCCAAGAGTTACTGCCCTAGTATGTTCAAAATAGAAAGAATAAGGCCAATTTCGGGTTTAAGTAGGAAAAACATTCCTGATTTAATGTGTCTGGGGAATGTATTTGAATAATAGATTTGTCAGCTGTACGAGCAACATGTTATGAAGTTTGTACCTTGTACTCATCAATGTAAGTGTAAATATCACCATGGAGGAAATTCTTGAAATATTTCACTAATATGAGTTGTCAGCCATCTTCATAAACTTTTTCAACAATTTGGCTAAGCACCACTGATAAATAAAAAAAAAATCTGCTCTTCCTCTCTCGCAAATTGGACAGGGGTTTGTCCAGTTTTTAATAGTTCTTAAACTTTGTCGATAAGCTTCGGGTACCAAATCGTAACCCTTTAAGATACATTACTTAGCCTAATAATAATCACATTTTGCTGTTCCGACAGGGATGTTTGCATGTAACGAGTTTTGCCAAAACGTGCAATTTGCAATAACATAGTCCCACACTTTCTTGGACATGTCAAATTTTCAGACATTTTCTTTTTCAAAACAAGGACATCATACATCTACCTCCTTCTCCTTAAAATGGGTAATTAGGTTTAGTATCATCAAAACCTGAATTTGTGTGTAAAATTGGAATGCGCATTTCACCTACCAACTCAAAGTAATTTAATCAGAATTCAAATCCCCTTTCTTCCTTTACTCCTTCTCTCTGTGTCTTCATTTGTCTTTCGTCCTTTTATCTTTGCATCTTTATTTGCAGTAGCCTATCTAAAGTCCAAATATATGAAGTGCCAATTTCATAAACGTGGTATTCAATTATATTGCAATATTCCATGTGTTTCGCGTGGACGTGGTCTCGAGCTTGCTAAGATACAAATGGCATGAAATGTAGTGATATTTTCACAGTTTTATGTATTATAATAACATAATCTAAATTGACATTTGCAGATTTCGTTATACTTCCAAATCAATGTTTAATCTAACGATATTAATGCGCACTTTGTAATTCCAGTGAATAATAATTTCAATAAGTCTGTTTCCTTCCTTAATCTTTGAGTGTTTCAAAACCTTTGAGAAATTTCGAGTGAAATAATAATATCATACATTCATATAGAAGTTATCATGTTTACCTCCACTGGTGTACATCACTAGCGCAATAGGACAAAGTTGAGTTAGAAAATACAGGTATTCACAGCATACAATCATTGAGAAAAGCCAACGAACTATAAATAGCAAGAACACATAGCTGTGCATATTATTAGTTTGGCTGTACATCATTTTTAACAGCAGTAATGAGTACAAGGAAGATAAATATACATGTAGAAGAATGAAGTGATTATAAATAAACAATACCAAACTCTAAAAAAAAGAAAACATGAAGTAACCTTTACGTGTTATTACTTTGTTAACGTTAGTTATATGACAAGTGCATCTTGTTGGGGTTTTTTACTTTTTTCGTTCTATAATAAAACGAAGCCTTTGCAATGGAAATTATGGAAGGTAAGGAACAATTACGATTGACATTTTCAACCAAATAATATAAACGTTACTATCGGACATATACCAAACATATCTAGCATTGTGTTTCTTCCACAGCATATATTCACATTTCATAAAGACGTTCATTGAAAGTGATATGCCTTATTAAATAAGGAATATTGCAATATAATTCTACAAATTACCATATAACTGTTATTGGGTGTTGTAAAATGCTGCTACATACAAATAAATTCATTGAAATTGTGTTTAATAGGGTATAGTATTTAGACAAATAACTCTGTGAACACCCTTTATATTTTATCGCTAGATAACTAAACACTTGCTCCATTCCATGGATTTACATTTCCTAATATAATTCCTATGCGTTAGGAATGAAACATAAATTATGAACTGTATAATTGCTTGGACACATTGCAACAAAAAATTGTAATAAGATATCATCAAAACCAACAGACAAAGATAACTTTTTAAATGTTTATGAACTTGCTGCTGGAATACTTATTTATTACACATTAATGAAATCTATTAAACTAAGAAGAATAAAAAAAATAATAATAATTTGTATTGTAGCTATTTTTATCATACGTATGTAATGCCAACAACGAGATGATATATGTAAGAATAATTAAATTATGTGATAATATTTAACATTAATCAAGTTATTTTGCCAGTCCAAAAGGTTAATCTAATATGTGAAAAACATTGTTGAGGAATTGCATAAAATTCTAAAATTATAATTAGGGCATTTATTTATAATCATTATAACATGTCCAAAATAATATGATTTTAGCTTTATTAGATGTTTGCCATTGTGCTAAAATGAATTCAGGATGGGCATACCAACAAACACATAATTACAAAGACACATACCGATGGACATAAGCAAATGGTGATTTATGCTATTGAATAGAGGGTGAAGCGAATACAAACAAACAGGAAATTGGAATAATCACATAATCCTGGCCCATTTTTCTAAAAATGTGGATTACTAGATAGTTCACTACATGAACTTGTGGAATGCAGTAACATACTAATGTCTAGTAATTTTGTCTTGCAATCGGAAAGAATTACTTTATTCTTCTCATTTTCTGTTTCTTCTGTTTAAATAGATTCATCAGGTATTAAAGAATTTATAAAGGCCCCACTGGCTTCTTAACATGTTCTGTGTACCTGTCTTGTACCATCCTCACAAACTTTCTAAGCAAGTCAGAACCAGGGTCACCAACATAATTATTTTTGGGTGGGGGGAAAACATGTAGTGGTCAGAAATTACGTCTTACAGATCGAGGCCAAGTCATGTTTTGAGGTGAAATCGGTTGTTGGTGGAAATTACCCTCATCGCCCCTATGTTCCGGCGCTCATGGTATGGACTTGAAATTACCAACTTACTCAGTAGGGACTGTATGAACTGTGGTCAGATGATTCCTTTAACAGTGGTGTATATTGTTCATCTTTAATCTATAATAAACTAATACATTTGCTCCATCCTACAGATTTAAGTAAAAATGTGAAAAGTCTCAAAAAACCTCTCTGAAAGTATGTACATCAGAAACAAACATTAGCAACGTCTTGGGACATATTGCTTCCAGCTTTAAAAGCATACAATTCAATACCGCAACACAGCAAAAACAGCAGTATGCCTATCTTCAGAACCAAGTCATAACAGAGCGCATGTTTACAATATTTTCTGATTACAGTCATTAGAAACTTAGCTAATGATTACCGTCACATCTTTGCAATACGTAATACAACCAACTTATGTATAACAGAGACAAAAGAAAAATCTCAAAAAATATATATGTGATACGTCAAATGTTACATCACTCATACAAATCTGCTAGAAACGTTGTATTTAGTCACATATATTTCATATCGTATGTTTAGCTCTAGCTAAATATTTCTAATTATGACATATCAGCGGATCACTGTGCTTGTTCATAATGCCCATCTCCAAATATTGACCATGATCCAAACGGTCTTAATATAGTGAAGGGGTCATGAGATTAGCGTGTTTTCTTCTTGCTCGCTCCATTGATATAGAGAACTTGAGCTTGCTAAACACAGGACTCGTTTACAGTTTCAGCTGTTAGTTTGACCATAATTTGCACTACATTTCCACAGCTACTCATGATAAAGCAACCATAGTCGTATTCACAAGATAGTGTAAAACGGAATAGCAGACAGAAATAAGTAATTAAACACACCATTTAAACAGGTACGTATTTGCATTTATAATCTGATGTAATATACTCTCTCTTCTGGCAACCATATAAATGACGAAGCGTGATAAACGCAAAGTTAATTTTGGTCACAATCATTGTATTCTTTTCAGTACAAATGCTTTGATAAAATGTATAGTATTTGATTTGTGAGGAAAGTGTAGATCTTATCACATCTATGTACCATTTGCCCTCTTACCTGCAAACACCTGGACTTCACATAAAGTTATAAACGCATTCTCATTGTTCTCATTGTGCCCCCATCGTCTTTCGTTAGTTATCTTTATTGCCTTGAATAGTGTCCAGGGTGGGATATCTACCGTGACAAATAGAGGATCATTATTGTTTAACTTTTTGAGTTCTTTATAGACATTGTTTTCCTGTTTTCCATGTATCGTGGACCCTGCATTACGATGTGAATAGCCTGAAAAAAGCAAACAAACATATCGTATAATAAGGAAAGGTGTTCAGCCAGTACTACTGCTTTTCTGTGAGAAAAAGAAATCTTGAAAACAATGATCCTAATATATCAACGAAAGTCTTTTTGCCTATATATTCGTTTGCTCTCTCCGCGTTCTCATTATTTATGTCTTTACGACATGTGTAATATTAACATCATAAAATGAACTTATAAAACTGCTTGCATAATATGCAAAAATATTGCACTCCTGAAAATATATTCTAGGATATTACAAAATGATGATAGGGGTATGTCTAACCAATGAATGCTACAATGCACATTATTTGTGTATTATAGCAAAACATGGATACCATAATTGAGTCAGCCCAACCTGGACGTTATTATAAATGTAAAGTTACAACGATCTCAATCCACTCGTAATATATAAGCACACGCTTAAAGAAAACATACTGTTCGGGATGGACAACTTTACTCTAAAATGTCTGCAATATATTACCATTTCGCTTGCTATCTCTCATTAGTTTAAAACATTGTTACATGTTATATTGTATTATTTTCATAACCGCTTTCATTTCAATACGATTGGATTCCGCCAGGGACATTGTACTTAACAGATCACGTAAAAACTAAAAGTGACAATTCCGCACATAACGCATTTCCAAACATGTTTGTGAAGAAGCTAAATTTGTGTTTAAATCAAATACCGAACAAGTCTTTGTTCAAAAATCAAATTAGTAAATGATTTTAAAAAATCAGAATAGGGAAATATAAGTATGTGCTTTAAAGCGTTAGTATCAATTATAGTTGTAATAAATAAAATTGGTAATTTAAATGTCAATGTGCTGTTCAACGTTAAACAGTTTATAACGAATGAATCCTGTGTCTCTGTGAACTTGATGTATTGGCACCTAACAGTTAGTATTGTATTTGTGGATTATTACGGACAAGAACATTTAAGAAATTCAAAGAGTACACTGTTTCATCTGTTTATAATCTGAAAATGTAAACGAACACCATTTTCCACAAAGATTTGAAGATACATTATAACGCATACACACACAAACACATACATTATATATATATATATATATATATATATATATATATATATATATATATATATATATATATATATATATATATATATATATATATATATATATATATATATATATATATATATATATATGCACACCACTGATTGCATTGTATGAATGTATGGATAGTTAGCATGTAATAACAAGTATCGTCTTTGCCATTGCAGGGTTACATTCCTTTTCAATTATTTTTTATTCTCAGAACAATATAGTGGCTATGTGAATGATTATGTTTATAGTTGTGTCAGAAATCGTCATTTAAAGAATGAGACACAAAATAGAGAGAGAATATTTGTTTGTAACTAGTGTATAATAAACCCTAGAATGGCGAAAGATTCACCAAGTATTTATGTTAAAGTACAATGGAATCCAAACTGGCAGCAAGATAAGTATAGATTATCACAAACATTGATAACGCAAATGCAAAACGTTTCGAGCTTAGAAAGGTTTTAGTCATGGGAATAAGCAATATACAGCCACAAAGCTATTACTAAGCAGAAATCCGAGAAAATGTACAGATTCGTGTTTGTTTTAATAACAGCATGGATCTACAAACAAGATTTACTAAATGAAGAAAGACAAAAGCATTGAAAGCGAAAAATGAAAGTTGAAAGCATTGAAACATGGTCTTAAAATTGGCAAACTACACGTCTATTTACGCCGTTGTAAATTCAAAGTAAGTAAATCAAAAGGCTTATCGTGTCGATCGCACGCAAAGTCAGGATGCAGCCCCCACCCCTACCCCCAACCCTTGAAATGCAAGGTGGGGAATGGGATAAAGCGAAGAAGAAAGCCAAAATCCTAAATTTCGTTGTAAGTAATGGGGTAGTGGGGACCATTTCTCATTTCTTCTGTGTCCACGACATTTGAAACTAAGCAGCTGACGGCATGATCTGACATGATTCCAGGATGGGGACAGAAGACTAAAACTATGCGTAGCTACAAATTAATAACATGTACAAACTTTACTAAAGACAGGCTGCTAGTGCGTTCCATATCGGTCCACCCCTAGTTAAATTAAATCGGTACCATCTCTAAAGACTGCTTTACACTGAAATTGTTCGGAGGTTTGACGACAGGAGTAACCTGGAAATATGTCGGAAGTTAGGATACCTAAACAAAAATATCACCAATATCCTGGCATGCAAGATATATAACACATATTACATTGGTTAAACCGTTTATTTCACACAATGAATGGATAAGTCCCAAATCCATACTAGCAAAACTATTAACATTCAAATGCAATCTTTTCTAAAGTATAGCCAGGCATCATTTTATGACATGTCTACCCAAGTAAATGTTCCGCAACTCTTTACATGTAATATTATTATTAGTAGTAGTAGTAGTAGTTGTAGTAATAATATTTAAAACCTTTAGTATATTTCTGGACATACGCCAAATATAGTAGTCAATACTGTGATAAACACATTCAATCGTTTGAGGATTTTATGCAGCTATGTTGCTTTTGAAAATCATCAGTTGGGGCAGTTTGGTAACTTCCCATATGGTCACCAATATCCGTTTCGATGGTTCAATATCAATGATGGTTTATTCTAATCCAGATCATACAGTTTTAAATTTATCATCCCTCTCCCAATATATGTTTCCAAAGCACCTAGTTTCTTTGGCAATAACAACAATGTGATCACTGGTGGAGTTCTTATCAACAACGGCAAAATATGCGTATAATCATGATTATACGGAAATATTCGAGATTTATTTCAGATTGTCACCATTTAATACTAGTGTTGGATGTTTCCAGCGTGGTGAATTTCATGGTAATATAGGCAAGATTTAATGTGATTTCCTTGGGTTATCCAAAAATGTTGGCTTCAGAGTCTCCCTGGAGTTTGTACTAACCGTTCAAATAGCTTTTGTGTATTCATCATGCAATTCTTTGTTTTGAATCTTTAATCTGACCAACACCAGACGGAAAGATCCCCCTATTCAACACCTTAGGGGCCACATTAGTCACTTTTAAAGTATTAGTTTTAGTTGGACCAAATTGATTCTGAAACAAAAAATGTTTATTTCGATATAAATCGTTAAGGTCACTTCATTTGACTAAATTGTCCCTGGTGGCAGATTTTGCCAAGTGCATGACAGCAATCTCACCCTGTTCGTGTGGCATCTTGATCGTTTATATATTTCCAGGGTTATATTTATAACGCGATTAAATTGCAGTCGGGTTTGTTTTATGTTGAGGCGCTTGAGCCTTGTCAACATAAATGATACATTCAAGCAGCCCTGCCAACCTCTATGAATGAAAATGAATAATCTGATTACGTATGCTGGGATTTACATACATTGTTCATGTTTCACGTATATGTAGCCAAGCAGGTAGTTGATACAATCTGCATGGAAATATGTGTATCGTAATCGCCGCGCCAGAACAATCAATTCAACATTCGAAATTGGTATTCTATTCTCGGTAGTCGCATTCCTAGGTCAATGTTAGTTGACAAGCAACTTGTTAAACGTAGTCCTCCAATTATTTTGCATTTTTTAACGTGGTTATTCCGTCAACGGTTCCAACGGCACCCAACGTAGGGGCTTTTCAGCAATATCAATTAATGCTGGTAATGCTGCAAATTATGGAAGTATTTACCTGGTTTTGCCAATATCGGCTAACCCTGAAGCTGATCTTGTTAATGTTGAACTCCCTTCCTTAGTAATTCAATAATATGAACCATCTTTCGCTTGATTAGAGCTAGTTTATTTGGTCCGCGATGCCTTCGCGAGCCCTTTAATCGTATTCTTGCTTCAGAGTTGGCTTTCGCTCAGTCTCAAATGCACATGGTCGTACGTCATTGTATTATACTTTGTGTGTTTAACTTAGGCAATGACTTTCATTTGTCCATCAACACCATCAGACTGGTATCAGACAACAATACGCTGATAAATCTACAAGAGACAACTTGATCAGGCACCGCTACCAATACAGCTCGAAAATGGATGGACACTAAGCCTTATCTGAATACATTCATACGTCCCAATGAAGAACAATACCTGACTACAGAGTTGTGGAATCGGTCTGAGGTACCTGAAGTCATGTTGTGATCCCTCGTCCACATGAATGACATCAGTATGTGGTATGCTCGCTCGACAGGGTTCTGCTGAAAATCAACGACGACCTTTGATGGTCCTTGATGCCGAATATGTAGCTATAACTGAGACATGTTAATCTGGTAAAATTCCTTGTTCGACACTGAATTACATCTAAAGGACCCTCTTATTGTGTATTGAACCATATCTGACAGAATCATAGACCACAATATCGTTGTCAGACACGATGACGACTTAAATAAAAGTAGTATTGTTCTTCTGCCAACGTGACCAGACACAGCGAGAGTTTTATTAATGTAATTTGTGCCTGTAGAACTGCGGTCGAGGCATTATCTATACCTTCAATGTGCCAGAAAACTTAATAGTTTTACCCGATATCTTGCGCTGGATCTTTTCCGGATGGCTCTGTTGCGAATTCGGCTAAATTACTCGCGGATACATATTCTTGCGCGGCGTGATAGTTAGCAGCTTCTGTGAAGATTTTATTTGTTCTTTTTTAATTCTTCTAATAACGTATGGAACAGATTCATCGGGTGGTGATATCCAGAGTTCAAAAATAAAACAATGCAGAACTAGTTTTGAAAAAGGAAGATTTTCAAGAATACATATCTCATTTCTCAATGCAGAATGAAACTTTGGCAACTCGGACTGGAGATCTATTACTCATTGACAACAGGTACAACTGGTTTGCATATGCACGTTTCGAGGACCTTAAATGAGTGTATTGGGGACATTTACCGTCGTTATACCAGATTACATACTTTCGAAGGTCCTCAAATAAGTAGATTTACATTTAAGTAATGAATGTGCCCTTGTAAACTGTGTACCTGATGAGAAGATAAACTTCAGCTTTGTCTACAACATGCCTCTTACATGTATGTTTAGATTCCGCAGATAATCGACGCCCCATATATGTTAAGTCATATTTATCAGATACATATGCATACGCGTAGGGAATTTCAAGCCAGACTTGTTTATACGTTTTATACGAAATATCAGTCAGTCAATTATTGGATAAAGTTTATCGTCTTCTATGAGGAACGGTTACTGTTTAACGATTTCAAAACTGAACATTATGGTTACCATCGAGTAGGGAAAACAAAAGGTCAATATGATGAAACTTAGACAAAGAAACACCATACCTTCTCTAAAATAATCTCTAAGTAGATAAAACAAATGCATGTGAAGTGCGACAAGGATGTGTTATTTCATAGCAAACTTCTGGAAGAACACGTTTGCAGTTTAACTTATCACAAACCGGGATATTTGGAAAATATTTCAGTGGAAAGAAAAAAGAACTGTACCCAAATCTGCATAATATAAATAACTAGTATGATGTACCGGTCTGAGGTAGGCTGTAGCTTAACGGTCAAAACCTTCTTTACATGAATAATTTAGAAGGCGCATTGTAGAACTTGTATTTTTCTGATGGGAAGACATTTAGACTTATTTGTACTCATTCAAATGAAACATAAATAACAAATAATCGCAGTTATTGTTTGACAATTGGCATCGGACTTGGATAAGCAGGCTTATCATGAAAATATAAAGAAGTTCAATGCCATGACTTCTATAATGTGTTCTAAGTAATTTTCATGAGGAAATGTCTCGCAAAGAACTTAGGGCTTTGCAGATTGTTATGTGCATTTACAATAGTTAAAGCCAAATGACGAGATCTTTTCAGTTTGTGACAAGATGTATCTGTTGTAATCATCATGTAACTTCTATTTCAAACACCTTAAAATTTCTTTTAGCAAGTTAGTCGACATGAAGAGACACGACCACAATGACGACAGCAACACATACTCTGCCTGTTCATGAGGACACAATTATATTCAAAATATTGCAAATAAGATAAGCACAACTCCTTATCCGTGTTTATTGTCAAAGTACGTTTAATGCCTCACCTCTCTATATCAGTCTCTATCAGTCGTACTAATTATATTAAAATTGTCAAAGGTGTTCCAAAACAGGACTGATAGATTATATCATTCCTTTCTCATGTATAATATTAATCATTGACCAAGATATAAATCGTGTACTTGTACACATTAATCGATTATGTAATGTATAAATAAATCCAGTTTTATACCAAGGATAACAATATAAGCTATAATATGTTTAGATACATATTTATTTAGAGATGGACAAATGAGGAGCTAGTAGTCTGCAAAGAAACTATGATACTAGATCTTTGTTCCCTTGAAAGTTTGTATCTGTTTGTATGAAACCGGTTAATGTCAGTAGTAAGTTTTCACAATGTCATTCTTTATTCAGTCATATAATTAAAAGTGATACATCTCTATAGATTAAGACTAAATCATTTTGCAAAACGTGCAAGACCTTATATTGCAAAGTAAAGAGCAGTTCACATATACCAACGTTACGTTACGTATGTGTACGCTTGAAGTGATGTCTACTCAATAGAGAGCTGCGTTTTGTATATTAGTTCATTTATATATCTATCCAAAATATAATTGATTTGGTAGATTCCGATTTAAGTACATACGTGACAAGTTAGCAGTCAACTTCAGCCAAATGTTGTGTCATTTCTCTAACAATGTATTAAAAGGTACATTTACATCTAACAACTGAAGACATTTGTTACATACTAGGTAATAGAAGATAATGGATTTCATTTTCTATTGACCACTGCAATTATTATATTTAAAAGAATGTATTTTCAATCAATATATGTGCATTTGCAATCGTAAAATGTATATCTTCTGCTCTCTCACACTCTTTCTTCTTACATCCCCAATAACGTACATATGAAGTGATAAGAAATAGAAATCAAATATGGAAAATTAAGAATACTGAATGTGCTTATTTGTTCTCTCAAGACATTCTAGTGTGTATATGCAGGGTATTAGAACAAACGAATGTGTGTTTGTCAAATATTCTGTTCTGCATTTGCTAAAACCACACTGATGCAATATGTGTCATACAGGAATGTAACACACATGCTGGTTTCGCCAATATCTGATTTTTTTATAATTTTACGAGATGAACTATCATTTCCTATCAAGTCAAATACTTACAGCCCATCAATCGTATCGTCCCCACACGATGTTTATTTTTAAAAAATTGAACTTTCCATTAAGATCAATAAATTGACTATCGGCACAAAAGATCTTCATTTTTAATTACATAATCTCAAAAATGAAATCATTAGTTTATATATTTATAATGGTAGCTGTATCAAAATCCGTATTGATATATGGAAAGATGCTGACCAGCCTCCAAACATAGACAACCGAATACTGGTATACTTAGTCATTGCTGTTTTGAACACATTCTGTGCAAAAGAACAAACAATGCAATTGTCTTCCAATGATCAACATAAATATTATCAATTACGTATTTCTTACATCTTTTCGTAGTTAGAAGTGCCTTAATAGGCCGATTATATTGTTATTCTCATATGTCCCAATGAGCTGAAACGTTTTGAATATCTGCCTACATTAACGGATGGCCTTTTTGTGATCTGGTGTTTTTAAGGTATATAGGCCACTGTTTACACATTTGCATAACAAATCACGTAACCAGCAAAAGTCAATCGCTACATGATTTTTCTTTACTGGCCATACGTAACTCATTTTCCAAAAGCTGCTCCTTAGAAGCTTTAACTACGACATCTTTTTACCAAACCAGTTGTTAACCATAATGTTTCGTTATGATGTCAAAGTTTGGCAGTTATTTGGAGATATCTTTACAGTACGTACATTTTTGTTTTATATGTGTATATAGCTGTTTGGTTTATTCGATGTAATGCTTTCTTAAAATGAATTATGCTCATGCGAACTCGAGATTGTAGAGTAGGCTTGATACGTCAATATGCATGTTGTAAGAGGCAATTGAGTAGAAAGCCTCACATTTTGTCGGGGATGCATATCCTATCATTGTAAGAGAGGGTAGAGATGATCCCGATGATTTACACTTTAAAGCAATACACTACTTAGGCGAGATCAGGAGGTTAGTCACTGAGAGATTCAGAGACTATGCTAAAAACATAGTCTAACTCAATGATCCTGTTTCTTTTAAGCGTCATCATTAAAATAGAAGGAATATTATGATGTGTTGGAAACCTAAAGATGTCATAAATGTCATATCATCTGAGTGCGATGGAAAGTATCAATTCTGCAACGCATGTTCTTTCCCCGCGTATGTCACTATCTGATGTCCCCATATGACAAACTCAATAGCTGAGGGCAAGTCTTTGTTCCTTTGTAAGGCTCTGATATCTGATGGAGAGCACGTTTTGCGAAAGAATGGTATTTTGTTCTGAGTGATAAACAAAGCCAAATATCATTAAATCTGAGAGACATGGGCACTTACTCGACGAAGAGTCGACGAAATTGACCTAGATTTTTAATCAATGAATACAATGACGAAAACCAAACTGCCATTTCGTGATTGTTGTGACACCTCTGATCATGGGTGGAGAGTCAAAGAATGTAGACAATCTAGCAGAATTAACTGCATCGGATACATAGCTTCAAGGATCACCCGAAAATACCTTGTTTTGTGTACATACCATTTCCACATAACTGTCAACTTCTCTAGATTTGCAGGGCTGTGGTAGGACTGTGATGGTCAAACGTCTTGCAAGAGAAAATAATCGAAGTTCTCTGTAAAGCAAGTAGTTTGACACGAACACTAATATTTTCATTTTCCATTGCTCTTCAATGTATACATGAATCAAAGTTGGGTTCATGTGTATACCAATTTACCTTGGCATATCTTAATGAATTGTATACAATTTGTTTGCTTACATTTTGTTGGAATATAACGTACTCGGAGTTCATTTATGTGTAGAGCGTTGACTGAGGGTGCTTTATAAATATTAAACATTATTTCGATACAGTGAATTCGGTTCACTCCACGCTGCATAAACAAAGTGCTTATAATGAGAAAACCGATATATCTTGAGCTCATATATCTTGCATTGCTTCATAGCCTGTGCACATATATACTCATGATAGAGACAAACATTACATTACGGAAAGTCTTTACGACGCGATATACCCAGTTGTAGAGGTATGTGGATTGTGCAATTATTGTCTTATTTGTACTATAGGATAGAATAAATTCATTCTATTATGTATTCTGTATTTAGGTAGTTCAGACTTGTGTCATAAAATGCGATGTTATTACAGTATGGTTTCTAGTTTACTGGTATGTTCGTCTTGCTACATCGCCCTTAATCTTTTGCAGTGATTTAACTGCCAGAGATATGGTCAACAAAAGATGGGTGAAGGTAGTCTGCATCAGAAGCGGGCACAAAGATGACAATGATTCGACCTGAGCTAACTAAGAAAATAGTTTTGTGTAATGCCTGTGCTACCACCTGTGCTTTTATAGAGGTTGACCTAACTAGAAGTAAGATAATGAAATAGAGCGTATGCGACAGGTCATACGCATGTCATTCTCTGAAGCGAAAGACAGGTTAAAAGCAACAATTCCACAAAATATACTCGGAAAATCTGGATCAGCTATGCTAGGATTGATAAGTAATATTAAGCAAATTTAAATATTTTCTGGCCATTAGTCCAGACCACGTTTAGGCTCTTGACCAATCCATAACCTGTGCAAGCATTCACAAATAATGTGGATTGAGAAAACGTGGATATCAAAAGAGCCTCTGAAGAAGTGTCCATTTTCAAAACCAAAAAATCTTAACAGCCCAATGTACCTCAGTACTGTATAAGAATCTACAGTTGTAAGTCTGCATAACACAAAACTCTTGCATTCTGCTCAACTTGGCCCAACCCAATCACTAAAATCAATCAGACTATCATGACCATCATATTGAACAGTTACCAACAACCCGAGACTTACTAGGGCTTTAAAGCTACATTAGTACTTTAGGACTGTAAAGATATGGACGAAAAAGAGAATGAAATATACTGATCATCTTTCAATGATACCTTACATATCTTCGCACCATATGATCATGCCGTTCCGTATGTGTTATCATCTGCAAGTAATCCTGTTTGCTTGACTTCTCATGAGAAGCTGGCGATCAGTTTTATCACAGTGACCACTTTACCGTACACTTAGTAGAATAATACTCCCATACTTCAATGGCTAGAACAGAGAATAAACTTGAAAAAGGCAAATTGGGAATCATTTCAATTTTATCTTTGAATCACATTTGGCAGTTAGTGGTTTCATAAACGTGGTGAGCCAAATTATCATACTTCAAGAAATACCCGAATATGTTACATGGTTAAATTACCTATGACTTCGGCGACTCTTAAATGTGCCAACAATCTCCACTGTTGTGATGCACGCAACTATATAGTAAGGAAACTTATGAAATTAATTAGAAACATCAGCTCCAAACTAACAGCTGAAACCGGAAACCAGTCCTGTGTTTAGAGAGCAAGAAGAAAACAAGCTAATCTCATGACCCCTAACTCTTCTATTAAGAACGTATGGATTGTGGTACAGAAAATCATTGGCAAATGTAAACAAACGTGTATAGTGCACTTCCATTTTAACCTCTGAAATCACAGCCGTACTTAAATGAATGAAATATATTGAAACCCCACAAACGAAATTACCATTTGGGGGGAGGAATCTCTTTAAACACGGAACGCCATTTCAAACCATGATTTGAGAAACCGATAACATTCCAATCTTACTGGAACACGAACTGCTCATAAAATTGTCAGGTTGGTATTATTGAGAATGAAATGTCAAGTTCGGTTGGCAAAGCTGTCACGCAGTCTAAATTTTGAAGGAATTATGATTATATAACAACTTTGACGATGCGTTAGAAGCATATTACATGACTTGCCGTATTTGTTTATTTTATTTTATATACCCTTTTCGTAATTGTAACAATTTTATTAATGCTTTTTTATTGCTGGGCATCTCATGTTTATGAATATTTTGAAGGGTTTTTATTACTATGCATGAGCAACTACTTTATCAAAACTCGGAGATATTAGCTTTTAATCCGCTATATATAGCCAGAGTTGTTCTGATGTACCGCTGTACAGTACTGATACTGTTCCTGCTAAAATTACTAAAGCTTATTATGTAGCACTATACCTGCATGTATTAGACCGTTTCTATTAAATGCGGCGATAATAATTATACAGAAGAAAGTATTTAGGTTATTAGTCATGCTTATTTTGAATAATATATTGGACATAAAACAGTAGCAGAAATGCTCCATTTAGGTTTGTAGCCGTTGCGATGAACATTGCTTGCTTTGTCGGTCATTTATATTGAATGTTTCATTTAGAAACCTTTACTAAAGTATACAAAATTTCTGCACTCTAGAGTATAGAATTTTGTTTTAGGACTTTGATATACAGGATGTGCCGTGTCTTGGTTTCTGTTCCTCTGTGTTGTTATATTGTTTTATTTTGAGGCGGTTTCTTGAAGAGCGTCAACTTTCTGCCATAAGGACATTTTGATATAATGCTGTAATAAATGCATCATTCAAGATAAGCGAGACAGCAATACACAAAAGTAAGTATTGTATTCATCTCGTCATTCGGTGTCTTTTCTTATGATGGTTCCCATGTTCTTCTTTCACCAAAGTACTAGGCGTCATATATTGCTCATCGTGTATGGCAAAATGAAATTCAACTCACGGCAACTACAACAACAACAGCATCAACAACAAAAAATATTGTATTTCTAAATTAATATCAACACAACTTCGTTATCCGGCAGCGAAATTAAAACTGTCAAACATTTCAAGATATACTGTGGTAAACTTAGCCTTGTGTAATGAAATGGGTTGTTTGCAACGACTCTGTAATTCAAAAATGTCGGTCAAAAAGTTACAACAATATCGTATATAATCGGAAACCAAAAAACATAAACACACAAAGTAGCTTGGATTCTTATAGGGGAGATAAATCGTCGTGGCAAAATATATGTTAATGAATCTTGTTGGATACATGCTGATCGCTTCAGAAAGTGTGTTGGTTCGCAGGGAAATAATATCTTAACCAAGCAGATTAGTGGCCTTAAGCATTAATGGGAGCTCTACTATAAATCCTCCCAAGTGCATATATATATATATATATATATATATATATATATATATATATATATATATATATATATATATATATATATATATATATATATATATATATATATATATATATATATATATACTTTCAAATTTGTTTGCATATCATTCTTAACATCGCGTCAAAATAGGCATGTCAATCTATGGGAGAATATAGTACAGTCGGGGACAATGATTGCATTAGTATCAAATAGTGTTAATGTAGTAAACACGACCTTATGGGATAGCAAAATCGAAAAACCATGTGCAATGATTCACACAATAGTTAACTCAAGGACGTATCCTTAGCGGAAAATGATGTATTCACTGCATGATTCTCTTTTTTAGAAAGAAGTCTTAAACTAGTGAACGGTTCATATGTGGAAAAGAATATTATTTTACCACCCTGATACAAGCCAAGAACCGTCTCCATATTTGTCGACAGTAATTTTCAGTGTTCTGCTTATGGAATACAGAAAACGAACTCAATCTTGTCATTATCAAGTCAGATCTTATAATTTACACAACTCAATCTTGTCATATCAAGCCAAATCTCATGATTTACACAAATCATTGTGATTGAACCAAACATTGTCGGTCTCCCTTACATATTTAACTAATGCATTATAGACTTCAGTTACGTAGAGAACGTATAATTGTAGCAGTGTTTAATCGGTAGATAGCCATGAGCAACATATTTGCATTGGGTAGTGACTAAACCGGAATTACTTTCAACTTACCATCACCTCTTAGGAATATAATAACTTTAGTGATCGGGTAAGAACCTTGTAGATCTACCTCCCACCAGGCACTGTCGTGACCTGCATCTGTACAGCTACAGCTATCAAGCTTAAAGTTGGTGGAATTATTTCCGTCGACAGCCAAATATGCTGAGTAATGGAAATTTACTGTATCATGATACTCCGCACTTCCAATGTAAGTGGATGACTGTCTGGCAGGTTTCCCTAATGCAACGTTTACTGAAATGAACAAAATGTATGCATTTATGTTTTAGGATTCAGAACTAAAAAGGACGTGGACAATATTCTTAAAGTGAATTCTGTAAATTTTCCGCTTAAGCAAATACAAGCCATACTGAACATTATATCTGCTGCTGTGATTTAACCTTAAATGAGTGGAATACGTGACATGCATGCGACATAGGGTGATACATATAAATTCAGTCTTTAGCTCCCACTTTCATTTCTATCCAACTTTATTTTATACATGAACTTTTCGTATCTCTTTGTCTGAGTTTTAAGTTTCAGAAAAGTCATCGTGTAAATTCGGAGGTACTATATTTCCCAATTACTTTTTTTTCAGTATAGCCCTAGGTATTAACAAATGGTCAATCTAGTATATGTATGTAATGTGACATTGAAGTGCTACTTAAGGTTGATAGGCATAGGGTCCAGATAGGATTACTTCATGACACCCATTCAAAAAATCTATTTATTATATTTGTATTAATATTTGACAATAATATATCAGCAAAATATGTTTCTGTTGTTAGCGATATCCCACACAAAGGGACTTTGATATCTATAGATGTTATTTTATCCTGTGACATGTTGGCAACATTCTCTGTCCCTGAGATAGCTCTATGAAAACTTGGCATGACGGGTGGACCTTCACATAGTGTCAGATAAAGACACATTTTACAGTCTCTCCATTGCAAGTGTAATTGACAACTGCTAGGGTTTATTACAGCGTAACCTATCTTTAGCTGGGATGTACAGTTCGCAATCAGTATATATGTAATGTAACGATCACAACCACATTTTGCCCGAGGGAAATCAATCAAACGTCCTCGACACCAATAAATATATTTAACATCAGGAACTCTAGTGCAATTTTCAAACGGAAATTAGGATCGTGGGAGAAGGATATGATCTTACTGCACATAGGCACTAACGAAGTTGCCGCACACTGCAAAACACAACGACAAATCTTTAAAATCAGCCCCTTTAAAGACAATTGAAGAACTACATAATGACAAAATTTAATTTTCACTTTTTCTTTTCCTTTCTATAAGTGTGTAACTTGATTTTTCTATTCTTACAAAGTCAGATTATCGTACTTTAAACCTGTGATCACTTGTTTTTACTTATCAACTCATTTCTCTACCTTATGTGAATATACAACAGCATGCACTTAACATCAAAGCGAATTGGTGTTTAATGATGCAATATCACATACTGTTAAATCAGGTACACTTATTGACAATAAGAGTAGATATTTGTATCTGTCTTAACGGAATTCAGTAGTTTGAATTATGAGTGATTTCTTTATTCGGATTGCGTATATTAAATAAATGAAACCTACATTAGATGACAAATGCAAAACTGTATTGAGAACATGAAAATGAATATCTTAATAAAAACGGATTCACTTTTACATCTTTGCAATATGATTCAATACAGATATTCAGTTCGTCTCTTCCGATCAAAAATACATAAAAAATAGTTGAATACGTATATACATTAAATTTTAAAAAATTCTAATGTGCATCGGATTATTTTCAAATCTTAAGACTGTGTATATGCGGCACGCGTGATATAACCATTGAAAATAACCCATTAAACTTGGCTTTAAAACTGTGTGCCCGGGTGTATCAATGTATGTATGTATGTATGTATGTATGTATATTATAGTATAGTATTGCTGACTTAATGCAATACCATTTCCTGATAAATGTAATTGGTTTCGTTATTTACATGTTTGACTGTCTGGTCCCTGTGATCAGTTTTATATCTGATCATTTGAAAGGACTGTCATTGTATTACGTGCCATAATGTTATACACTCAATCTGCTTTTAAAGATTTGACACAAATTTAGGCAAACACCGGTATATTAACAATTTTTGTTTGGTTTTCAAATTTTTGGCGAAGATACATACATAGGTGGCACTAAATAACAACTTTAAATTGTAAGAAGTACCCCTGTCAAAGACAATATCATGATTGCACGACTTAGGTATATTGCTCACGGAATTTAAGTAGGAAAGGACAGGAACGATACTTAATTATATAGTAAACATAATGTTTCACAATCTTCGATAAATATAGACGAGTGTCATCTCCTGTTGAACGGTGCATTCAATGCAAACGTAGGCTGCATTAAGTGAACGTGCTATTATACGTAAAATGCCATATGTAAAGTGGTTAATGATCATAGCAATATTGTGAACGAATCAAACACAATGATGATAAAGGATAAACACGAATTCTTAAAAATATAAAATATGTCGCATGTGGGGGGTTTGCATTAATTTTGAATAATTGTATTTTAATCTCCTTGCAAAATGTTTTAGATCAAATATCGTTTTAGAAAACCGTACACATATTGAACTGATAGCACGTTAACGGATCGTTACTAGCTAGGATTACCTGAGCCTAACATCCAAAAGTGCATTGCTCAGCAAAACTTCTAACTCTTGATTTAAACTATATAAGATATAGTAAGCAAACGTCATTAATATGGATGTCATTAGGAATGAAATATTTTGTAAAATACTGTTATACTATCGTTTGAAAATGTTGTGTTTTCCGTTTAAAAAAATATAGACCCTTGATTGAAAGCATAAAATCCCTATATCATATTGCACCAGCATACGATGAATTGAAATTAGTATATATTTTATGTCTACTCGTCATTATCAGATAATTTCCGTGCATCAAATACAAGACGTACGGAGTTATGTAGTTTTATGAAGTTTTACCTTCATTGGAAATAAAGGTAACGCATGGAATAAACAAGTATTCACCACCACAAATGTTTAATTACACATATATTATATCCCATTCAACAGTTTTACCCATTTTAAAATGAATACCGGTCATAGATCTGGCGATTTTGTTTAAAGACCATTGATTTAATTATTGCATTTTCTCCTGTCGGATAAAGAAACATTTTTCAGACTTGTTACTAAGAGGGTCTAGGAAAAACAAATGAATGAAATCAAAGAAGAAATTTACTATGCCTGCAGGATTCGCTGAATGATCCATGGAGTGAGAAAAATGTCTTATTAGTTTTATAACGAACATTATTCCAATTTCGATTTCAATCAATGACAGGTGTAAAGCTGTGGATGCCGTGCATATGTATACATTGCCAAAGAAGTTTCAGACAACAGAATGATCAAACTCCATGAGCTAAACTCCGAAGTAGATGTGTATTATACATGACCAATACTAAGCAACAGAGGCAATGAAGCCGGTATATGCGAGTATAGAAGTTATAAGCCAGACATTAGGGTACGAGTGGGTATAGATACTCTAAGAAAATGCAAGAAATTTCGTTACGAAAGACAAGTCTGTAAACGAAGCCACATGAAGAGAAAGCACATGGAGAAATAGGCAAAACCGAAATACGTGACCGCAATGACATAAGCACCTGAAAGAATATCATTCCTGCAAATAGATAGTCTAAACTTCCCTGCAGAATGTGACAGAAGAAATGAAGACATAAAACACCAAACTAAGATAATATCAGCAAGTGTCAAAAGGTACGAGGTCGTCAGTATGCAATATATAAAAACAATAATAATATAAAAAGATTAACCATTGTTAGGTATACAGATCGCTGATCGTTAAATACAATAATAATAGTTACATCATCGCAATACCAATCATGGCAATACTAACAATAACAACAGCAATAATAATAATAATAATAATAATAATAATAATAATAATAATAATAATAATAATAATAATAAAAATAATAATAATAATAATAATAATAATATGGGAACAACTCCACTATGAGTTTGAAGCACAAATTGATGCTACGGTCGTGCAGATGAACGATGGAGTATCCGGTGGTACCAAATCTAACCATGTGTCTGATCCACATGCGCTATATACGGACCTCTTCCTCCACGTTAGCTTCGTAATTACTAAACACGGGACGTACTTTCTACGGAAACGCAGTTTCCCGAATCGTGGTTAATTTTGTTGACAGCATTATGCTTAATCTTAGCCATAAATTCGTCGAATATCGCCGAATTGTATTTGAGTCACTTAGTTTTTCTCAATTTTTCGTAGTAATATTTAATCGCCCTAATGTTTTGACCACCGCAGCAGTGGCACAAATGGAGTTGGCCTCGAACTCCTTGATAACCCAGTGAGGGCTTAAATCGAGGAATTCGCCGCTTGATAATGGCATTATTCTCCGTGTAATACTCTTCCATGCACGCCTTGTTGCACTCTTCCGTGCTGCCTTTCAGTAATTATGCACACTTATAAGGTCAACGAAGAGGCATTTTGCTTTTACATTTTACCTCACAAAAATAACAAACAATTATAGAGATGATAACTTTAACAAGCAATTAAAGGAATGGCAGACTCGACTATATTATATCATCGCTATGAAAAACTTGAATCTTGCCTAGTATCAATGGAACGTAAAATTCCTCAATGATAGCTGAAGATCCAGAAAAAGATGTTATCCTGTGGTATGATATTGCTCGTCGACTCAAGGGCATCGCTCGATCCATACAAGGTACATTCATACCCTATCCCAGATCGAAGGCCTAACTCCACGCATTGATAGAACGAGTCACAGGATCCTTAAAGTCGATGTGGAGAAGGGATCCTGCACGCCGTAAGCTTGTCTACGAATATAAAGTGCAAGGGGACGAGATATCCTTATGACTCAGCAGTACACGAAGCAACTATTAGACTATTACAAAGCACTCGCGGAAAATAGCTAAGCCTTTCAAACTCTTTTGACTTCAGTACAAAATCATGATCCGATCACGACGAGCTTAGATAGAAAATAAATTAGCCAAATTTGATTCACAAGCCATTCAACGACAACGCGTTAAGTTAGCGCGTTTTCCTAGACCCAGGCGCGACGCTAAGGCGTATGGAGGTGGTAAAAAAGGATTTATTTACGATTAGCCTCATGTGAATGAGCGAGGAATCGATAAAGAACTCCTTGCGTATTCTAAAACCTAGAGTGACTCAGAACTGCGCATACACACGGCTATTAAATTCGGAGTAGCTCGTAGCATTCATTTTTTTACGGCGCCGATGGGTGGATCAGACAGAAATCGTTGATCGCGTATCGTAGCGACGATACCAGTCACATTGTCGACGTCGTCTGGTTGTTTATCCAAAGTCGCATTGAATATCATCACGAATCAGGATCACCATGGGTTTTTGCCGGAGTCAATTCTCTCTCGTTTCAAACTTCCAAATTCAAACCCACGCAAGGCAAATCGTGGCCACCAAACCATGCATGAATGCAAATAAAGAACGATAACTTCTGCCTCGTATGGGCAATCCTTTCCGCGTTACATTCCACAGAGGATATTGCAGATCGAGTCTACAGGTACATTTTATATCATCAAAGCCACCTGTATCACCTTTTCTTTAGCGGTCAAAGTCGTTCTGAAACTAGAATCGTTCAAAGATGAACTCTCCATCAACGTGTTCGGACTCGATACAAAGAAAACAGGGATACACAGATAGTAGTCTATCCAATGTTAATCTCCAAAATGGCCTCACATCGCAGCATTAATTTACTATATTACCGTCATCAACAAAGACTTCAGCCGAGTATGTGGATCGCGTTACACGCAATATAAAAGCATGCATATTTGTTATATCGCTGCTTGCAATGTTTTCGTCAACCTGAGCGGCTACACGACCATGTCACTTCCAGATACTGTCAATAACTAAACACCGTTCAGATGACACCGCGAGAAAACACTACAGTTCGAAAACCACTACATAAAATACGTGCATACGTTGTATATCGTCTTCGACTTGGAAGCGATCCTTGAAAAATTATTAGGACCCTCATCTGATCCAGTCCACTCTTTCACCCAAGTGGAAGAGAAGCACATCCCGTGCACTATCGGAAATAAAATGTTCTACTATGTTGATCATAACTTGTCTTCGCCGTATCGACAGCATCGAGGTGAGAATGGCGTCGTGTGGTTCTTTGAGCAAATTGTAGTTAAATGGAACGCATCAGCAACATCCGGAAAATTCCAACGCCGATAATTTCACTCACACCGTCACAAATTCGACAACATAAATCAGCGCAGCAATCCATATCTGCGAGGAGCACTTTAATCGACATTATAAAAAGTCAAAGATCATTATACAGGTCATTGTCGAGGGGCCACCAATGCTGATTGTAATGTACGCTTCAAAGATCCTGACTTCCTACCGGTCTAAGAGGATCTACGAGGATACGATGCACATTTCTTCATCGGAGCGCACAGTCATCCGCGCGTTAAACAATAGAGGAAGGATCCAAAATCAAATGTATCCTACGCAATTTTGATAAGTACATGTAGTTATCAATTGGACTTTTTAGTTTCATCGATTCGTTCCAGTTCATGGCGTTGTCACTGGAAAGACTCGCAGAACCTGTCATAAGTACACACACCTAGAAAACTAATATGGTTCCATGCAGATCTATGCCAACAAAAAAGATCGATATTCCATGAAAACTCGTTGCCGCCACAAGACGCCTTCTATTCCCACTTACGTCTGTCCGACGTCACCGATGAGGAAATACCAGTACTCGAGCAAGATATGGATAGACTTCGGTTGCCAAACTCTGAAATTAACACTACTTATACCTGAAAACAGATGTACTTCTGCTCACGGATATCATTGAACATTTCAGGCATACATGTTTGGATCATTACCGGCTCGATCCACTCAGTTACTTTTCAGCACCAGGCCTCACCTGGGATGTTCTCTTCAAGACAAGTCAACCCAGCTTTAACTCTTTACCGATCCAGACATAGCCTTGTTCACCGATCATAGGATCGTCACCAACTCGATGCTGTCTCCACAACAACTTGAGCAAGCATGCCAAGGCGGACTCGGTGACGACATGATAAAAAAAACTAGTGCTCAGTCTCAACTGCATAACCCGCTACAAGATACAGCATCGACTGCTCGAGCAAGCTCTCTAGCGTGAATTAGTTCTTGACAAAGTTCATTGTGTTTCCCATTTTTAAACAATCTGCATGGATGACAACTGTCACGGAATTAAACTCTCTTGTTTACTGAATACATGTACTCGGGTTTTGTATTATGTGTACAACGATACCCGAGCGTGATTTGTGTATATTGTGTCGTATTTCGAGATAGTGAGTTCGGTTCATACCATGCCGCACGAGCGAAGTGCTCTTGATAGGACGAACCCAATGCCTACAATGCACAGACTGTCTGTGTATAAATACCTCACCGTATGTACATTTCTTTACAATCAATACGAAATAGTTTTTTCAGCGGGCAGTCTGCTTCAATAACTTGCACATCTTCAGCTGTAGAGCTGTCTAGAGTCTGTGACCGGAATGTATACTGTCTGTGACCGGAGTGTATGTGTCTGGAGTGACCAGAGTATCTGTGTTTGTGTCTGCGTCTGAAGTGACCAGAGTGTCTAATGTCCGGGGTGTCCAGAGTGTCTAATGTCCGGAGGGTCTAATGTTCGGAGTGTTCCGAAGTGTTCCGAGTGTCCGTAGTCTGTAGCAGCTGTGAAGCTGGACTGTAGCAGCCGTGGAGCTGAAACAGTGTACTGATGACGGAGTGTATCTCCGTACATGTAATCTGTAAGCCGTGGGCTAATTTTGGGGTTCGTAAAACCCAGTGTTTCTTTCGGGACTATAAAGATAAGTTGTATATCTGTTCCTTTGTTATCAACATAATTTCGCTACCTGAGTGAATGCATTTTACGACATGAGTAAAGTTTTACATCGTTTACTACACGAGTAAACTATATCCATCTTTTCATTTGTCAAATATTTGTGAACCATTCACCTCTTTAAATTAATTTATGTGTATTTTTCATCATTGAGTCTGTGCGTTTTTATGCTAATTAAATCCAATATATGGATTATTTATACACGCACATTTTCATAAGTAGTTGCTCATTCAAGTCATCCATTATTAAACATTGTATTAATATCATTGTCAAAAGTGTTCTGTTGTAAATCCGAAAATCCCACCCGATTATCGTGTTACAACAGCCTACGCCGACACAAAACAAAGAGTCAAAGCTACTACGGAGCAGCAGAAGAGAGTCACAGACCAGGGTCGAATTCAAATCTAAAACTTCCTACAGGAAATAATTTTGTAGAGACCTTTATTTTCACTTTTAAGGGCTGCTACGAGGGTTATTCTGCGTCATTAACAGACTATCATGCATATGCCATATACATCAGCGCATAGGCATATTGTTTTTGAAACAAAGCGGTGTAAAAATAAAAATATTGTCATAAATTAAAATCACTTACATGTAAATAATAACGAGTGTCGGAGAGCCACATTCTGCTAGATTAGCACGAGAAAAATTAGCTGTGTTAAAAACGTATATTCCTGTGAGAGAATCTCTCAAGAGAAAAATAAGAGCATACGAAGACGCGAAACTCGGATTTAGTGAATTGTCCACGGAATTATTCAAGCCTATCACTGAAAAAACTGAGAAAGTTGTATTTGGAGATATTAAAGATCCTGAGGTGAGAAAACGCGGAATTCTTCCTGTGTTAAAACAAATTGAGGAGCAAACTCGACCCGTACCTAAACCAGCAACCGCTGAATTAGCTCTGCAAGCGGAAGAAGAACCTCAAGAAGAAGAAGAAGAACCTGCCAAAAGATACGATGAAAGTTTTACTCCGTATTGATTGGCCAAAATAGGTCAATACCCGCTTAATAACCGGTATGATTTTGAAGAATTTGGTGAATTTGCTTATGGATCTTTTGGAGATAAAGATAGATTTTTAAATCCCAACGTTGAAATTAAATCACGTCAGGTATTTGCCGATCATATGTTTAAGGCGCGGTTAGGTATTAGCAGAATAACTGATAAACAAAAAGCTGGAAGTAATTATCAAGCGTTTAAGCTCGGATATTACAGAGCAAAGACGGAACCTGCTCCACTGGAAGAATTTTTGCCAGGAGAGAGAGAGGAGGAAATTTCTCCTGCACAAATACCAATAGAAAAAAGATTACCCAAGTTGATGATTGAGATAGACTCTATTAAGTTAATACAAGATCTTGATAGAGTAGCTGAAATTGCTGCATATGATTATAATTCCAGAGATAAATATTTCGTGCCAGATTATGTCGATAAAATTAGTGAAGATGAGTGGCCAACATATTTATATTTTGCTCATAAGAGAAAATAAATTGATACAAACGATCCTGGCTATAAAAATTTTATCGAAACAGTAGATGAACTAAGGCAACTACAAGGAGAAGAAATGAAAAAAGAAGAAGAACTAAAAAGAGAACCTCAAGAAGATATTCCAGAAGATAAATCAACAGTAAACAATGTACAAGTTGAAAACATGTTCAGGGAAGATGTTCTTAGGAAAATAAAACAATCTAATCAAGATCGTTTGGTTAGGGTAGCCTCGCTTGATTATGATGATAGAGAAAATTACCTAAAACAACCTCATGTTAAGGGTATTTCTCATCATGATTGGATTCCTGCGGTATATTTTGCCCACAAAGGTGGACTAGTCGATATTGACGATCTGAACTATATTGAATTTAGGAAAAATGTATTCCGAGAACGAATTAAGGCCGCAAAAAGCAAAGAGAAAGAAGTATTTTTCTCACCAGTACAATCACCTAGCGCTTTCGGCAGCGGCTATAATACAATCTGCCCCGATAGCGTTGTCAACGACGTATCTCGACTAGAAGTACATATCGGAGGAAAACGAGCCGGAAATAACTCGCGCGAAATAATCAATGAAGCTTCAGATATTTGTCAACGATTATTTCGTGGTGGCATCACAGATGTACATGCATATAGAAATCTCATCGACGAACTCATCGATTAGATTATAATAAATAAATAATGATCGTTCACAAACATCAACGCACACCAACTCAGGTTCGCGTAGTGAATTCTCGATTGCCCGTATACAAGTACGTTCACGGCAACGGATTAGGCGATATTGCTACGACTCTCGTTACGAGAATTGCCCCAAAAATTGGACCCGTCGCTAAACAACTTGCGATGAAAGCTATAGGAAAAATTGGCGAAACAGCTCTCTCCAAAGTTTGTGATTTAGCTAGTAAAGGCTTTGAAGCTGTCAAGAGTAGAATATTAAATTTAATAGGTCGAGGAAAGAAAAAACAACCACCTGAGCCAGTCAAATTACCTAGCACCGAGGTTATGCCTAGCGATATTAGTAAAATAATAAATGGCGCGGCAAATCAGAAATTAACGGAATTAGTAAATCAGGAAGTCGGTAAAGAGTTGGCGCGTCAAGAAATAGCAAATACAAGTTTTATATCAGGCAGCGGTCTCGTTTTAGAAGATAATATTTATAACAATGTTTGCACGGACATCTAACGAGGCATTTGACACGGACGAACCTGTAAGTAGGGACACGTCAGTGCGCGATTATCAATTTTATTCATATCCCGCAGTGGATCCGAATACTGACAATCGCGTTGAAGTTCAGGTTCATGACACAACAAGATATTTTCTTCCATCTGAGGCGTTTATTGAAGTTACTTGGGAAATTTTAAGAGTTACGCCGGCCGCCGGTCCTATTCACACATTTAACAATGATTTCAAAATCGGATTTGTCAATAACGGTATTATGGCGTTATTTAAGAGCGCCACATACATGATTGATGGAAGAGAAATTGAGTCAATCACCAGCGATGTTGATATCGCTACGACAATTATAGGCCTAGCAAGATATTCAGATGATTTTACCAGATCGGCCGGTCCGAGTATGATGTTTGCCAAGGATAATACTAATCAGCCTGATCATGTGCAGTATACTAAGGTAGTAATGACAGCAACTGTTGATACTGTTGGTGCACAGAGTGTTGATGGTGAGCACGAAGTTAGACCAGGTAATAATACCGATTTTAATGTTATAAAACACGTTAATACCAATTACAACCTCGGATTTGCAACGCGAAGATCAATGTTGAAGGTTGGTCGTAGAAGATTCTCCTGCGCGATTCCATTATCACATGTATTTGGATTTTGCAGACATTTCAGGAAAGTTATTTTCGGGGCGAAACACACAATCACTTTCATTCGAAATGGTAGTAATCGTGCCATCTGGCGAGAAGGTGGTACTGGTGTTGGTGATGAAACTAAGTAATATTAGATAAATTTGTCCTCTGGATGTCAGCAATAACTCCATCAATGTTCGAAGATGAAAAACTACTATCGTTTATGGAGCATGGCGGTAAATCAATTATGTCCTGGCTAACAACATCCACCGACTCTATCGACGTAAATATCAACGGTAATTTTTCTTGGTGCATTGCAGCCCAGCAAGGTGTCTCTGCACCAAGACATATTTTCATTGCTCTTCAATCCGCTGATAGATACGATCAGCAACATAGTCATATGATATTCGATAATTTTGCTGCAACAGAGGTATCACTGAGAATAAACGGACAACAAGAACCATCCGAAGAAATATCGATAGATTTTGAAACTAATTCAACGGCTCGTGCATATCATCGCATATTAAGTTATATGGGACGAGATCAAAATATTGATACAGGATTACAAATATCACAGTTAGATTTTAATAATCTTACCCGATCTATTATTTTTCATTGGAACATCTTGATTTGATAAAGCAATCCGTCGTTGATATACATTTCAAGGTTAGAATTAACACAGGTGGACCCGCCAGAACATTCGCGGTAATACTTAGTGATAGAACAATGCTTTTAGAAGGAGTCAGCGGCCGAATGAGAGTCATTGACGCACCAGTGGAGAAAATGTGATCTAAATTTAGATCAACGAATTAATATAAATGCCATACGATCATGTTAGTGTGACTCTGACTCCGGGTCAGGTAAGAAAACTCCAATCATCGACGACGAAAAAATGCAGGATAAATTTAACGTTAAAAAACGCTCAAATTCAGGGTGGGCCAAATAAGTTGTCATTAACTAAGACGCAACACGGACATTTCATCAGGGCTAAATCGGCAAATTCAGGCGTTCATGTTAATCTTAGTCCTAACGCCATCAAAGATATGATCAAAATCGATGGATTTTTTCCTTTATTGGCCACCGCTGTTCCGTTATTATTAAAAGGCGCACTATCGGGCGCGGCCGGATTCGGAGCTAGCAAATTACTAGAAAAAATAACCGGAGGGCAATATGGTAAAAAAAAGGCGGCAACCTGAAATTAAACATACCCAACCCAGCAATGGGAAGGCTTATTCTACCCTCGTTAAAACGAGGAAGCGGCGCTTACCTGGGACGCCCGAAATACGGACGCGACCTAAAGCTAGCATAACTCCGATGTCAAATTTAGATTTATCTAACGAGGCAGCGCGTAAAAAAATAAAATTCTTCAGAGGTGTGTTTATGCGAGATAATAAATCTCGATTCAAGTATTGGTCCGGGGACACATTGGGTCACTTACGCGATAAATTCGCGTGAGGCTATTTATTTTGATTCATACGGGCTAGCGCCACCGAAAGAATTTCTTAAATACACATCGAAGTTAAATATTCCAGTTTATTACTCGACGCTACCTACACGAACGTTAACAGATCCACCAATATGTGGACCCGAGTCGATTAACGTTCTTGATGCAATTTCACGTGCAATCGATCCATATCGTAAAACATTACTTAAATACACATCTAATAAATATGGTTGACATTTATGGAAGGTCCGTATTTAAGGTAAAAAAAAACTGATGTTGATTTATCCAAATACGCAACCAAAGACGATCTTAATAATCTCCTATCGATAGCAGGAATAGATCCTGACGATGTTGTTATTTTTCAAGATCAGCACGGGAAATTAAGAACTAGCAATGTTAAAATAATTGATATAATCAAGCGAGCTGAGTATGATTCCCATGTAAATGAATTTAACGCCATCAAGAAAGTCAGCGAGGATATTGCGACGCTGAATAATTTGATAGCAAATATTAATAATTTGGTTCGTAACAAAGTTGATATGTCGTTGTACGACGGAGAAATTCGCGATTTTAACGTAAAAATTGCTAATATTAACACGAAAATCACTGAAATTAAAACCACCGTTGATTTATTTGGTGGAGCCAGCGCTTTAATTCCTGGAATTATCACTAAGACGAGTTTTATTAAATTTTCGCCAGCAGCAACGCCAAGTCATTTTGTAAATTTAACATTCACGACAATGTCGGGATTAGCAACATGGACGCCAGAAAATAATACTTTCACATACAAGGCGCCAATTACAGGCCTGTATCAGTTATACGTACTATCCAAGGTGAGATTCAGAATAATATCTAAAAAATACAAATGGCGACACACCAGCGATAGATTTCTTGGATTTTTAAATATTTCGCTAGAGAAAGACTCCGAAGAAGTACTCGAGTTAGAACCACCAGAGAGGGTCGTAACAGCGTCAACCGATTACTGGTGGTGCGCGGAATTTATCGCCGGAATACCTTCATCATTTAGTTGGACACAAAATTAATAATGAGCGACTACAGATACAATCAGGCGCGTTCATGGCAACATTCGCTGAAATTGTCCGTAGATGTATACGCGGCAAAGGTAAAAAAATATCAGCGTAGATTAGTTGCCATTGACGTAGCTGTGTATACGACAAGTGCAGTCATCGCTAGCGTTGGAATAATATTGTCCGCGGTAACAATGATGGCGCCGATCGTTGTAACTATCGCTGTTTCTGTATCAACGACGATAGCTGCTGTTGCTAATATTATTGCAAAAAATCTATCTTCGTGCGAGAACGAAAAATTAACCTCGTACGTGAATAAGTTGAATATAGCGACGAACGCGTACTCGAAATTATGATTGTTGCTTTCTGAAAGTCTCTATGACGGAATTATATCCGATTATGAATTTTCACTAATGTTAAAGGTTATTGATATTAATAATGTCGGAGTTATCTCAGATTGTGACAAACACAACGCCGCCAACAACAACAATGATATCTGCAAACTCGACTAAACCTGAATTTAACATTAATTTTCCAACAGCGATTCCCGTTAATGAAATTGCACTATTACAGTTGCGTGTTTATTATAGTTGGCCTAATATCAGATCGAAATCATTTGGCGGATTATCGTCAAATAATACACTTGTTTTCGCTGATAAAAATAAACCTGACGGTACTCCGGACTGGATCACAGTTGGATTACCAACTGGTAGTTACGAGATTGAACAAATAAATACCGAATTTATTTATAAGATAAAAAATATAACCGGCGATAAGGAACCTGGCATAAAAATATCTTTACACGAGCCAACACTAACTTCGACGATTGAGTTAAAATCACCGTACATCGTCGATGTTTATAAATCTTCGATTAGATCCGTGCTAGGTTGGCCTGAAAATATACCGCCAGCTCCGCCAGCTCCACCAGAACCTAACAAATCTGATTACGTCAGCGACAAGGAAGATTATCATGAAATTATTCCAACGTACAAGGAAAAATTATTCGATCTGAAAAAAAAATTCATAAAAGACGGCGAAGCTACTATGATAAATGATATTATTTTCAACTGGATGTTTCCTAGTGAAAGTAAGTCCCTTAGTGTTATTACTTTTTTCTACAAAGATATTGTGATAACTTTCAAGGAAATTAATGAGAAACATCAGGAACAATTGTAGCAATTGCGGCAGTATTTTCAGGAATGTATTTTTAATGTGTCGGGCTCATGTGGTGAGATTATTAAACGTGTGGAAATTTTAAATCAGCTTGCACCTGACATGGAATATTATCATCGGCGATTACTTCAGGCGGTTATTGATGATAAAACATTGAATAAAAAAATATTCATGACCGCGCATAAACTAACCGAGGAAACGCTGCAAAATTATAAAATCGCCGACTATAACGCACCTGAATTAAGAAAATCTGTCACTGACGCAATTGATGAATCATTTTCGCGATTACACGACGCATGGACAAAAAAATTACCGCCAACATCGATACTTAAACATAATAATGACCCAGATGGACAGGGAAGGCATATTTCGCCGGGCATCGTAAACATAAACAATGTTGTCGCGGTTAATCTTCACGCGGACGTCATCGATGGTAGTTATAACGTAGAACGCAGATGTATCAGAACGAGCACAACAAGGATTTGTTTTATATTCGTTTTCACCGGACGTTTCTCCCGTATACCTGATTATAAAAGAGCCGGTCAATTTGTTTTACCTGCGATGTCATAATCGATTATTATCGAGAATTAATTTTAAACTAACAGATCAACATGGACGTTTACTTGACATCCGCGGTGAAACGTTAAGTATTAATCTGCTAGTAAAATCGTAGCCTGTCCACGTTGAAAAAATGACATAAAAAAATAAATAAAATACGGCAAAAAAATCAAATTTATTTAATTTTTTAGTCGGTAGTCAAAATTGTGTAATTTTTCTCAATTTGATGGGGTAGTTGGTACTCAAAATCAATAAATTTGTACAATTTCAGTAATTTGATGGAGTAGTTGGTAGCCAAATGAAGAAATTTGCACAATTTCAGTAAATAAAATAAATTAATTCAGTAAATAAACAATTTGTAAAATAAATTTATTTAGTAAAATGAAGAATTTCTTGATTTTGAGTACCAACTACCCCCTCAAAATGAAGAAATTTGTACAATTTTGTTGTATTTTGTAAAAAAATTATTGTTTTTTCCTCGTTTTTGAGGGGGTAGTTGGTAGTCAAAATCAAGAAATTTGTGCAATTTCAGTAAAAAAATAAAATTTCAGTAAATAAATAAAATAAATAAAATATTTTCAGTAAATAAATAATTTGTAAAATAAAGTAAATTTGTGTAATTTTAGTAATTTGACGGGTCAGTTGGTACTCAAAATCAATTAATTTATGCAATTTCAACAATTTGATGAGTCAGTTGGTACTCAAAATCAATAAATTTGTGCAATTTCAACAATTTGATGGGCCAGTTGGTACTCAAAATCAATAAATTTGTGCAATTTCAACAATTTGACGGGTCAGTTGGTACTCAAAATCAATAAATTTGTGCAATTTCAACAATTTGATGGGTCAGTTGGTACTCAAAATCAATAAATTTGTGCAATTTCAACAATTTGATGGGGGTAGTTGGTACTTTGAATCGAAGATTCTTAATTAAGAAATTTGTTTAAAAAATATAATTTCAGTAAAATAAATTAATTTTCATTTACTAATTTTTTTAGTTGTCTAGCTCTGGTGTTAATAACATTCTTTGATTCGTATTCGTCAGACAACTCTGGTCTGATTTTTTCGACGGCCGTAGATAGCGGAATAAAATCCTTAATTTGCGTCTCATTGACGGACGCCAACGACTGATACATCGCCGATTGAATTTTCTTCATAAATTTATATTCGGACGGCAGAACGTATCTATGATCGAGTTTATTTTGAACGAGTATCTCATATTCAGAGACAATTTTATCTATGTCTAAATCTATATGTAAATTTATGTTCTTATTTTTCAAATCTTCGATAGCGTCGAATATATTATTAATATTTTCCTCGTTCATATTATAAATATTATATGTTTAATCGTCAAGTATTAACGGAACGTAGTAAAACTCAATCCATTCGCCAATTTTATATGAAAATGTTGATTTATATATTTTTTCCGCAGCTCGTCGAACCGATGCGCGGTCAATACCAAAATATTTACTAGCAGCGTTCATCGATTGAAATATCATTTCCTCGTTAGTACTTGAATTTATTGATTTAACTGCTTTAGGATATTTTGGGAATCTACCAGCGTTACCGCGCAAGTTATTTTCACTAGGAGTAACCGCCTGAAGATTAGATATTTTATTGTTAAGTTTATCTCCGTCGACGTGGTCAATTACAAGACCAACTTTGATAAGTCCGTGAAAACATTCGTATATGAATCTGTGGTTTAAATAATTTCCCTCTCTGGTGGTAAAACGAAGATAACCAGAATTATTGACGTTACCAACTAATTTTTTTGTTTTGATATTTCTAACAATACCATCTCGTGATGCTTCGTAGTTATCGATTATTGGATGACTTCTAAAATCCTCCATATATAATTATTCGTTAGTTTAAATCAAAATTCGTTTGAAACTTATTAAGATAATCTTCTTCACAAATTATTACGTCATTGACAGATTTTTTATCATAATGATGCTTTAGATCTCGATAACGTTTTCCACCGCATTGTAGGAATAATCGAGTTTTTCCTCGCGTGCCAACTTGACATTTCATACAACGCTGTGGTCCTAAACTTCCATCTCGAACAGCTTGCATATGAGTGCCACAATATTCTTTTTTACATAATTTATCGCAGTAATTCATTGAACCAACCGGAAGCCATTTGCAGTGATTCATTATTATTTTGATATTCGTTTAAAATATAATAATGAAATTATTTGATCTTGATGAGGCTGAATATGTGATTTACGAAGCTAATCAAGCCAAAGATGAATTTTTAAAAGACGGAGCGGTCCATGCATGGTCAACATGGAAAAAAAATTCGATCGATAATACAATGACCGATGAACGAGCCAAGAAAATAATCGATTATATCAAGAAAAATCATCCTAACGAGAAATTCATCTTTGGAATAAAATTTATTGTACAAATGCCAAATGGCGTATGGATTATTCGTGATAAACGAGATCCTGTAATCGGAGGTAAAAAGATGTTATTTTTGATGCAAATAGCCGGCCTGGCGTATTATTAGGTATTAATAAACCGTATTATGTTAAGGCTTACCCGGTCAGCGCTGTCGTTTATGGAATTTATCGGATGAATAATCCGGACGTGAAAAAATTACCCTTGATAAAGAAATCTTCAGTGATAAATTGTGTAGCTGAGCGCGTAATAGAACATATGAAAAATTCAAAACGCGGGTCGGGATTAACCGAATTAAGATTATCAAAGATAAATACATGGGCGGGAACGGTTGTTGATGGTGTGTCAATAAATGACGTAGCTGAGTTATCACGGAAGTTAAAATTTCCCATCGCGGTCAAAACATTATCGGGTGAAATTTTGTATGATTCTATGTATAAATCTGGAGGATCGTCAATAATAATTGTTGATCATAATTCTCATACATGGTCGAGCGCGGTAACGATATTTCCGCGAGAACGTACGGTTAAATTCTTCCCCGAAGAAAATTATTTGAATATATTTAAATTTATTAGTGAATTAAGTAAATTAGATCCAATTTCAGTTTGGTTATTCTCGAGCGACGATAAATACGATCAATTTGTGTTACCGCGTGGTGACATTTACAGAAATAAATCTCTACATGATTCAATGAGCGAATTAGCGTATAAATATTCAACAAACCCCGAGCAATTATTAACAAATTGTTTCACTATTCCGTCGGTTGCTGCTCACGTCGCTAGAGAAAAAAATTCATGGAAGCCAGTACGATGCGAATTTCTCAAAGATGTTCAACAAAGTTGCGTTGAATATGGCCACGGAGGATTATGGAATACTAAATATGATTTCACAAATATGACATCCATCGATATGTCCGCGTGCTATCCAGGAAGTTTTCTAGGGTATGGCGACGCTGCTGAATATTTCGCTAAATACGGGCATCCCTGCAGTGAAATGACGCGAGTTGCGATAAATGGACCATTACCGAATTTTCCCTTGACGGGATTCTCGCGCGTTACATCGTTCAAATTCGCAGATAATTTGCATAAAATCTGCTATATTTGGTTTGGCAGACATAGCGCTGTTGCAGTATATGCTAGATTCGGCGATGTTGACGCGATTAACGGTCAGCGAGGCAATTATTTCGTATAAAAAAACAGACTAATGTGTGGTTGCCGACTGATTGTGATAACGCCACAGATATAGGAAGAAAAATAATAGGTAAATTTACTCAAGGTGGCTCCGTTGATCATAAACGACGTCATGCTAGGTTATTCATGAACGATGCGGAATTAGATTTTATTCTTAATGATACAACATCGATAGGTGTATTTGGTGACAGAGAAAATATTTTCGTCGATGAAACAAAGTTAGGTACCGTAGTTAGTTATCTTGATGGAGAATGTCCTCAATATACACATTTAAGATCATTAATGCTCGCTTATGTAAGTATTAATTTACTTTCGATGATAAATAAATTCTCCGATATTGCAGTGCGCGTAGCGACAGATTCGTTCTACATCGATAGTAAATATTCTCCCCTGGTAGAAAAATATCTCACCGAAGATGGTCCATGGGGCACCTGGAGAAAGAAAGATGAAGATATTCTTGATTATTGTGAAGATGCCGACTTTGAAGATCGTGATGAATTTCGCCACGGAGATATCGAAGAAATATCTACGGAAGTTTCCGTGGGTGATCCAATTTCAGACATAAATTCGTGTATTTGAACGGACCCGTCGGCAGTGGTAAAACTTCAAGAGTGATAAAATTGTTTTCGAATTCAGACATGATTGTGTTGACGCCAACACATAGATTAGCACGAGAAATGAAACAACGCGGCGTTAAATCTTGTACTTATCACAGTTATTTCAAATACAGCGGTGGTGCGTGGGATCCTGTGCGGATGGGCGATAAATATGTAAATAAAATCATAGTTATTGATGAAGTTTGTACGATAAATTTGTCTACGTTGAAATTATTTCTAACATGGCTGTCACAGAAAAATACCGCCGTGATAATGTGCGGAGATCATGGCCAACCAAATCTGATCGAAGGTGAATCACCACATGACTGGCTTAAGAATTTTGTTGATTATCATGAAGAAATTGACGCCGATTATAGATCGACAGATAAATTATTGACAGAATTTAAGAAATTAATTCGATTACAACCTGATGAAATTCAGTGTATGGTCATGAGAAAAGTAATTAGGGAGACACCGATGAGTGATTTTCTTAATTTATGGCGTCCTGATCATTTAATCGTCGCTAGCAGAAAAATAATTCGTGATGATCTTCAGGTAAAATTATTTAAGTTGCATCGTGAGAAATTTCCAACGTTGCCAGTACCGTTATGTTGTAGGCCGGCAGATACTCGAAAACAAAATATTGACGTAATTGTTTGTGGAGAAAAAAAGAATTTGGTGATAAATGATATCGTTAATGTTAATATTGATTTCGTTAATGATATGCTAAACGCAGAAAAATCTCCGTGGAAATTAGGTTATGCAACAACGATACATTCATCTCAAGGATTAACTATAGAAAGTCAAGTTTGGATTGTCGATGATAGAATTATGTGGTCAAATTTAGTTTATTTAGCTGTATCTAGAGTTAGAAAATTATCTCAATTGGGATGGATTCATTTAAGTGATTTTGGTGGAAATTGATTATCGGCAGGAATTATTTGTAATTCTTCTTTGGTGAATCCGCGTTGAGGAGCAAGTGAATCTAACGTGTACATGGCGGGCCTTCCAGACGATCTTGTCACAGCGGATATTTTATGCGAAGTTACGCTCCAGATTGGATCTGTTGCTCTTTTTCGGCCACCTTCAGCTTCGCCCTGCTTATATAAATATCTAACTATGATGCTACCTAATACAGGCTGTATTGAGAAATCTCGTCGCGTTGGCATGATTGTTTTTGTAATAGCGACGATTGGCTTCATTTTTATTGTTCGAGTTATTTCATTATTTATCGCGTTAATAACATCTGGCAATCTCGATACCCATTCACTAGATCGCTAATCGCTCAGCTAGTGTTTTGTTAAATCGTTCAACGATCGCCTGATCTCGGTGAATTCCAGCGTGACCGCGTCGAATATTAACGTTATTTTTTTTCATAAGTGACGATACCGCACCAAGAAATTCCCTACCTGGATCAACCTGAAGTAAATTTGGCCATGTTAATGGAGATTGCGAATAAATATTGTTAAATGCGTTAGCGACTTCGTTGGCTGATTTAGTTGCCAATGGTTCCGCTTCCTTATATCTGCTAGCGATATCAACGATAGTTAGTACATATTTATATGTAACTCCGTCAACGATATCATGCGGAAGAAACATAATATCAGCCTGATGAACTTCATTAGGAACACTAACTTCGAAATGTGCGTAAGGAATTTTCTTAGGTGGCGGAAGATAAATTTGCCAGACCGCTTGCTTTGATAACCAGGAAGCTGCCACGGGTATTTTTACTTTGGCGGCCTTCGCGAGTTTGGCAATTGCAGATTTTCCTCGCCAGAATCCTCGCGGAGAATAGTATATTTCCTCTATTATTTATTACCAGAGCCGAGCACTAATTTGCCCTACATTGCACCTTTGATTATCAATGTTGCTAATTTTTCTCTGAAAGATTTATCGGGGACGGCGTTTATTGCGTGAATTAATTTTACATCAGCGAGATGTCTTTGTTCTAAATCTCCGCTACGATAGGCGAGATCGTGAATGTAACACGCGTCATCGATGGCGTTTACTGGATCTTCACCGGGTTTTGGTTGATTATTTTCGTCAAGTCTGATATCTAATCGCGTTCCGGGTCCGCAGTAATTATATCCGGGGACATGTTTTTCTCCGGGATATTTTGCCCAGGGCAGTCCGGGCAATTTTCCCAAGGTTGCGGCGATGTCACCTCCGTATCTTTTTTTTTAGTAAATCTGAACTTACGTGTGCCACATTTAACGCACGTACCTGTAATTGCATTTTTATTATTACGCGTCTTGACCTCAGTTAGGTTATCCGTGCCGGTACGCGTGCGACATTTTACACAATATAAATCCATAATATATTATATCATGGATGTAATTGATTTTTCAGCCACGAAGAAACGCGAGCAAGTGAAACATCACGCGGCATTACCGAATTCGATCAGAATGATAATAATTGGCCCATCCGGATCTGGCAAAACACAATTCTTGTTAAATTTGATAATGAGATGGCTAAAATGGGACAAGTTGTATTTGGTTGCACCATCGGTTTACGATCAACGTTGTTATCAAGTTTTGAAAGACTTTAGCGACAATACGTCAGAAATATCCGAAAACATTATAGAATTTATCACAGATATAGATGAAGCGCCATCCATGGAGGATCTTGACGGAGAAATAAATAATTTAGTCGTATACGATGACGTAATGTTGGACAAACAAACAAATCCAGCTAGGATATTTTCTCGCGGCCGGCATAAAAATACCGATGTTATTTACGTTACTCAGCGCTATACGCAGATTCAAAAAGTTATCAGAGATAATTGTAATATTTTGGCGGTATTTAACGGCGTAGATACGCATACGTTACGAAATATTCACCAAACTTGGTGCAACGGTGACATGGATATAAATGCGTTTAAGAATGTGTTTAGTAACGCTCAGTCAACTCCACACGGCTTTATCCGATAAATTTACACTATCCACGATGTAGATATCGAATTGGTCTTGATAAAATATTCTAAAATCCGTTTCAAAAACAATATGCCTATGCGCTGATGTATATGTCATAGTAACATGAGTCTGTTAATAACGAAAAATGACCCTCGTAGCAGCCCTTAAAAGTGAAAATAAAGGTCTCTACAAAATTATTTCTGTACAAGGCTTTATTTTGATTGGAAATCCTGGTCTATGACTCTCTTCTACTTTGTTTCAAAAACAATATGCCTATACGCTGATGTATATGTCATAGTCACATGAGTCTGTTAATGACGAAAAATAACCCTCGTAGCAGCCCTTAAAAGTGAAAATAAAGGTCTCTACAAAATTATTTCCTGTAGGAAGTTTTAAATTTGAATTCGACCCTGGTCTGTGACTCTCTTCTGCTGTTACTACGGATTTCGATAAGAATTTCTTCAACTCATGAACAACATCGTCTTCGGAAAACCATGGAAGAAAGTAAACGCAGAATGTAAATCTAAATCATAAATAACCTATGACAAAGGGATAGGCCAGTGGCCGACGTTGCCTTCGTCAGCATGAAAACCTTTAACGAATCGAACAAAATAACAACACATCTCAAGCTAGACAAACCCAGGTACGCTGGCGCAGCCGATCTCTACCTCTCCGAAATGCTCATGCTTGAATTTTATCATGATTTCATCAAACGCCAATGCAGAGACAAAGCCACACTGCCCATGACCGATACCGAATCACTCATCAATGAAGTTCACACGGACAAAGTCTACGCGGATCTGTATCAACATCGATACCTCTTTGATCTTAGCGATTATCCAGAAGCAAGTCTTTTCTACTGCAAACATAATCAAAATAAACTTGGAAAGTTCAAAGATGAAACTTGAGGGATAAACTTCACATAACTCATAGGACTTAGATCCTAAATATATTGCCACACATTCAATGATGTCATTAGGACGAAAGGAAAAGATATCATTGGTCATATCGCTGCTATCGATCATTACAGACAGTCACTACAAGGACATCTACGCTATTACTCCATGAGAAGTTTCTGATCACAACGACATAAAATATCTACTAGGATCATCAACAAAGAGGGACTATGTTCCTTTCAAGATAGGAGATACTTCACCGATGGTATTCACACACACGTACACGTACATCATCGTGTGCAAAATTAAACCTCTGACAAGGAACCACTCTTTATCACGCAGTGAGCCACCATACAGGTCCGAAACATACCCACTTTGTCTGCGCTGAAGTCACCACACAACCCCTTAGAAAACGTGGGCCAGAAACCCCATACCTCAGTAGTATATAGATCCATGGGAGCTCTCTTAACCAATGTTTATTACGTAGTGAAAAATGAGCCAGAACTCCCATTTTCATACTACTAATGGAGTAGCCGCCAGCTCAGTCGCATTTTTGCACGAATACTGCATCGCTTATGAATGGCAGCAATGTTTTAATGACCAGATAAAATAAACACTAAGACTAAGCAGGTGACATTCAATAGTAATTGGATATAGGGCCAAATACACCTGGTGGGATGTATGTGTTCTTTCGAATATCGAGAAGACGTCGTCATAAACATGATGATGTTTGTGATGACACAACTCACAATTCTGAACAAATATTTTGAGGATGTTCCGATCACTGGAAGCATCATCCAAGAAGACTCTTAGTCTCCGGAAGCAATTGTGATTACGATCATTTGCATGATAAAGTGGTCATACATCATACTGACAGAACTCATAAAGGACAAACTAAAGGTTTCCGGTCAAATTGCAATATAAACTAGATTTCCTGTTCCTGACAGTAACAATTGTTAAAGCTTACAACGCAAGCAACTCCAAATTGATATGTACCCTAATTACATGAATCAGGTGTGCCAGAAAATGAAAGATTCAAACAACCGGTAAGGATGAGTACTATACGTTCCAGAACTTCGTAAAAAAAATAATACATACCACGTAGAAAAAAGAAAAGGAAATAAAAGAGAAAATGTAGCAACGTACGTTGGAGTTGCAACGGTTGTAGATAATGTACCTTAGCAGACTAAGAACATAAGCAGCTGGTAGTCTTCGATAATGCAGGACGCACCCAAATAGTAGTACAATACGCAATGTGAGACAGGAAGGACAAATAATATAAAAACATTCAAATCTGATAGAAAATTCATTAACGTTTACGTTTGAGGGGTGCATTGATTAAGTGAAACAGTACCCCATAAATCATACGCACGTGAAAAACAATTGAAAAATCTAAAGCGTAAGGTGGGGAAGACAAGAACGATCCCTTAGATCACAAAAGAGACATATTGGTTCAGAATAGCAAGCTGAAATTAAGAAGTTTAACATCCACCACAACTACATTTAACAGAAATGGAGGCCATATCTAACTCTAGTTGATAAGAATATGAAACTCTAATACAACAAACACTCATAAGCTGTCATATTCCTCACAAACATCACAAGCTACTATCAAATTACAATACACTTGCCAGCAAACATAAAAAGGTAATTAAAGGTCTAACTTATCTTTTACAGGAAAACTGACAGTAATACAGATCAATGTACGAGACAATCTAATGGAGCTAAGAAAACAAATAAACATGCTAAGGCCACTGAGGTTTTTGACCACGAGCAAAAGCCAATATTAGGCAAATGATCAACGCAGATTACATTCGGATAATGAGGAGCAAATGACAGACAATGTGACGGGAATAGAGATAATACATATTGTTATTTGCACCAGAGCAAGTGGAACCCAGTTTTATACAACTAATAATTCCATTCCAACTTCCGCCTTTATTTTAAAAGTCTGAATTCATTTGAGCTTCTTGTATTTATACTCACCGCTTATTCAAATATGTTGTATTTCATTATTAGATATTTTAATCTTGTACCTCAGAGTAGTTATGGGAAGTTTAAGCCTGATTTATTTGTATATTTTGATTAAAGCGTAATTTAGAATATTTGCTATCGATAATGCATAACATACTTGATGTATACAATCTTGTATGCCGATGTACATGGGTGTCCTTATATGGTTACTGTTTAAACATCATTATGGTGCTAGATATTTACCCAAAGAATGAACCATTCCATAAGTGAAGACATTCTCGTTAGCGAATAGTGCACATACGGCACAAATGATGATAAAGTTACCTCCGGACCGCATATCTGAAAGAATATAACATAATCATACACATTGTTTCATGTGGTCCTATTTCAAACCAGTACTATAAAGCCAAATTTAATTTGGTAATGTTATCCATACACGTATAATTTCCACCTTGCACTACAAAGAACAAATAGCTTTTACATAAATGTTTTATTTTAAAATTGTTCTTTCGTATATATATATATATATATATATATATATATATATATATATATATATATATATATATATATATATACTTGTGTGTGTATGTGTCTATGTGTGTGCACATGTGTGTGTGTGTGTGTGTGTGTGTGTTTGATTGTGTGCTTAGGATATATCTCAGAAGATGCTCTTATTCGCTCAGTTCACTCCAAAACTTTCATATAGCACTGAATCAGCAACACCGGGTATACTTGCATGTAGAACTCATTTGCTACAATGCTGATGAATTTAGCATGAACAGTCTGATCAACGTCTAAGGGCTTAATGCAATTCTGTCAGTTTCTTTACTAATCTGAAATGGGAAATAACTGGTACGCCATCTGCATGTGACAGACCCAGAACAATGCAGTCGGTGGATATGCTACATTAATATATTTAAATTTAATGTTGTATACGTGTATTTAGCAGCAGTAAATAAAATATAAAGAGACGTGTGAATTGATGCAAAACTGTGCATGTGCATATTGTTCAAGTCCAAGGAAGGCGTATATTTCAACGGAATATCTTTAAGGGTAGCGATATTGTTCCGTGTATGCACCAGTCAGAACCCTTCACTCCACGAGTTCGAGAAAGCAAAAACAACTCATATATAACTGTATGCATCCCACAACGTTTGACAAAGTTGATGGAATCTGACAATTTGAATCCTGCTGCTACATTGCCTTAAATGTGTGGTTTCCGTTTATGATTAGTGAAGAGAAACTGAAGAGGTTGCGCTGGCACGAATTCAACTACTATAATTCTCACTTCAGATTTAATTATTCAATTACAAATATTGGATATACTTGCGTACGGTTGACAAGAATATGATACCATATCTTGATTCTGTTATAGTGATATCGAAACAAGCCTTCAAACTGAAATGCAGAATTTGGGTCATACATTTATTATTTTGTGGCACAAGATAGATTATTTGCCCTCAGTTAAATAGTTTTAATTTCCACTGTTCGAAGGCCCCACTCATTCAAGACATACTCCAACGCTGTATTATCGTGGGCTCTATATTATCGCGGCAAACGGGATTTTCCGGTTAATTTTGGACACCCGATTTCATGCAGTTGTTTACAGATATAAAGATGTAGCCAATAAGGACTCAACTATCTTATAGAACAATTACTCTAAAAATGTAAACATTGTTAATAAGTTTAAATTGAAAGAGAATGAATATTACTTTTTTGTAAAATTTAATCATCGTAAACAAAACTCCAGCCGAATTTGCTATACATGCATTGGCATTGATTACGAAATATATTCAGTGTATCGTCCTATGTTTGAAGATTATGTGTCATACACTGATGGTGACACGTGATACGTGTCCTTACAAGGTAAGGGTGCAATTTCATTACATGGTATCCAATATGGACCAACATTTACAAAAGTGTCGCTTATGATCATACTTCTCGTACGTAAATAACAATACAATAACAGTTAAACATTCTTGAAATCAGTAATATTTAATTATATAATAATGATATCAATAATACTTTCTTATATATTTATATTTTTTCACCCACATTGCATTTAAAATTCAGATAAAGTTCAATAATAATTATTTTCAATTTGTAATGTTGCTATTCATGGATTTTCACTTCAATTACATTTGTGGGTTCGATTTAATCATCGGATCTTTTAGTTTATGTGAAAATATTCTGTAAGTATATGCGTGGACATTCATTCTCATAGGTAAGTTGCAATTTAGGTTTATTATTATACTTGTGTGCTGCCATACTTAAGTTAGTCGAATACCGTGATTAAATAGAGTTGTTCTCCCATGGTGCGTTAAACTTGATCAGCCACCCTGTGCTGTTTTATTTACTCTTATGCGCTTCCATAGACAAAGATCTTTACATGAAAAGAAGGAGGGATAGACACTAGAATTTTACAACTTATAAGTAAGTAGCAATAGCAAAGCAGTTTTAATATATATATAAATATATATATATATATATATATATATATATATATATATATATATATATATATATATATATATATATATATATATATATATATATCGATAAGAACATTAAGTTCCAAGATAATACAGCCTTCCAAAATCCTACAGCACATCGCACTGGTAAAATATAGCTATAAGAGAGAGAGAGAGAGAGAGAGAGAGAGAGAGAAAGAGAGAGAGAGAGAGAGAGAGATTATACGCGTAACGTGACAGTTCAAACTCGATAAAAAGCTACGCTTTGGGCCATTAACTTTTAAAGTATTAAAGATCTTTAAGCAAATATATATTAATAATGCCGAAATGTATAGCTTCTCCAAGTATTTCTTGTTACTTAACTAAGAATTATATAAGTCTGAAAGCATACGTTTTTATTGGAACATGCTTTAACCTTTTAAAGCAGATTAAGAATTTACAAGTTTCAGACTATAAAAAGCATACAGAGCGAACATTGTGTATTATCAATAGGTAGATTCGTTTCAAAATAAGTTAACTCTCACACCAGTAGCAATTACCATATAATCGACTTACCTTTTTTAAGTGTTATGTTTAAACGTCATTCCGATAGAGCCAATGCACACGACTTTGACGAGCTTCTTCTTTCCAAAAGCATATATCACTTGACCTTAGAGCAACTTCCTTGTTGAATTTAACAGCCTAATATCCAGTTTTGATGAGAGGAATAATATTTCCATACTACGAAGTCAATTTCAAGCAGCGGCCACTTTGTGTTGCAACTTAATGTGTTTCATTATATCTATCTATCTATCTATCTATCTATCTATTTATCTATCTATCTTTTTATCGCTATCTCTCTCTCTCTCTCTCTCTCTCTCTCTCTATATATATATATATATATATATATATATATATATATATATATATATATATATATATATATATATATATATATATATAAATATATAGATATATATATATATATATATATATATATATATATATATATATATATATATATATATATATATATATATATATATATATATATATATATATATATATAAAGAGAGAGTATTATTACACAGACTGTATTATCGAGATTTTTTTAAATTCCATGACAATATTAATTTGTGTCGACATTAAAGTTTATATTTATAATTATGTTGAAATGTGTCGTGTCAGATACGTGTAGATTTTCTAGGATAACCATGAATACTTAAAATGTGGCATATACAATAAATACAATGCGGAAGTCGATCCGAAAGGTTTAATGCACATGAAATCCATGTTTGTTTCAATATTTTAGCTTCACATTTTTTCATAAAATATATAACCCATGAAACAATACGGACACAATAATGACCGTAAAGTCAATTACCTGTGATATATACATTGAAGTTTGTATTTAGTCATGATTCTGACTCAATGTGGCCTTAGTATAAATTAATAAATTCGAATTTCATATTTAAGCAGATATATTCAAATATATGCATTAATATGTATTATCTATTGAAGAAATATCGCAAGGGCATAGAGAATGTATTACTTTTTATTCTTGTTTGCATTCGTATTTGTAGTATGTATGATTGTATAGTTAACCGTTGAATAACGCTTTCGTTGTGGTTTTGGTTTTACGCCGGTGAATACATTTAGTTCGTTATAACCGTATAACGTAGTTCAGATGTGTTTTGGGCGTATTGGTGAGTATTCATTTGGTTGTGACAATAACGGTTGAACACATCGTCCAGTAGATTTTATACTCGTTTAGTAATTGATACCTCGCACAATTTAGAGAGCGTTACATTTGTGCACATGTATTAAACAATTTTTTTATAAAAGTGTAATCCCTCGAAACGTACAGAATGAAACTATATTCATTACTACAAAGACGCCTTTTACCCTCGCGAATATTTCTATTTAGCAGCATAGTTCTTACAAATGTAGCCTCCGTCTGATTTGCACCATATTGTGCTAAGGATGTAATGCCAACTAATAAACATATGGACCTTGAAATCATAATGTGAATAATGTTTTACCTGTAATGTTCTGCTACAACCCACCCACCCACCCTGTTAGCACAGAGTATTTATTTGTGAAGATTGATAATCATTCGTGTTCGAATAAAGACAACAATAATTCGTGTTTTCTATGTTGCTTGAATACAGAAGACATGCATATACGCATGTTTAATGTATAGGTTCCAACATAAACTAAACAATTATATTTCGGCCAATGGGCGATTTATTAATATTTAATATAACTCGGCGAATATCGAAAGTCTGACCCGAGTCATTTGAATGAGACAATCTCGCTCATGAAACACACATTTTATAGTCACGCTCCTGATTAAAGAGGATATAGTATATTTTTGTATTAAACAAAACCGGCAGATACCACAATCGCTCGACTTACCATTGAGGTTTGACGCAGTATCATTTTATGCAACGTGCACTTACATTAATAGGTGGATGATCAAACGCAGCGTTTAGAGAGGTACGTGAAGTTAGGGGATACATTGTCATACTATTCACTAAAAACGATATTTCACAGCGCAGTAGCATTAGGAACTATTCAAATAGCTCTTTTACGATATCTAATGTAATTCTAAAGTTCGTTGTGCTTGAAAAAAAAACAGACATAATTTGTTTGCCCAAACAAGAAAGTATGTATACTGAAATTAACAAGAAAGCAAGTATCCTGAAATGAACAAAACACAGCACTGAATATGATTTTAATTCATCATGATCTAATCGGTCATAGCGTTTTAAAATCAAATATTTGAATACACATGTGCAAAGCATGCCGTTATCTAATGGCGTAGCGATATATATATTTGTGCTGATTACATCCCTATATAAACGAAGTTTCTCTTAGTACATTGCATGATACGTCGTGAAACGATATGCTGAATTTTCAAATCAAATTTAATCGATATAGTATTAAAGATGTTTGCTTCCTTCAGTATGTAATTATTTTCTGGAAAATCTGAAATAAAAGGTTGATGGTACAGTACCAATGTTTTTTGTTTGAAGTTTTAAAACCAAACGTAAATCTGTTATATTGGAGTACACTACTGCCTCAAACGTGCAATAACTCGTACAAATCACTATTCAAATAAATTATGACATAAGTCTTTTATTTCATTGAAGAGATATGAACCAAATGGGACTATGTTCGGGCCTCACATAATAACATGCAAAAGAGATAAGTTGATCTACAAAACTGTATCCATCACTCACTGGAAAAAGCAAGTTTCTTTCTGAATATGTCCGCTTCAAAGCAGTAGTTAGTGTTCATTTCATTCGTAAAAAGTGTTATTTTTAAAACCTAAGCAAACTAACATAGAAAAGTGTTCGATAGATTTGGATATAATGCAATCAGTTTATTGTTATAAACTATGACGTTCCTAATCATCATAAATGATAATCATTCGATGAAAACTGGAGCAGCTCATGCTGATCCATCAAGTTATAAATGATTCTGGTGTCTTGTATACCACGGTGTGTGCGTGACACATATTTAATTATTTGGCATGGGTTCTAGCGATAAACGCTGTGACGCGTCATCAATCATCCAGGTTCACTGTATCACTCCATCCAAAAATCCATATATCAGTTTAAGCTGGCAGATCCGTCTTCATTGCGAACATTCGTTTCATTTCAAGCATGTATCAGCTAAGATGGCAAAATGACAGGACTGGAAGTAATTACGCGAATAATGAGAACAATGAACATGCCGCTGACATGTTTAATATCCCTGAAGCCGTAATACGACATTGGAAAATAGTCATCAACAAGAAATGTAGTAAACATATTTTGTGTTCGATTCTGTATCGAGCGCAGTTAAGGTTACATAACTAAAGAGGTGTTGGCTAGTTCTTGGTACTCTAGGGATGAACCAAACCTGTTTGATCTTTTGGAAGTTTCTACAGTATATAGAGTGACCACCCAGATAAAAGTGAATAACATTAGTCCAGTTTGGAATGTTCAAAACAATCGCAGGTGTTTTTGCGTCGTCAACCCAAGTAAATTACGAATGGTGCTGATGATCCTCAGCTCTCGATATGCATGATTGCATATATATATATATATATATATATATATATATATATATATATATATATATATATATATATATATAATCAGAATTTCTTCAGTTTTATCATCATTTATGTGCAGCTATTTAAATGTCAGCCATGACTTTACATGGAAAGTATAACTGCGTAACAACTGTGCAACAAAACCACGATTTTCGTGCAAAGTACTGGTTGACATAATCAAAATAATTTCATATTGTTTATCAGTTTCAAAACATACGTGGCATTAATAAACTATGTTATTTATAGCATGTGACAAATGGTTTTCATTGTAACTGAAAATGTTGTGTTCGCGTCCTAAATGCATGCTTACATTGTGTCCATTAGAAAAGGACAAATATTACAGTCGTCTATTTCTATTTGGCACTTGACAAGATTATATTTAAGTGCATACCAAGAGTTGGTAACACCGTATTGAGGCAGATATTCAGTGAGGAGTGGAACAAATTACTATTGATATTGGCATCCTTAGTTAGGTTGTCAGTCACATTTGCACTATGTTCCGTGACATCCGCTCCTATACGTAGTGATAAATCAAATTTTAAGCATAAGCTTCAAAGACGGTTAAAGGCGCAACTAGATAGGTGTTGAGTCCTTCAAACTGGGTGTCATTGTCACCGACCAACAGTCCTGGTAATGTGAATTTGAAAGGTTCAGGAACACTACTATTGCCGACATGAGATGCTGGTAGAAAATAATGACGTGTTTTTTCTAATACTGTTATTGTACAACACCACTTTTAGGATGCGAGGTTAGAGATGGTAGAGCGTCTATAAATGACAATAGGCATTTTGTATTAATTGTATCTAAATGCAAGACCAATAAATGTTTGCGATGATGGTGACGCTCAACGGCATGCATCTCTTCAGCAATAAGATGGCCGCACATTGGCCCATCCAATCCAGATGGCATGGATATACTGGAATAAAAAAGCGGTCAACTACTTTGTCAGCCAATCATTAAATACTAAACTACTTTAAGTCCTGTGAGTCAATGTACAATAAGTAATTATATGCCACAACATGAGCATCCCACTCATTCCAGATCGTCTTCAATAATCTAGGTTAAAGATGCGAGTATGACGTATGTATGGAATCATCATTTCAAGTTCATCCTGCAGAAAAGATCACGTCGGAAATGTTGGTCAGATAATTTTGTCATTGTCAATAAATCGAACTTGGTCAACGGTGAGGCCACAATCAGATAACTTCCGCTCCGGAACTATTGGTTTCAATGCTTGGATAATCCAAACTTTGTCTTGTATATTTGTTTACTTTGCACTATGCATCCTGTGATAGCTTTTTCAAAACCATTTTTGATGCCATTCCGACACCACCTCAAGCAGTCCCTATTGCAACAGGAATGGAAATATTTCAATGGATGGTGCAGCTGCATTACGTTTGACTTCAACAATTTAAAAGTCACGGACGTATTATTTTCTTACGTATCAATAATCTGACTAAGTTATTTTGGGGTCAACAACACGTGGACAATTCCAATTTAATTTTCTGTCTCATTTCATTTTCTTAATGTCACAAACTTCATGATAGGATATTATTAATTTAATACATACAATGTTAAATTCAAGTTGCCTGCAGGTGGATCGAGGACCCTAATTCGACCAACCCCGGACGCTCCAAACAGTGTTGTCAAAAACAATCACGACATAATATATTGAACCACTCCAGCGTCACAAGTCAACAACGTATTGCCTGAACAACTCGATATGTTCGAATAAAAATAATAAATTGGATGTAATGTACGAAATTAATCTTGGTAATTTTGCAAACCAGAATCAACGTTTTGAAGCCAGTCGACTTACGACCATAATTTGCGATTTGCATGTGCAATTTGATTGTCTGGGCAGCTAAGCAAACTTTATTCATTGGGTTCCTGATGATCGTATAACAACACATACAAGGCAGCCACTACAAAGTTGTCAAATGTTATCTTATTGGTGGCATGTCATTCTTGATTTGTATGATGAAACCGCACAAGTGCATGCTTTGGTGTGGTTATACAATTTTTAGTATGTATTTGCTATATACAATGTTCTTCGCTATCGCCTATCGGGTTTGCATGTGTGGTGTGACTGCATACATGATAGCATGAGTGATTCTGTAGAACGCGAAAGGGTTAGCACAGGCATTTGCAAAGTTAATCTTGAGAACTCAGCAATACCAGAATTAAATCCATCATGCCTGATTACCATGTTGTTCTTATGAACTAATATGATTGTCAATCAACTCCACCCGAGAACCGACCCAGCCACCCACCCAAAAAAACAAAAAGCCAGCCACAAAACAAACAACACAAAGCAAAACCCCGCGAACATATCTGCAAAACCCAATTATAACCACTGAGAGTAAAATATCCTGAACCAAGTTGCAATTGACGCTATAAAAACCCAGCGTTGAAATTTGCTTTGGTTCATTGCCACATTTCTGACGTTCTCAATAGTATACGGTATACTATCTACATAATTTAATGTATTCTTCACAACGTTATAATTGAATAAGTGGATCTCGTGTGATCGTCAACATATCTAGCTAGTCAGATAGTCGTCGTGGAAATGTCAAAGTTGTCGAGCATTGCTTCAATTTCCGTTCCGTCTACTGCAGTAGCTTGTACTGCTCAACAACCCAATGATGCCATTGTTGTCAACCGTTTTGTTCAAGTTTCCCCTCAGCTTCCTTGAAAGCATCAAGTGGTAGAAAAAAAACTAGAGGTGTGTTGCACTTATAATTTTATGTTGTGTTGATCAGGAACCCTGCCTGGAAATGAATAATACTAATACTCTCTTTTCCTTCGATAGACCGAAACAGTCTTACCAATGTCACATGTGGGGTTTTGGTGTATCTTTGACTTGAGCCGTTATTTATACATTATTGATTTTGTTCAATATCGTTTAAAAAACGCACCAGTTCTCTTTACCGTATTTCCAGTCACTGCATAGGCTATACACCGCTGAGCTGTTTCTGAATTTGATAGTCGTTATTGAGCGCTTCATTAATAATATTATCAATTACGGCTCTTATTATTTATTTTATTTTCGTGATTGTGGAATCACTAACCGCGCCTGTAATCTGCAATCAAAATATTGTAACCAATCAACAGCAACGTTTTCAATAGCATCAACAACTAATATAGAAACCCATTTAGTGATTAGTGCAGAATGCGATGAAAAAGCCTAGAGCACCTTTGCTATATTTCTAAATCTACTAACAAAATCATGAACAGCAACATATGCGTGACTTTGAGTACAAGGGTAAAACGAATATATTTAAACAGATTATTATGGAATAAAAATTCATTGAGGCGTCGGGGTAGTCGATATTAACGCATAGGATGCCTCAGTCTATACAAACATAAGAATTATCTAACCGTTAGCAAATATTACACATTATAACTACCACTGATGGCTTCACAGTCTACTAGCCTGGGTCATGGTGGTAAGCTGAAAATGTCAGGCGCGAGAATGGGTTGGGTTTTTCGCGACTGAATTTGTTTTCTTTCCGATTCTCCAAGATACATTAACATGGTAAAAATTTTCTAGACTAAGGTAACTTGTCTATATTGAGCGGTAATACATACTTACTTGTTAAAGCTCCATGACTAACTGAGGCTTGTCCCAACCTAGTTATTTTCCTATATATCCACTTGACCCATACATAAGTGTTCAATGAAAAATAATGGATATATTTTTTACGGTCGATGTAAATGTGATGTAAATGTGATGTCGATACTAAATAGTTTTGTGAATATAATCATAACCAAATAAAACCTTAAAACTGAAGTGCTGATTTTCCTTCATAAATGTAATGTTTTTTTTTATCAGATAGAGCGATTAGAGCCATTTTATCAGCCTTAAGTTATGTTGTTTTATCGACTTGGTAAGTCACCGTATCGCTTGGAATGGTTACCGTAGTGTTATGAGGAGTTCCCCTTAGCGAATACACATCACTGCGCTATTAAAATAGGAAATGCAATTTCCCGTACATGGTTAAATATGTCTGACTTATGATAATTAGATAAAAGTTAGATCCGATATAAGATATAAAGAATAACAAAATTTGTCACAAATATAGCTTGTATATTGTTGCAGATGACAGATGTATGATATTACCATCATGTAAGTGCCTTTGCTCAAGACGGTTGAGGTTCTTTGCCGCAATCGGTTTGAATTCCAGTCGGGGAATCTAGATTACTGGATATGTAGATTTTTATCTGGCTCATCTTTCGGAGAGAGAGATAGAGAGAGAGAATGTTATACAGGTTAGATGGTTTCCATTCGTCTCATGCTTTTACTAGGAGAATATCCCCTACTAAGACAAAACTTGATGGATCCTATTCACGCATACATATGGTGGGGATTACCGCCATAATTATATCCATATATTTTCTAATCTTCCTTGATGCATTATTGTAAATGGGTGCTTGTAAGTGCTACTTTCATAGTTATATCAAAGTATATTGTATTCTTCATTGACGCAGATTGTATGTGGCAGTTTTCAAGTGCTACTTTCCTTAAGTATTATTGTCAATGGCTGCTTGCACGTGCTACATTTATAATTCTAGTCATGGATTTTCTATTTTTCATTAATGCAAGCTGTAAATGGCTGCTTGAAAGTGCCTAGATCTACTTTCAGTCTGCGTCATTGTATCTTGCAATTTACCATCTACTAAACAGATTATGTAGTTTATCGTATGACAAAATGCTATGTCAGTTATTACAAGTTTTCACATTCTAATTATACACTTGCTATATCACAAGTTACACAAACTGCACCTTCCAAAATCATGACTATAATGCAGCCTCAAGCACGTTGCAGGTTGGAATCAAGGAAGTTAGCATAACATAATGCCTCATTATGACAACAGATGGCACTGTGACAGGTCTATTCCTTACAATACGACTACTATATATATATATATATATATATATATATATATATATATATATATATATATATATATATATATATATATATATATATATATATAGATAGATAGATAGATAGATAGATAGATAGATAGATAGATAGATATTAAAGGAGACTAGAAGCAAAACCTTTCCTTTTATGTATGTAATTCTCTACAAATTTTAATTGGACAGTGATGTTTATAAATTAAATATCGTAGGCGGGTAGTGATTATATTGCGCGGAAGATACCACAATTCCGTAAATTGCCGAGTTTTTCCGAGCTTTGATTAGACGACAGATCACGTGGTCCCGTGACAGTACTAACCAGTCCTCAAATACAAACATATACATGGCGAGCGAGACAAGAGGAGACCAGATTTGGGTTGCGTATTCAAATGTTGAATATGCTTCCGAGTTATGCCCATAACTATATCTGTTGAATTGTGTGTTAACAACGTGTTTAAGACCTGACAGCAGAAAAGTACAACAGTAAGAAGGTGCTCATATTTCATATTTTGGAATTTAAAAAATGCAATGTAATTTTGAAATAAATACTTATACATCGTGTGCTGTGCACAAATCTGATAAGGATTAAGTGATGGTGCCCAATGTAAAAATTACAAATTTATAAAACAACCATACATAAATAGATAAAACGTATACAATCCACAGATCCCATATTCGATTTTATCACTTGTGTATATTGTAGTGATGAAATAATAAATATCACACGAGTTTTTTTTTCTTCAGTAAAAAGAATGTTAAGATTAAACATTATTCATGTAAATTTCATATTTTGTTAAACACTACAACAGAACTGTAGTAATTAGAACATTATAAAAATTTGTCGCCAATTAGCTTAAATCCCACGAATGACCACTGTGAAGGTTGCATATTTTTCTCTGCAAACAAAATCAATCTCCATTTCCACCAAAGAAACTCGACCAGTTAACGCCTGACATTCCTCTACCGTATATGTACAGTTTAATTACCATGATTAAATTAAAAGAAGGAATAAAAGAAAATATGACATGCAGTATATGTGCCCAGAAAGAACTAAGTCAGAATAAATATTTTATTCAGTAAATAGTGTTACACGCATTAAGACTTAAACCTAAGGAAATAAGGTGGGATTTAAATGTGGGAAAAAGAGATTTTAACTGTTAAAATGAAGTCCTAGGCATCGTAAGTTATAATAAAAATAGGGCATCCTTTATTTTCCAATCAATGATGATGTTTACATATACATATTGTAGAACATGGTTTCTTTGAAGTATGTCCGAAGGGCAGTCCTTTTCACAAGATAAATGAATTGATAAGGATTATCAGTTAATTAGTCACACTGGCCTTATGCTTGTGTACTCAAGTCTAACTTTTAGCTATTATGCTAAAATTAGAGGGGCCCCTGGTGTCGGGCTATCATTTTTTTCAGGACCCTATTCGTAAAATTCCTTTAGAAATGTAATGATCATAGTGTGCTGTATGGTGTTGCTTTGAAATCGACTCGCTTGTAATAATATATCCATCCTTTCTTTATGCCTTTATCTTTCGAAAAGAAAAAAAAATGTTGTCCACGGGCTTTTCTTAATGGGCTAGTACACGCGTAAGCAACGCAAAACGGCGTTGTCTTTTACTCTAGCAACTCCCAGTTGGGATGCTGGAGTCGCTACTATGACGTCACATCCGAAAGTAACCGAATAGGCGCGGAAATTTTGCATAAGAGGTCACGGAAATTCAGCGCCTAGAAAATATGCCAATATTTAAATATTGGCATTACGGTCGCAGATGATACTTCAGAATTAGGTTTTCTTCTATAGTGCTTTTATTATTATTCTGTATTTCCATTGGTTTCTGGTCTCCTTTAAGGTGACGTATCTAAGTACCTTATCTCTTGTCACACGTGTCAAATTGTAGAAAATGCCAATTAGAAGCTATATAAGGTACATCTGCAACCTATTCCTGTATTTGACCATTTGACAAGCCATTTAACAGAAAAATGGTAGACTGTCAGTTCCTAATACCTAATACAAAGTCAAGCAACCAATACTTGTTGACCATAATGCGTGCGTCCTCAAGATTTTCATAGTCTATTCCTTTGAAGAATATTATTCTTTTAAAACTGTTCTAAACGTTTAGGCCATGTTTTAATACTTGTTTACCTCCCCAAATCTGTCTAGCTAATTTTATGTTTGATTATTTCCAACAACGTTTGCAGGAATTAGACATCCAGCATGTTTATTTTTCTATCTATCACCCTGAAAGTAATGAGGCTAGCTCAAGAGTATCCGAATACACTCTCACCTACCCAGGATACATATATACCATTATAATCAATCAAATCTTTAAAAAAAAAGACAGTGATCAGTAAAATCCTGCATTCTATAATTATTGGTTAAGATCAGGAGATTTTTTTCCCATATTGGTAATTATCACCAAATGAAAGACGCTATGAATACCCTAGGACAGCAAAAGACTGTCCCAAAACAACCCCAGCTACCCAGGATAAATTTAGGCAATTTAAGATAATAAAACCAAATAAAAAGACAGTGTTTTGTAAAATTCCACCCTGTATAATTATCGAGTAAGATCAGTAGAGTTTATTCTTTTTTTGATACTTGCTGAAGACTGTCCCAAAACACACTCATCGACCCAGGATACATGTATACAGTTACAATAACTTAATGAAATATGCTGTTTTGGTGCATTCTCCCTCTATCTCTTTCTTTCATTTTTTTTTTTTTTTTGTCTTTTTTTTTGTTTTTGTTATTTATTGTTTTTTCTGATCATAGATAGTTCACTAAACTACTTTCATTTTGGAAAGAGCAGCACAATTAACAAGTCAGAATCATGCGTCACTACATTCTTATTTCACAACTTCTTTAAACCTTTTCTCTAAATCTTAAATGTGACAAAGAGCAGCTGAATAATTAGATCCTAAGGGTGCTATATTTATATTTTTAAAATTCTTGAACCAAATTATTAATTTGAATTGGTTTTGATCATGGTACGAATTACAATAAACAAAAGTAGAATCTCCTGTAACATCTTTTGTCTCTGATTATTTTCACTTGTAGAGACAAATATTTTAAGGGATGCAAACAAGTTTTAAAGCTGTTTTTCTTTTCTTTCTTCAAATATAAATACATTCAAAGGTTGAGATTCTGTACATTAACAATGCAAACTAAGTACTGGAGAACAATCTTATACTAAATAAAATACTTCAAATTGCAAGTAAACATTTTTATCGTGATACGAACATGATTGTCCACAGTTGGATTATTTTGGTTATAGCGGCTAAATATGTTCCAAAATGAAGATCTTGATAAGAATAATAACACCTGATAGGACTGATTAATTGTTTTAATGTCATTTTACCAATAAACCTTTTTATGTGCTATTAATGTTGCGCTGAAATATTTTATTTTCGCGGGAGCTTATGTACAAGAGTATCACAGGAAAAGATAGATGTCTGTGAGGTGTGTCAAAATGGGTGACGTTCAATACAATCTTTACAGCCCCAGTTCGTCGGATGAAAGCTCGTTAAGAAGAATACAAGGGAATATATCATTGCATTTACGATCCTAACTTTTCTAAAATAAATAATGTTTCCAAAGTAATGAGAGATATCGCTAAGAAGTAGATTTCTTAAACGGTGAAGGTAAATACTTAAGTGCGTCAAAACTGGGGTAGAAAAAGATGGACCACCCTGCTGTAGTGTATGCGTTTTTGTTTTCGTAAGGTGTAATAAATCGCTTAGATCTTCAAGAAAGCATATGGTTTTAGAGACGATTACAATTTTGTTGCTAACGTACACCTTAAAAAAGGGACAGAAAGAGTAATCGACATAAAATGAATGCCGTAAAGGTCCGTGGGGAACATTCATTATTTTTGGTAAAGGAAAAACTTTAGTAATTTAGAGTGCCTTCTGTTGTCATAATGCCATGCTAATCTCTAGCATGCCATTATGACAACAGATGGCGACACGAGCTGGACAACAAAGACGATACTGATAAAACTTAATATTTACATTGTTGCAAGGCCAAATCTGTATGAAAACAGCAGTTGGAATGATGTAATTGTAAAGTTTAAAAACAGAATATACAAAACTTGTAAGAACTGACAGCGTTTGTCATAGGACAAACTACAGAATCAGTTCAGTAATTGGCAAATGGCAAGATACAATAACGCAGAAGGAAAGTAGATCGAAAAACTTGGAAGCAACCATTTACAGCGTGGATCAATGAAAAATAGAAACGTTATTACTACAATTATGAATGTAGCACTTGCAAACTGCCACGTACAATTTGCATCAATGAAAATGCACTATACATTGATAGAATTATGTTAGTAGCACCTGCAAGCAGCCATTTACAATAATACATAAAGGAAGATTAGGAAATACACGCATATAATTACGGCGGTAATCCCCCTCCATATCTACATACATATATGTATAATTGTTGGTAGAGATCGTTGTGTAACGACAGCATGCTTAAATGGCCTTTTCGTTTTGAAGCCACACAATCCACTTGACTCAACTGTTACTTCCTTGTTTCACTTAATGTGGGGTTGGATATCAGAATAGTTGTACTTCCTTTTTTATGAATACAATCTCAAGACTCGGTAGCATATATATACATAATGATTTATTCATGGTAAATGGTATATCCATCTTACATGTCTGATCTAATGCTCGATACAATCTGTGAATCTTTATCGTACAACTAAATTTTAAGTATCGCACACATTGTCTGGGTCTACGTTGAGGACAATACATATTTAATACTAATCAACATATAAAACATCTGGAATGATTTATTATTATGCAGTTTATAATATTGAAATATGTCAACACACGTTTTTACGTTGACGTTGAGGAAACATTCTCATATTTGCGTGAAAAGTGATACTGTTGTCGCAGTGGATACTTGGGGAGTATGGTTTATGCCATGGAGGAGTATATAGACATTTCACGGTATCTATAGCCGAGTGGGGAAGTACTGTTTGTGTTGTTAAGCAGTATATGGGCATTTCAAGAATTGTGATAAAAAAACAAAACAAACGCCGAAAATTCTGTGCAACTAGTTTCTCATTTAATGTATGCTTCTTCAGGCACGAAATGTTTTGAAAGTAACAGATGACGTCTTTTATTTTGAAACAACATTTACGTCATTACGTAACGTCATAAATGATATGCATCATCATAACAATTATATATCACAGGATCTAAAAGATACACGAGTCCCTAATGAAACTTGAATTAGTAAAATAATAAAATAAACTAGAGACAAACATACATATAATTATATTGTTATAAAGGATATACAATATATCAATCTAAATTATACAATATATATATATATATATATATATATATATATATATATATATATATATATATATATATATATATATATATATATTAGGTAATGAAGGATCGTATAGGTCGTATAATTAATAAATATTATAGTCTCTTAAATTTATCCAATAAAACTAGCGTCAAATCACTTTTCAAAATTAAACCAGTTCTCGCTTATAGAAGACCCAAGAATTTGCAAGATTTTTTCATCAGAACTAAACAGATAGAAAATAAAATATACACTTTTCGTCATCTAAATGTAACAGACAGGTGTTCTCAATGTGCAAACATAAGGGAAAGTACTTCTTTCAGTAGTGCTAATATAAAAGAGGTATTTTATCTACGCGATAACACTAACTGCATATCAACTGATGCGATTTATTTAATAACCTTTAAAAGATGTAGCATGCAATATGTTGGACAAACGCTACAACAAGTTTCTAAGAGAATGAATAATCATCCCTTTCATATAAAAAGATTATAGAGATCCTCAATTTTCCTCTAATGTTTCAACACACTTTAACACCAATAATCACTCTCTACTTGATTTTTCTTTCATGCCAATAGATATTGTGTATGGTAACATGAATAGACTCATAAAAGAAACTTATTGGATTCATAAGTTAGATACTCTGCATCCTAATGGACTTAATGCTAATGCACTATATACAATTGTATAATTTACATTGATTTATTGTATATCCTTTATAACAATATAATTATATGTATGACTGTTTGTCTCTAGTTTATTTTATTATTTGGACATTTCAAGGTATCTACAGAAAATAAAGAGAACAAAACAGTTTAACATTGATCATATTTTGTCATGTTTTAAAATATTCGACTCAATTTAAACTTCTAGTCCTAATGCTAGAAGAGACCAGATCTTCGTTTTCTTAAAACAATGTATGATTAAACTTACACTTTTTCAGTACAAAGAATTAGTAAAGATTTGGAATCCAGAGGGAAGTTTCCCAAATTCATATTTACGTTTAATTCACTTATTGTATTATTTTCTATCGACAGTACTATTTATACAGATAAGTATGTTCTCTTGTTCCACATATCATTTCAAGTACATGCGTTTGGCCATGCACTAAGGTCCAGGTTTTGGAAATACGTTATGCGATACGTACAGATAGTTATAACTTTTGTAGCATGTGTTGAGCTGAAATTAAAAAAAAAATTAGGAAGCAAATCTACTATTTTGACAAAATAACTGTGTGGTCCAACCTATATGATGTGTGTTTGAACTTTTAAGTTCGTTTTTGTTACGGCACCTTCATGTGTATGTACTGTGATTATGGCAATAACGCTTGAGTATTGGAATCTCATTTGAAGATAATAACATTTTTGTAAATTTAGGAAGTAAATTATTGTGGCCCAAAACTTTAGTCCCCCTAAAATTATCTAGTATATGTATTACTGCAATATTTGCATCTACCATGACGAACATTTCTGGATGTTTACAACTGTAATTTTACGTCAGTGACCCCTTTCTCATTAGGAAATAATGCAAACTAGTCAAACATTGACTTTAGAACTTATATTAAAGTATTGATATGATTAATTGTTTGGTTCAGTGTGTTATTATATTACTCTTCCTTGATGACATATATTCATGTTTCGTGTGGTTTGGTAATAATTTTTGTTGTAATAAAACAATTATATTTATTTGTTTGAATGTTGCTTGAATGCGGCATAAAAGCATGTATCGCTTTTTTAATTTGCATGTTAAACCAGACACCAAAATTTTATATTGTTTTTAATCGGAAATTTGCAATATTATAATTGCTAGTGATTAAGAACAAAATTTTTTTAAAAATTTAATGACACTAAGATATTGGAATTTAAATTAATTATTGCAGATTGTTAGGTGTCGTGGAATGTACGGAACCGGAATGGATTATGTTAACGAAACAATGCTGCCTCATTATAAAAGAATGATGCGTGCAATGAAATAATTAACTATATTTGCTAAACAATTTCTTATATTGAACGTAATAAATAAGGCTAGAAATTAAAATTTCAACCGAAAATGAATTCATACGAGGCATTTAACATCATGCATAATTTCCTGGTTTATTTGAATACCTAAGTAAAATCGGGTGGGTGTGGGGATGAGGATAGAAAGACACTGCCCATCATAAAAGGAACATAAACTGATACTTAGTTTTAAATTTGTCATCTTATGTTCATTTGAGAAGTGTAAAGAAGGAATGAGTGGTATGTTCAAATAATTACTGCATATGAGGACAACAAATACATATTTGTATTAGTGCACAATTCTTCACTGTGCCTCTGCTAGATAACCGCTATTGAAGAGTGTGGAATTTATCTATTACAGTGAACACATTTTCATAGGCGAAAATGAAAAAATGTACATAAAAAGTAAATTAGATCTGATTCACTTATATCACGTTATAAAAACACAAAATAAGATAAATAGCACATTGTGTGTTTACGTTACAGAGAGACTTAAAGCAGTATTGTATTAAGCCCTGCGACGAGTTATTAAGTCAAGCAGCACATACTATACAAAGAGACATTCAAGCTTATGCTTCGAGTTTTGCATCAGTAAACGACCATAACATGATAGAATCTCACGCAGTTTGCAATTTGTTAATTATAACATTTTAAAATTTGAACCATTTACTGACGGGAATTGCATTTTAAAATCTTAAAATTGCGAAAGATAATTCAATAAAAATTTATAAAAGTTATATTTTCTCCTTATAAGTTTTTTATGTTTAAACATTCATTGAAATACGCAAATTAGGGTAGGTATTTCACAGGCTTATGAACCTATGTAAACTGAAATATACAAACACCACTGAAATTATGTTAAGCAATACAACTGATCCTTAGGTTTTGAAATCTCTCCACAGTAATACATCCAACAGCTTGTTACATGTTACATAAAATTAGTTAACAGGATGATAAAATAAACCAGATAATTTGTTCATAGAACGTCGGTGATGCTTCCCTACTTTCGTTTTACAGTGATCACACGCATTAGGTTATCGATACCAATTTAATACTAATCAATATATTTATCTTCAAATGTGTATCAAGCTATGACAAATATTGCAATAACAGCACAACAATGAAACAAAATACCTTGTAGGATTGTTGCAACATTAAATATATTACGTATATTCTTCGTTAAGACAATACAGAATCAGGTTCCAGGTTTATATTCTCATGTTGGTATTGCACCTTACATTTGGCTAAAAAAATGATTTTAAATATGCATTGCAATTAATCCGTACTACTAGCAGCACCTGTATTATACAGATGTAATTAAACATCTGTAAAATACTAAATAAATTGCCAATATAATAAACACACTATTTTTGACTTCTAATGACTATATCTGATTTTTTTTTTCATTTTGATCATGTCAATGATAGTAAGTGGTTTGTGATCACTAAACACAATAATCAAAGAAGGAACTGAACTATTAGAGATATTGAAGTGTTGCAAAGCCAATATCAAAGCCAGACATTCTTCTCGATTGTAGAATAAAATATGTGGTGATTTGTTTTGATTTTTTAGAATAATACCCAACTGGACGATCTACACCATTGATGTTTTCTTGAATCAATAATGTATCAAACCCAACATCACTTGCATCAAAAGACAATTTAAATGATTGACTTAAATTAGGAGTTGAAAATACTGTTGCACTGTACAATATGTTATTTAAATTATCACAACTCTATGAAATTTTGCAGACCAATGAAAGTTGCTCAAACGATAATGATCAACTTTGAGAAACTATTTGGGATCTACTGCTTCTCTCTGGGGTGGATCAAAGAAACTGTAATCAATATTTCATCACCTGATAATCTCATTCAACGTATGAGGGCACGCAAAGCAGCTGTTTTGGCGATTTCAATCCGAATCTCTGTTTGATCAGCCCTCAACATATGCCGGTGCAATGTTTCAGTATCCTTTCTGATCATCAGATGATTCTTCGATTTATTAAAACTTACAGTTGACTACTTATTGCCCCTTAAAATTGAATCAACCTCCATATTATAGGGAGCATTTTCATCAATGACCCATTTAACTGCAGCCACTTCCATCTCGGCAATTTCAGATAATACTTGTCTTCTGGAACCTTGATCACATTCCATGACCTAGGGATCATCTTTAAATCGAGCAAAATACTCGAAATGATATGATAGAGCACAAAATTACATGCGTAAATTTATGTTCACATCGGTTTTGATGTCAGTCTTGTAAATACATTGTCAAATTTTGTGACCGCAATACATTTCATGCACATTGTACAAAATACTGAAAAACTGGAAGATGTAAACAAGCAAACAGTTTTTAGCTTAATAAATATGCAAAAAGCACATATATAATTTATTTCTTCGTTGATAACCACCGGCTAATTTGGACTGATTAAAAACTACATGTCGCCTTGTTATTGGAAAATATTCATTTTTATTGTTTCCTATCGACCGTTTCACGTGATTATATGTTTACAACTACATGTTAATGTTTAAAAAAAATGCACGTGAATAGCTTGGAAACTATACCAAAATAGTGTGTTTATTCTCTTGGCAATTTATTTAGTATTTTACAAATGTTTAATTACATCTGTATAATACAGGTGCTGCTAGTAGTACGGATTAATTGCAATGCATATTTAAAATCATTTTTTTAGCCAAATGTAAGGTGCAATACCAACATGAGAATATAAACCTGGAACCTGATTCTGTATTGTCTTAACGAAGAATATACGTAATATATTTAATGTTGCAACAATCCTACAAGGTATTTTGTTTCATTGTTGTGCTGTTATTGCAATATTTGTCATAGCTTGATAAACATTTGAAGATAAATATATTGATTAGTATTAAATTGGTATCGATAACCTAATGCGTGTGATCTCTGTAAAACGAAAGTAGGGAAGCATCACCGACGTTCTATGAACAAATCATCTGGTTTATTTTATCATCCTGTTAACTAATTTTATGTAACATGTAACAAGCTGTTGGATGTATTACTGTGGAGAGATTTCAAAACCTAAGGATCAGTTGTATTGCTTAACATAATTTCAGTGGTGTTTGTATATTTCAGTTTACATAGGTTCATAAGCCTGTGAAATACCTACCCTAATTTGCGTATTTCAATGAATGTTTAAACATAAAAAACTTATAAGGAGAAAATATAACTTTTATAAATTTTTATTGAATTATCTTTCGCAATTTTAAGATTTTAAAATGCAATTCCCGTCAGTAAATGGTTCAAATTTTAAAATGTTATAATTAACAAATTGCAAACTGCATGAGATTCTATCATGTTATGATCGTTTACTGATGCAAAACTCGAAGCATAAGCTTGAATGTCTCTTTGTATAGTATGTGCTGCTTGACTTAATAACTCGTCGCAGGGCTTAATACAATACTGCTTTAAGTCTCTCTGTAACGTAAACACACAATGTGCTATTTATCTTATTTTGTGTTTTTATAACGTGATATAAGTGAATCAGATCTAATTTACTCATTATGTACATTCTTTTCATTTTCGCCTATGAAAATGTGTTCACTGTAATAGATAAATTCCACACTCTTCAATAGCGGTTATCTAGCAGAGGCACAGTGAAGAATTGTGCACTAATACAAATATGTATTTGTTGTCCTCATATGCAGTAATTATTTGAACACACCACTCATTCCTTCTTTACACTTCTCAAATGAACATAAAATGACAAATTTAAAATTAAGTATCAGTTTATGTTCCTTTTATGATGGGCAGTGTCTTTCTATCATCATCCCCATACCCACCCGATTTTACTTAGGTATTCAAATAAACCAGGAAATTATGCATGATGTTAAATGCCTCGTATGAATTCATTTTCGGTTGAAATTTTAATTTCTAGCCTTATTTATTACGTTCAATATAAGAAATTGTTTAGCAAATATAGTTAATTATTTCATTGCACGCATCATTCTTGTACAATGAGGCAGCATTGTTTCGTTCACATAATCCATTCCGGTTCCGTGCATTCCACGACACCTAACAATCTGCAATAATTAATTTAAATTCCAATATCTTAGTGTCATTAAATTTTTAAAAAAAATTTGTTCTTAATCACTAGCAATTATAATATTGCAAATTTCCGATTAAAAACAATATAAAAGTTTGGTGTCTGGTTTAACATGCAAATTAAAAAAGCGATACATGCTTTTATGCCGCACTCAAGCAACATTCAAACAAATAAATATAATTGTTTTATTACAACAAAAATTATTACCAAACCACACGAAACATGAATATATGTCATCAAGGAAGAGTAATATAATAACACACTGAACCAAACAATTAATCATATCAATACTTTAATATAAGTTCTAAAGTCAATGTTTGACTAGTTTGCATTACTTCCTAATGAGAAAGGGGTCACTGACGTAAAATTACAGTTGTAAACATCCAGAAATGTTCGTCATGGTAGATGCAAATATTGCAGTAATACATATACTAGATAATTTTAGGGGGACTAAAGTTTTGGGCCACAATAATTTACTTCCTAAATTTACAAAAATGTTATTATCTTCAAATGAGATTCCAATACTCAAGCGTTATTGCCATAATCACAGTGCATACACATGAAGGTGCCGTAACAAAAACGAACTTAAAAGTTCAAACACACATCATATAGGTTGGACCACACAGTTATTTTGTCAAAATAGTAGATTTGCTTCCTAATTTTTTTTTTAATTTCAGCTCAACACATGCTACAAAAGTTATAACTATCTGTACGTATCGCATAACGTATTTCCAAAACCTGGACCTTAGTGCATGGCCAAACGCATGTACTTGAAATGATATGTGGAACAAGAGAACATACTTATCTGTATAAATAGTACTGTCGATAGAAAATAATACAATAAGTGAATTAAACGTAAATATGAATTTGGGAAACTTCCCTCTGGATTCCAAATCTTTACTAATTCTTTGTACTGAAAAAGTGTAAGTTTAATCATACATTGTTTTAAGAAAACGAAGATCTGGTCTCTTCTAGCATTAGGACTAGAAGTTTAAATTGAGTCGAATATTTTAAAACATGACAAAATATGATCAATGTTAAACTGTTTTGTTCTCTTTATTTTCTATTTGAACAGTAGAAAGAATTTAAAATGTAAACATACATTTCCATACTTGTGCCTTAGTGATCAGAAAGTCTCGAAAACAGTATAACACTATGTAACTCTTAAACATTTGCATCACAGTCAAAGGAATTTCAACACTCCGTCATGCTGCTTAATTTATATTGAAAATTTGTTGTCAGATTTATCATCAGATTTACTGACGATTCTATCCAACAGTAATATTAATATACACATTGAGAGGTAACCAACCTAAAATTGTTGAAAGCTGAAATAAAGTTGGCGAGAATGTGAAAGTTTTGATGATTTACATTGTGAATTGTCTCGTCTCTGTTTCCTTATTAATGAAGATTGTTTTTTATCTTGTTTAATTTTAAACTTTAAATGCTGTAGTTGTAGTCACTGCCATCTGATTATATATTTATCTTGACAAAGGACCCCCGAGTATTTCTTACCTGGAGTTTTTACAACTCTTTTAATAATTTAATACAAGGCTTCACCTTCAAAGTACCTGTATTATCTTCCTCTCTCATAAGTATGGTGTCGCTTTCCACACCAGTTTAATTTCATAACTTATTGTCAGACATTCCATCTACAAACTTGTTGTCATCCTCAACTAACTGTAATCTCTCGTCTGTAGATACCGTGAAATGCCCATATACTCCTCAACGACACAAACAGTACTCCCCAACACGGCTGTAGATACCTTGAAATGTCCAAATAATAAAATAAACTAGAGACAAACAGTCATACATATAATTATATTGTTATAAAGGATATACAATAAATCAATGTAAATTATACAATTGTATATAGTGCATTAGCATTAAGTCCATTAGGATGCAGAGTATCTAACTTATGAATCCAATAAGTTTCTTTTATGAGTCTATTCATGTTACCATACACAATATCTATTGGCATGAAAGAAAAATCAAGTAGAGAGTGATTATTGGTGTTAAAGTGTGTTGAAACATTAGAGGAAAATTGAGGATCTCTATAATCTTTTTATATGAAAGGGATGATTATTCATTCTCTTAGAAACTTGTTGTAGCGTTTGTCCAACATATTGCATGCTACATCTTTTAAAGGTTATTAAATAAATCGCATCAGTTGATATGCAGTTAGTGTTATCGCGTAGATAAAATACCTCTTTTGTATTAGCACTACTGAAAGAAGTACTTTCCCTTATGTTTGCACATTGAGAACACCGGTGTCTGTTACATTTAGATGACGAAAAGTGTATATTTTATTTTCTATCTGTTTAGTTCTGATGAAAAATCTTGCAAATTCTTGGGTCTTCTATAAGCGAGAACTGGTTTAATTTTGAAAAGTGATTTGACGCTAGTTTTATTGGATAAATTTAAGAGACTATAATATTTATTAATTATACGACCTATACGATCCTTCATTACCTAATATATATATATATATATATATATATATATATATATATATATATATATATATATATATATATATATATATATATATATATATATATATATATATTGTATAATTTAGATTGATATATTGTATATCCTTTATAACAATATAATTATATGTATGTTTGTCTCTAGTTTATTTTATTATTTTACTAATTCAAGTTTCATTAGGGACTCGTGTATCTTTTAGATCCTGTGATATATAATTGTTATGATGATGCATATCATTTATGACGTTACGTAATGACGTAAATGTTGTTTCAAAATAAAAGACGTCATCTGTTACTTTCAAAACATTTCGTGCCTGAAGAAGCATACATTAAATGAGAAACTAGTTGCACAGAATTTTCGGCGTTTGTTTTGTTTTTTTATCACAATTCTTGAAATGCCCATATACTGCTTAACAACACAAACAGTACTTCCCCACTCGGCTATAGATACCGTGAAATGTCTATACACTCCTCCATGGCATAAACCATACTCCCCAAGTATCCACTGCGACAACAGTATCACTTTTCACGCAAATATGAGAATGTTTCCTCAACGTCAACGTAAAAACGTGTGTTGACATATTTCAATATTATAAACTGCATAATAATAAATCATTCCAGATGTTTTATATGTTGACTAGTATTAAATATGTATTGTCCTCAACGTAGACCCAGACAATGTGTGCGATACTTAAAATGTAGTTGTACGATAAAGATTCACAGGTTGTATCGAACATTAGATCAGACATGTAAGATGGATATACCATTTACCATGAATAAATCATTATGTATATATATGCTACCGAGTCTTGAGAGTGTATTCATAAAACGGAAGTACAACTATTCTGATATCCAACCCCACATTAAGTGAAACAAGGAAGTAACAGTTGGGTCAAGTGGATTGTGTGGCTTCAAAACGAAAAGGCCATTTAAGCATGCTGTCGTTACACAACGATCTGTACCAACAATTATAAATATATGTATGTAGATATGGAGGGGGATTACCGCCATAATTATATGCGTGTATTTCCTAATCTTCCTTTATGTATTATTGTAAATGGCTGCTTGCTCTGTGGATTGTATACGTTTTATCTATTTATGAATGGTTGTTTTATAAATTTGTAATTTTTACATTGGGCACCATCACTTAATCCTTATCACATTTGTGCACAGCACACGATGTATAAGTATTTATTTCAAAATTACATTGCATTTTTTAAATTCCAAAATATGAAATATGAGCACCTTCTTACTGTTGTACTTTTCTGCTGTCAGGTCTTAAACACGTTGTTAACACATAACTCGGAAGCATATTCAACATTTGAATACGCAACCCAAATCTGGTCTCCTCTTGTCTCGCTCGCCATGTATATGTTTGTGTTTGAGGACTGGTTAGTACTGCGTCACGGGACCACGTGATCTGTCGTCTAATCAAAGCTCGGAAAAACTCGGCAATTTACGGAATCGTGGTATCTTCCGCGCAATATAATCACTACCCGCCTACGATATTTAATTTATAAACACCACTGTCCAATTAAAATTTGTAGAGAATTACATACATAAAAGGAAATTATTTGCTTTTAGTCTCCTTTAATATATATATATATATATATATATATATATATATATATATATATATATATATATATATATATATATATATATATATATATAAGTAGTCGTATTGTAAGGAATAGACCTGTCACAGTGCCATCTGTTGTCATAATGAGGCATTATGTTATGCTAACTTCCTTGATTCCAACCTGCAACGTGCTTGAGGCTGCATTATAGTCATGATTTTGGAAGGTGCAGTTTGTGTAACTTGTGATATAGCAAGTGTATAATTAGAATGTGAAAACTTGTAATAACTGACATAGCATTTTGTCATACGATAAACTACATAATCTATTTAGTAGATGGTAAATTGCAAGATACAATGACGCAGACTGAAAGTAGATCTAGGCACTTTCAAGCAGCCATTTACAGCTTGCATTAATGAAAAATAGAAAATCCATGACTAGAATTATAAATGTAGCACGTGCAAGCAGCCATTGACAATAATACTTAAGGAAAGTAGCACTTGAAAACTGCCACATACAATCTGCGTCAATGAAGAATACAATATACATTGATATAACTATGAAAGTAGCACTTACAAGCACCCATTTACAATAATGCATCAAGGAAGATTAGAAAATATATGGATATAATTATGGCGGTAGTCCCCACCATATGTATGCGTGAATAGGATCCATCAAGTTTTGTCTTAGTAGGGGATATTCTCCTAGTAAAAGCATGAGACGAATGGAAACCATCTAACCTGTATAACATTCTCTCTCTCTATCTCTCTCTCCGAAAGATGAGCCAAATACAAAACTACATATCCAGTAATCTAGATTCCCCGACTGGAATTCAAACCGATTGCGGCAAAGAACTTCAACCGTCTTGAACAAAGGCACTTACATGATGGTAATATCATACATCTGTCATCTGCAACAATATACAAGCTATATTTGTGACAAATTTTGTTATTCTTTATATCTTATATCGGATCTAACTTTTATCTAATTATCATAAGTCAGACATATTTAACCATGTACGGGAAATTGCATTTCCTATTTTAATAGCGCAGTGATGTGTATTCGCTAAGGGGAACTCCTCATAACACTACGGTAACCATTCCAAGCGATACGGTGACTTACCAAGTCGATAAAACAACATAACTTAAGGCTGATAAAATGGCTCTAATCGCTCTATCTGATATAAAAAAAACATTACATTTATGAAGGAAAATCAGCACTTCAGTTTTAAGGTTTTATTTGGTTATGCTTATATTCACAAAACTATTTAGTATCGACATCACATTTACATCACATTTACATCGACCGTAAAAAATATATCCATTATTTTTCATTGAACACTTATGTATGGGACAGCTGGATATATAGGAAAATAACTAGGTTGGGAGAAGCCTCAGTTAGTCATGTAGCTTTAACAAGTAAGTATGTATTACCGCTCAATATGGACAAGTTACCTTAGTCTAGAACATTTTTACCATGTTAATGTATCTTGGAGAATCGGAAAGAAAATAAATTCAGTCGCGTAAAACCCAACCCATTCTCGCGCCTGACATTTTCAGCTTACCACCATGACCCAGGCTAGTAGGCTGTGAAGCCATCAGTGGTAGTTAAAATGTGTAATATTTGCTAACGGTTAGATAATTCCTGTGTTTGTATTGACTGAGGCATCCTATGCGTTAATATCGACTACTATCTGACTAGCTAGATATGTTGACGATCACACGAGATCCACTTATTCAATTATAACGTTTGTGAAGAATACATTAAATTATGTAGATAGTATACCGTATACTATTAAGAACGTCAGAAATGTGACAATGAACCAAAACAAATTTCAGCTCTGGGTTTTTATAGCGTCAATTGCAACTTGGTTCAGGATATTTTACCCTCAGTGGTTATAATTGGGTTTTGCAGATATGTTCGCAGGGTTTTGCTTTGTGTTGTTTGTTTTGTGGCTTTTTGTTTTTTTGGGTGGGTGGCTGGGTCGGTTCTCGGGTGGAGTTGAACTGACAATAATATTAGTTCGTAAGAACAACATGGTAATCAGGCATGATGGATTTAATTCTGGTATTGCTGAGTTCTCAAGATTAACTTTGCAAATGCCTGTGCTAACCCTTTCGTGTTCTACAGAATCACTCATGCTATCATGTATGCAGTCACACCACACATGCAAACCCGATAGGCGATAGCGAAGAACATTGTAAATAATAATATATACTAAACATTGTATAACCACAGCAAAGCATGCACTTGTGCGGTTTCATCATAAAAATCAAGAATGACATGCCACCAATAAGAAAACATTTGACAACTTTGTAGTGGTTGCCTTGTATGTGCTGTTAAACGATCATCAGGAACCCAATGAATAAAGTTTGTTTAGCTGCCCAGACAATCAAATTGCCCATACAAATCACAAATTATGGTCCTAAGTCGACTGGTTTCAAATCTTGATTCTGGTTTGCAAAATTACCAAGATTAATTTCGTACATTACATCCAATTTATTATTTTTATTCGAACATATCGAGTTGTTCAGGCAATCCGTTGTTGACTTGTGACGCTGGAGTGGTTCAATATATTATGTCGTGATTGATTTTGACAACACTGTTTGTTGGTCGAATTAGGGTCCTCGATCCACCTGCAGACAACTTGCAATTTAACATTGTATGTATTAAATTAATAATATCCTATCATGAACTTTGCATCTTGACGCCACAAAAACCCCTGCGATTGTTTTGAACATTACGAATTGGACTAATGTTATTCACTTTTATCTGGGTGGTCTCTCTATATACTGTAGAAACTTCAAAAAGATCAAACAGGTTTGGTCCATCCCTAGAGTACCAAGAACTAGCCAACACCCCTTTAGTTATGTAACCTTCACTGCGCTCGATACAGAATCCAACACAAAATATGTTTACTACATTTCTTGTTGATGGCTATTTTCCAATGTCGTATTACGGCTTCAGGGATATTAAACATGTCAGCGGCATGTTCATTGTTCTCATTATTGGCGTAATTAATTCCAGTCCTGTCATTTTGCCATCTTAGTTGATACATGTTTGAAATCAAACGAATGTTCACAATGAAGGCGGATCTGCCAGCTTAAACTGATATATGGATTTTTGGATGGAGTGATACAGTGAACCTGGATGATTGATGGCGCTTCACAGCAATCATCACTTGAACCCTTACAAAATAATTAAATTGACGCACACACAGTTGCATACAAGACACCAGAATCATTTATAACTGGATGGATCAGCAGACGCTGCTCCACGTTTCATCGAATGATTATCAGTTATGATGATTAGGTACTTCGAGGTTCATAACAATAAACTGATTGCAGTATATCCAAATATATCGAACAATTTTCTATGTCAGATTGCTGAGGCTTTAAAAATAACACTTTTTATGAAAGAAATTAACACTAACTACTGCTTTGAAGCGGATATATTCAGAAAGAAACTTGCTTTTTTTCCAGTGAGTGATGGATACAGTTATCTCTTTTGCATGTTATTATTTGAGACCCGAACAAAGTCCCATTTGGTTCATATCTCTTCAATGAAAAAAGACGTTATGTCATAATTTATTTGAATGGCGATTTGTATGAGTTATTGCACGTTTGAGGCAGTAGTGTACTCCAATATAACAGATTTACGTTTGGTTTTAAAACTTCAAACAAAAACATTGGTACTGTACCATCAACCTTTTATTTCAGATTTTCCAGAAAATACTTACATACTGAAGGAAGCAAACATCTTTAATACTATATCGATTAAATTTGATTTGAAAATTCAGCATATCGTTTCACGACGTATCATGAAATGTACTAAGAGAAACTTCGTTTATATAGGGATGTAATCGGCACAAATATATATATATCGCTACGCCATTAGATAACGGCATGCTTTGCACATGTGTATTCAACTATTTGATTTTAAAACTCTATGACCGATTAGATCATGATGAATTAAAATCATATTCAGTGCTGTGTTTTGTTCATTTCAGTATACTTGCTTTCTTGTTAATTTCAGTATACATACTTTCTTGTAGGGGCAAACAAATTATGTCTGTGTTTTTTTTCAAGCACAACGAACTTTAGAATTACATTAGATATCATAAAACAGCTATTTGAATAGTTCCTAATGCTACTGCGCTGTGAAATATCGTTTTTAGTGAATAGTATGACAATGTATCCCCTAACTTCACGTACCTCTCTAAACGCTGCGTTTGATCATCTACCTATTAATGTAAGTGCACGTTGCATAAAATGATACTGCGTCAAACCTCAATGGTAAGTCGAGCGATTGGTGGTATCTGCAGGTTTTGTTCAATACAAAAATGTATTATATCCTCTTTAATCAGGAGCGTAACTATAAAATGTGTGTTTCATGAGCTAGATTGTCTCATTCGAATGACTCGGGTCAGACTTTCGATATTCGCCGAGTTATATTAAATATTAATAAATCGCCCATTGGCCGAAATATAATTATTTAGTTTAGGTTTGAACCTATACATTAAACATGGGTATAGGCATGTCTTCTGTATTCAAGCAACATAAAAAACACGAATTATTGTTGTCTTTATTCGAACACGAATTATTATCAATCTTCACAAATAATTACTCTGTGCTAACTAGGTGGGTGGGTGGGTTGTAGCAGAACATTACAGGTAAAACATTATTCACATTATGATTTCAAGGTTCATATGTTTATTAGTTGGCATTGCATCCTTAGCACAATATGGTGCAGATCAGATGGAGGCTACATATATAAGAACTATGTTGCTAAATAGAAATGTTCTCGAGGGTAACAGGCGTCGTTGCAGTAATAAATATATTTTCATTCTGTACGTTTAGAGGGATTAAACTTTTATTAAAAAAATTGTTTAATAAATGTGCACAAATGTAACGTTCTCTGAAATGTGAAAGGTAACAATTACTAAACGAGTATAAAAACGACTGGACGATGTGTTCAACCGTTATTGTCGCAACCAATTGAATACTCACCAATACTCCCAAAACACATCTGAACTACGTTATACGGTTATAACCAACTAAATGTATTCACCGGCGAAAAACCAAAACCACAACGAAAGCGTTATTCAACGGTTAACTATACAATCATACATTCTTCAAATACTAATGCAAACAAGAATACAAAGTAATACATTCTCTATGCCCTTACGATATTTCTTCAAAAGAAAATACATATTAATGCATACATTTTTGAATACATCTGCTTAAATATGAAATTCGAATACATAAATTTATACTAAGGCCACATTGAGTCATATTAATGAAAACTAAAACGTTCAATGTATATACCACAGTAATTGATTTTACGGTCATTATTGTGTCTGTATTGTTCCATGGGTTATATATTTTATAAAATAATGTGAAGCTAAAATATTGAAACAAACATGGTTTTCATGTGCATTAAACCTTTCGAATCGACTTCCGCATTGTATTTATTGTATATGCCACATTTTAATTATTCAAAGTTATACAAGAAAACAACTACACGTATCTGACACGACACATGGAACAATTTAACATAATTATAAATATAAACTTTAATGTCGACACAAATTAATATTATCATGGAATTTTAAAAAAATCTCGCTAACACATTCTGTGTAATGATACTCTCTCTCTCTCTCTCTCTCTCTCTCTCTCTATATATATATATATATATATATATATATATATATATATATATATATATATATATATATATATATACATAGATAGCGATAAATAGACAGATAGATAAACAGATAGATAGTTAGATAAATATAATCGCACACATTAAGTTGCAACACAAAGTGGCCGCTGCTTGAAACTGAGTTTGTAGTAAAGAAATATGATATTATTCATGTCATCAAAACTGAATATTAAGCTGTTAAATTCAACAAGGAAGTAGCTCTAAGGTCAAGTGATATATGCTTTTTGGAAAGAAGAAACTCGTCAAAGTCGTCTGCCTTTGCTCTATCGGAATGACGTTTAAGCATAAAACTTAAAGAAGGTAAGTCGATTATATGGTAATTGCTACTGATGTGAGAGTTTACTTATTTTGAAACGAATCTACCTATTGATAACACTCAATGTTCGCTCTGTATCCTTTTTATAGTCTGAAACGTGTATATTCTTAATCTGCTTTAAAAGGTTAAGTCATGTACCAATAAAAAAGTATGTTTTCAGACTTGTATAATTCTTAGTTAAGTAACAAGAAATACTTGGAGAAGCTATACATTTCTGCATTATTAATATATATTTGCTTAAAGACTTTTTATCGAGTCTGAACTGTTACGTTACGCGTATAATCTGTCTCTCTCTCTATATTTGACCAGAGCGCTGTGCTGTAGGATTTTGGAACGCTGTATTATCTCGGAACTTAATGTTCTCATCGATATATATTAAAACTGCTTTGCTATTGCTACTTACTTATAATTTGTAAAATTTTAGTGTCTTTCCCTCTTTCTTTTCTTGTAAAGATCTTTGTCTATGGAAGTGCATAAGAGTAAATAAAACAGTATAGGGTGGCTGATCAAGTTTAACGTACCATGGGATCGAACAACTCTATTTAATCACGGTATTCGCCTAACTTAAGTATGGCAGCACACAAGTATAATAATAAACATAAATTGCAACTTACCTATGAGAATGAATGTCCACGCATGTACTTACAGAATATTTTCACATAAACTAAAAGATCCGATGATTAAATTGAATCCACAAATGTAAAGTGAAAATCCATGAATAACAACATTACAAATTGAAAAAAATTATTATTGAACTTTATCTGAATTTTAAATGTAATGTGATTGAAAAAAAATATAAATATATAAGAAAGTATCATTAGTATCATTATTATAATTAAATATTACTGATTTCAAGAATGTTTAACTGTTATTGTATTCTTATTTACGTACGAGAAGTATGATCATAAGCGACACTTTTGTAAATGTTGGTCCATACTGATACCATGTAATGAAATTGCACCCTTAGCCATGTAAGGACACGTATCACGTGTCACCATCAGTGTATGACATATAATCTTCAAACATAGGACGATACACTGAATATATTTCGTAATCAATGACAATGCATGTATAGCAAATTCGGCTGGAGCTTTGTTTACGATGATTAAATTTTACAAGAAAAGTAATATTCATTTTCTTTCAATTTAAACTTATTAAAAATGTTTACATTTTTAGAGGAAACTGTTCTATAAGATAGTTGGGTCCTTATTGGCTACATCTTTATATCTGTAAACAACTGCATGAAATCGGGTGTCCAAAATTAACCGGAAAATCCCGTTTGCCGCGATAATATAGAGCCCACGATAATACAGCGTTGGAGTATATGTTTTGAATGAGTGGGCCCTGGGAACAGTGGAAATTAAAACTATTTAATTGAGGGCAAATAATCTATCTTCTGCCACAAAATAATAAATGTATGACCCAAATTCTGCATTTCAGTTTGAAGGCTTGTTTCGATATCACTATAACAGAATCAACATATGGTATCATATTCTTGTCAACCATATGCAAGTATATACAATATTTGTAATTGAATAATTAAATCAGAAGTGAGAATTATATTAGTTGAATTCGTGCCAGCGCAACCTCTTCAGTTTCTCTTCACCAATCACAATCGGAAACCACACATTTAAGGCAATGTAGCAGCAGGATTCAAATTGTCAGATTCCGTCAACTTTGTCAAACGTTGTGGGATGCATAAAGTTATATATGAGTTGTTTTTGCTTTCTCGAACTCGTGGAGTGAAGGGTTCTGACTGGTGCATACACGGAACAATATCGCTACCCTTAAAGATATTCCGTTGAAATATACGCCTTCCTTGGACTTGAACAATATGCACATGCACAGTTTTGCATCAATTCACACGTCTCTTTATATTTTATTTACTGCTGCTAAATATACGTATACAAAATTAAATTTAAATATATTAATGTAGCATAACCACCGACTGCATTGTTCTGGGTCTGTCACATGCCGATGGAGTACCAGTTATTTCCCATTTCAGATTAGTAAAAAAACTGACAGAATTACATTAAGCCCTTAGACGCTGATCAGACTGTTCATGCTAAATTCATCAGCATTGTAGCAAATGAGTTCTACATGCAAGTATACCCGGTGTTGCTGATTCAGTGCTATATGAAAGTTTTGGAGTGAACTGAGCGAATAAGAGCATCTTCTGAGATATATCCTAAGCACACAATCAAACACACACACACATGTGCACACACAGAGACACATACACACAAGTATATATATATATATATATATATATATATATATATATATATATATATATATATATATATATATATATATATATATATATATATATATATATATATATATATACGAACGACCAATTTTAAAATAAAACATTTATGTAAAAGCTATTTGTTCTTTGTAGTGCAAGGTGGAAATTATACGTGTATGGATAACATTACCAAATTAAATTTGGCTTTATAGTACTGGTTTGAAATAGGACCACATGAAACAATGTGTATGATTATGTTATATTCTTTCAGATATGCGGTCCGGAGGTAACTTTATCATCATTTGTGCCGTATGTGCACTATTCGCTAACGAGAATGTCTTCACTTATGGAATGGTTCATTCTTTGGGTAAATATCTAGCACCATAATGATGTTTAAACAGTAACAATATAAGGATATCCATGTACATCGACATACAAGATTGTATGCATCAAGTATGTTAGGCATTTTCGATAGCAAATATTCTAAATTATGCTTTAATCAATATATACAAATAAATCAGGCTAAAACTTCCCATAACTACTCTGAGGTACAAGATTAAAATATCTGAATAATGAAATTCAACATATTTGAATAAGCGATGAGTATAAATACAACAGGCTCAAATGAATTCAGACTTTTAAAATAAAGGCGGAAGTTGGAATGGAATTATTAGTTGTATAAAACTGGGTTCCACTTGCTCTGGTGCAAATAACAATATGTATTATCTCTATTCCCGTCACATTGTCATTTGCTCCTCATTATCCGAATGTAATCTGCGTTGATCATTTGCCTAATATTGGCTTTTGCTCGTGGTCAAAAATCTCAGTGGCCTTAGCATGTTTATTTGTTTTCTAGTAGTGACTCTTTCTGTATTAGAAATAGTTTCGCTGCTATTCTTAGCTCCATTAGATTGTCTCGTACATTGATCTGTATTACTGTCAGTTTTCCTGTAAAAGATAAGTTAGACCTTTAATTACCTTTTTATATTTGCTGGCAAGTGTATTGTAATTTGATAGTAGCTTGTGATGTTTCTGAGGAATATGACAGCTTATGAGTGCTTTGTTGTATTAGAGTTTCATATTCTTATCAACTTGAGTTAGATATGGCCTACATTTCTGTTAAATGTAGTTGTGGTGGATGTTAAACTTCTTAATTTCAGCTTGCTATTCTGAACCAATATGTCTCTTTTGTGATCTAAGGGATCGTTCTTGTCTTCCCCACCTTACGCTTTCCATTTTTCAATTGTTTTTCACGTGCGTATGATTTATGGGGTACTGTTTCACTTAATCAATGCACCCCTCAAACGTAAACGTTAATGAATTTTCTATCAGATTTGAATGTTTTTATATTACTTGTCCTTCCTGTCTCACATTGTGTATTGTACTATTATTTGGGTGCGACCTGCATTATCGAAGACTACCAGCTCCTTATGTTCTTAGTCTGCTAAGGTAGATTATCTACAACCGTTGCAACTCCACCGTACGTTGCTACATTTTCTCTTTTATTTCCTCTTCTTTTTTCTACGTGGTATGTATTATTTTTTTTACGAAGTTCTGGAACGTATATTACTCATCCTTACCGGTTGTTTGAATCTTTCATTTTCTGGCACACCTGATTCATGTAATTAGGGTACATATCAATTTGGAGTTGCTTGCGTTGTAAGCTTTAAAAATTGTTACTGTCAGGAGCAGGAAATCTAGTTTATATTGCAATTTGACCGGAAACCTTTAGTTTGTCCCTTATGAGTTCTGTCAGTATGATGTATGACCACTTTATCATGCGAATGATCGTAATCACAATTGCTTCCGGAGACTAAGAGTCTTCTTGGATGATGCTTCCAGTGATCGGAACATCCTCAAAATATTTGTTCAGAATTGTGAGTTGTGTCATCACAAACATCATCATGTTTATGACGACGTCTTCTCGATATTCGAAAGAACACATACATCCCACCAGGTGTATTTGGCCCTATATCCAATTACTATTGAATGTCACCTGCTTAGTCTTAGTGTTTATTTTATCTGGTCATTAAAACATTGCTGCCATTCATAAGCGATGCAGTATTCGTGCAAAAATGCGACTGAGCTGGCGGCTACTCTATTAGTAGTATGAAAATGGGAGTTCTGGCTCATTATTCACTACGTAATAAACATTGGTTAAGAGAGCTCCTATGGATCTATATACTACTGAGGTATGGGGTTTCTGGCCCACGTTTTCTAAGGGGTTGTGTGGTGACTTCAGCGCAGACAAAGTGGGTATGTTTCGGACCTGTATGGTGGCTCACTGCGTGATAAAGAGTGGTTCCTTGTCAGAGGTTTAATTTTGCACGCGATGATGTACGTGTACGTGTGTGTGAATACCATCGGTGAAGTATCTCCTATCTTGAAAGGAACATAGTCCCTCTTTGTTGATGATCCTAGTAGATATTTTATGTCGTTGTGATCAGAAACTTCTCATGGAGTAATAGCGTAGATGTCCTTGTAGTGACTGTCTGTAATGATCGATAGGAGCGATATGACCAATGATATCTTTTCCTTTCGTCCTAATGACATCATTGAATGTGTGGCAATATATTTAGGATCTAAGTCCTATGAGTTATGTGAAGTTTATCCCTCAAGTTTCATCTTTGAACTTTCCAAGTTTATTTTGATTATGTTTGCAGTAGAAAAGACTTGCTTCTGGATAATCGCTAAGATCAAAGAGGTATCGATGTTGATACAGATCCGCGTAGACTTTGTCCGTGTGAACTTCATTGATGAGTGATTCGGTATCGGTCATGGGCAGTGTGGCTTTGTCTCTGCATTGGCGTTTGATGAAATCATGATAAAATTCAAGCATGAGCATTTCGGAGAGGTCGAGATCGGCTGCGCCAGCGTAGCTGGGTTTGTCTAGCTTGAGATGTGTTGTTATTTTGTTCGATTCGTTAAAGGTTTTCATGCTGACGAAGGCAACGTCGGCCACTGGCCTATCCCTTTGTCATAGGTTATTTATGATTTAGATTTACATTCTGCGTTTACTTTCTTCCATGGTTTTCCGAAGACGATGTTGTTCATGAGTTGAAGAAATTCTTATCGAAATCCGTAGTAGCTTTGACTCTTTGTTTTGTGTCGGCTTAGGCTGTTGTAACACGATAATCGGGTAGGATTTTCGGATTTACAAGAGAACACTTTTGACAATGATATAAATACAATGTTTAATAATGGATGACTTGAATGAGCAACTACTTATGAATATGTGCGTGTATAAATAATCCATATATTGGATTTAATTAGCATAAAAACGAACAGACTCAATGATGAAAAATACAAATAAATTAATTTAAAGAGGTAAATGGGTCACAAATATTTGACAAATGAAAAGATGGATATAGTTTACTCGTGTAGTAAACGATGTAAAACTTTACTCATGTTGTAAAATGCATTCACTCAGGTAGCGAAATTATGTTGATAACAAAGGAACAGATATACAACTTATCTTTACAGTCCCGAAAGAAACACTGGGTTTTACGAACCCCAAAATTAGCCCACGGCTTACAGATTACATGTACGGAGATACACTCCGTCATCAGTACACTGTTTCAGCTCCACGGCTGCTACAGTCCAGCTTCACAGCTGCTACAGACTATGGACACTCGGAACACTTCGGAACACTCCGAACATTAGACCCTCCGGACATTAGACACTCTGGACACTCCGGACATTAGACACTCTGGTCACTTCAGACGCAGACACAGACACAGATACTCTGGTCACTCCAGACATATACACTCCGGTCACAGACAGTATAAATTCCGGTCACAGACTCTTGACAGCTCTACAGCTGAAGATGTGCAAGTTATTGAAGCAGACTGCCCGCTGAAAAAACTATTTCGTATTGATTGTAAAGAAATGTACATACGGTGAGGTATTTATACACAGACAGTCTGTGCATTGTAGGCATTGGGTTCGTCCTATCAAGAGCACTTCGCACGTGCGGCATGGTATGAACCGAACTCACTATTTCGATATACGACACAATATACACAAATCACGCTCGGGTATCGTTGTACACAAAAAACAAAACCCGAGTACATGTATTCAATAAACAAGAGAGTTTAATTCCGTGACAGTTGTCATCCATGCAGATTGTTTAAAAATGGGAAACACAATGAACTTTGTCAAGAACGAATTCACGCTAGAGAGCTTGCTCGAGCAGTCGATGCTGTATCTTGTACCGGGTTATGCACTTGAGACTGAGCACTAGATTTTTTTATCATGGCGTCACCGAGTCCGCCTTGGCATGCTTGCTCAAGTTGTTGTGGAGACAGCATCGAGTTGGTGACGATCCTATGATCGGTGAACAATGCTATGCCTGGATCGGTAAAGAGTTAAAGCTGGGTTGACTTGTCTTGAAGAGAACATCCCAGGTGAGGCCTGGTGCTGAAAAGTAACTGAGTGGATCGAGCCGGTAATGATCCAAACATGTATGCCTGAAATGTTCAATGATATCCGTGAGCAGAAGTACATCTGTTTTCAGGTATAAGTAGTGTTAATTTCAGAGTTTGGCAACCGAAGTCTATCCATATCTTGCTCGAGTACTGGTATTTCCTCATCGGTGACGTCGGACAGACGTAAGTGGGAATAGAAGGCGTCTTGTGGCGGCAACGAGTTTTCATGGAATATCGATCCTTTTTGTTGGCATAGATCTGCATGGAACCATATTAATTTTCTAGGTGTGTGTACTTATGACAGGTTCTGTGAGTCTTTCCAGTGACAACGCCATGAACTGGAACTAATCGATGAAACTAAAAAGTCCAATCGATAACTACATGTACTTATCAAAATTGCGTAGGATACATTTGATTTTAGATCCTTCCTCTATTGTTTAACGCGCGGATGACTGTGCGCTCTGATGATGAAATGTCCATCGTATCCTCGTAGATCCTCGTAGATTATACGCGAACACCTGTAGGAAGTCAGGATCTTTGAAGTGTACATTACAATCAGCATTGGTGGCCCCTCGACAATGATCTGTGTAATGATCTTTGACTTTTTATAATGTCGATTAAAGTGCTCCTCGCAGATATGGATTGCTGCGCTGATTTATGTTGCCGAATTTGTGACGGTGTGAGTGAAATTATAGGCGTTGGAATTTTCCGGATGTTGCTGATGCGTTCCATTTAACTACAATTTGCTCAAAGAACCACACGACGCCATTCTCACCTCGATGCTGTCGATACGGCGAAGACAAGTTATGATCAACATAGTAGCACATTTTATTTCCGATAGTGCACGGGATGTGCTTCTCTTCCACTTGGGTGAAAAAGTGGACTGGATCAGATGAGGGTTCTAATAATTTTTCAAGGATCGCTTCCAAGTCGAAGACGATATACAACGTATGCACATATTTTCTGTAGTGGTTTTCGAACTGCAGTGTTTCCTCGCGACAGTATCTGGAAGTGACATGGTCGTGTAGCCGCTCCGGTTGACGAAAACATTGCAAGCAGCGATATAACAAATATGCATGCTTTTATGTTGCGTGTAATGCGATCGACATGCTCGGCTGAAGTCTTTGATGATGACGGTAATATAGTAAATTAATGCTGCAGTGTGAGGCCATTTTGGAGATTAACATTGGATAGACTACTATCTGTGTATCCCTGTTTTCTTTGTATCGAGTCCGAACACGTTGATGGAGAGTTCATCTTTGAACGATTCTAGTTTAAAGACGACTTTGACCGCTAAAGAAAAGGTGATACAGGTGGCTTTGATGATATAAAAATACGGAATGTACCTGTAGACTCGATCTGCATTGTCCTCTGTGGAATGTAACGCGGAAAGGATTGCCCATACGAGGCAGAAGTTATCGTTCTTTATTTACATTCATGCATGGTTTGGTGGCCACGATTTGCCTTGCGTGGGTTTGAATTTGGAAGTTTGAAACGAGAGAGAATTGACTCCGGCAAAAACCCATGCTGATCCTGATTCGTGATGATATTCAATGCGACTTTGGATAAACAACCAGACGACGTCGACAATGTGACTGGTATCGTCGCTACGATACGCGATCAACCATTTCTGTCTGATCCACCCTTTGGCGCCGCAAAAAATGAATGCTACGAGCTACTCCGAATTTAATAGCCGTGTGTATGCGCAGTTCTGCGTCACTCTAGGTTTTAGAATACGCAAAGAGTTCTTTATCGATTCCTCGCTCATTCACACGAGGCTGATCGTAAATAAATCTTCTTTTACCACCTCCGTACGCCTTAGCGTCGCGCCTGGGTCTAGGAAAACGCGCGAACTTAACGCGTTGTCGTTGAATGGCTTGTGAATCAAATTTGGCTGCTTTATTTTCTATTTAAGCTCGTCGTGATCGGATCATGATTTTGTACTGAAGTCAAAAGAGTTTGAAAGGCTTTAGCTATTTTCCGCGAGTGCTTTGTAATTGTCTAATAGTTGCTTCGTGTACTGCTGAGTCATAAGGATATCTCGTCCCCTTGCACTTTGTACTCGTACACAAGCTTACGGCGTGCAGGATCCCTTCTCCACATCGACTTTAAGGATCCTGTGACTCGTTATATCAATGCGTGGAGTTAGGCCTTCGATCTGGGATAGGGTATGAGTATAAATTGTATGGATCGCGCGAAGCCCTTGAGTTAACTAGCAATATCATACCACAGGATAACATCTTTTTCTGGATCTTCAGCTATCATTGCGGAATTTTACGTTCCATTTATACTAGGGAAGATTCAAGTTTTTCATTGCGATGATATAATATAGTCGAGTCTGCCATTCCTTTAATTGCTTGTTAAAGTTATCATCTCTTTAATTGTTTGTTATTTTTGTAAAATGTAAAGCAAAATGCCTCTTCGTGGACCTTATAAGTGTGCATAATTACTGAAAGGCAGCACGGAAGAGTGCAACAAGACGTGCATGGAAGAGTATTACACGGAGAATAATGCCATTATCAAGCGGCGAATTCCTCGATTTAAGCCCTCACTGGGTTATCAAGGAGTTCGAGGCCAACTCCATTTGTGCCACTGCTGCGGTGGTCAAAACATTAGGGCGATTAAATATTACAAAAAAAATTGAGAAAAACTAAGTGACCCAAATACCATTCGGCGATATTCGACGAATTTATGGCTAAGATTAAGCATAATGCTGTAACAAAATTAACCACGATTCGGGAAACTGCGTTTCCGTAGAAAGTTCATCCCGTGTTTAGTAATTACGAAGCTAACGTGGAGGAAGAGGTCCGTCTATAGCGCATGTAGATCAGACACATGGTTAGATTTGGTACCACCGGATACTCATCGTTCATCTGCACGACCGTAGCGTCAACTTGTGCTTCAAACTCATAGTGGAGTTGTTCCCATAGGGTACTGTGTCGTTCATCGCAACGGAGAAAAATCCAATAATCGGCTCGACAACTTGGAGATAAAGTCCTGACAGATGGTCAAACAAATTTTGTGTTCACGAATAAAAAAGCGTATTTTATGCCGCGGTGGTTCTGTACAATAACGTGAGGAGCTCGTCTCATCGTTATGGAAGCCTCCACACTGATCACCGACAACGGACACACCGCTACGAATATTAAAGCCGAACCCCCTTACTACAGGGTGGGGTTATCGCGTGGACATTGACATTCCTAATTCGATCGGATCCATTGTCGGCTTTAGCGAAGGCACCATTTTAAACGTCAATGGAACACAATAGGGAGATCCTCTAGTGACGTGGACAGCCTCCTCAGCAGCTGCTCGATTGGTCTGGGGTCGTTTTTCCTCGCTCAGTTCGGCCTAAAACGTGATTTACTCCACGGCGATTAACGTCCCACCGGAATCGCTCGCACTGATTCGTCATAATTCATTCAATTATTATCTCATTATTAACACGTACGCGATTTCTGAAAGCACTATATAGCTCACTGATCAGACAGGAAACTTCGTCGATAATAACCGTGAAAGAATCACCTATTACCTGCATGTGAGACGCAGGGCGTTTTGACGCAAATATATATTGGACGTATAACGTATAGCGGAGGAATGCATCGTAAAGCCTTATGCCGGCTCACCAGAAAATATTTGCAGGTAAAATGACAGCTGTTACAATGAGACGATCACGTGTAAAACGTCGTAAAATCGTGGGTGGACTTTTATCCACGCTGTTTCGTCGGTGCGAGCAGTACATCCATGTATTTCAACGAAAGCATCTCCGATATCCCTCAAAGCAGTTAAGCCAACGGAGTGGCATCTGACACTGGAATTGTCCGTAGGACAAAAGATAGTCAGCAAAATCATGCATGTGACAGTCACTGGCAACATCATAACACAAGCAGTCGGTCTCAACTCAGTTGCCACTCACAATGTTATCATCGCATGAAATGTACTCGCTGTTGTCAGATATTTCCAAACAGGCTAAACAGGCTCTTAATTTAACCCAAACGGTACTTGGCGCAATATCAGAAAGAATTTTACAGGATGTAGAGAAAAAGGTCAGCGGTGTGGAAAGTACACTGCAATCCTGTCTTGGCGCCATTATGTGCAGTTATGGGTTACAAAGACTGTGGCAATAATATAATACCTTCTAATAATCACGTGTTTTGTGCCATACACTTAAAACTTAGCTGCATTATTATATAACGTCCATCATGTATGCGAGATTTATTCCCGATTACCTTTCGCTGCGTAATGACACTCATATCGACGACAGGACAAAAGAGTATGAATACTTCCAGTTCCAGGACACGAATATCATCAGTCTCAACGCGACCACGCATCGAAAAATAAGACGCATGGCAAAGAAGTGTACTTGCTTCCCAATAAAGCCTTTTTGGAGGTCCGCGGATACTTAAACCTGTGGCGGGGAGAAACTATGCGGTGGGTGCATAAGGCAAGCTGAAAATAACGGGTGGTCGTTACTTGAGTCGGCACAATACCAAGTGAACAATCAGACTGTGGGTGAAATCAGTGGATACTTGCCCCAGTCCATCGCTATCCTGAACCGGATCATGTTCAGCGATGACTACATGCGAACGTGTGCCACAAATGCGTGGTGGTTCAGGGATACGAAAACCGGTGGGCTGTCATCAACAAATTTCGCACAAGTACACACCGAGCCAATGCCGCTGTGCTGACTTATGTAGAAACCGCTAACGCTATCGTTTACGGACCAGTAAGTGTATGAGCAGGCGCGTATCGTTTGACCAATATGACAGCTAACATTGCAGGGATCGACCCTTTTGAACAACGCTATCGCAACACCGCTTGCACAGGCACGTACCTCTACCTACAATGAGGGATTCGCAGCTCGACGCACTCTCACCGATTCCAGGCATGAGATCTGCAGCTTTTCCCCTCTCGGCAGCATATACAGTGAGTGCAGAGATATCCGAACGATGATTACTGGTGTCAATCACACTCTGGAGCTGAAAAGAGATTCCGACGAACAGTATATGAATAGATCAGTAGTTAATGCAGACGGGAAATTCACCATGACGTGGTTGTCGCTGTGGATGCCAAAAATCACTCCATTTACGACCCATATGCTCGAACTGGAATGGTCGTTGGCAACATTCACCAAAAAACTTTACTTTGAGCAACACCGCATTTATATACAACAATTTATCGCTACTCAGGCGACCACGCCGTGGAGAGTCGCCACCAATCCAGGCAGCGAGGTTCCTAGACACGTGTTCGTGGCGTTTAGCTGCTCGAAAAAATGGCGATATCAAACTCAAAACAAACGTTTTTAACCATATCAATTTGTTTCACATTCAGGTCCGCATCAACTACAGTACTATCCAGAGCGAGAATTCGAGTTCAACTTCGTCGTCGCCACCCAAAATTATTCTTGTGTGAACATGATGCTGATCAAAACCAGAACGTGGACACGGGCAAGCAGATCTCCATGGACAATTTTGCTGACTTGTATCCGATCTTCCACTTTGATCTCTACAAACATTCTCAGCGCCTCAAAGATTTTCCTGAAGTCATTGAAATCAGATGAACTGCTCCGGGTGTTGATTACATCTGTTACGCGCTCTTGACGTCAGAACGACTCATGACGTTACATTGGATGTGCTCAATGGAAAAATGAACATCCTCCTTTCCTGTATAGAGAATTGCTGGAGAAAAAGTCGTCACAAGAACGGAGATCCAAACTAGACAGAGGATCCATCGCAGCGCGATTCTTCATTCGTGATGATTATGACTCCAAAAACATTCGCATCGGTTCTTGCACCACTAGGACTTGCTGGGTGAATCGTATTCATTACGTTTGCAATACATAAAGCGGTGATGGGAAATGGTGTTTCCTGCAGCCAAAGTCTTCGTGGCAGAAATTTATGTGTATGTTTTGTTTGTTTGAGAGAGAGAAAGAGAGAGAGAGATATATATATTTAGATTTGTAACGTAGCTTTAACAATTTTGCAGTCATATCGCTACGATGTTATCAGTGGGACAGCTTATAATGATGTATTGCACTGGGGCATCATTCAGCAGACATGTAGCATGATGTCCCACCCAGTCACATTATCCTAATACCAGACTGACCAGTCCTAACACTAACCTTTTAATGCTGAGCGCCACTCGAGGCAATTGTTAGTACAGTTTTTAGAAAGTCTTTGGTATGATTCGGCCGGGGTTTGAAACCACGACCACTTGTATCCGAGGTGGACGCTCTAACCACTAGGCCACCGGAGCTGTCAAAGCAGAACGGGGAGTATCGCTCCCGTCTAGATGGTCCCAAAGAAGCATCTCCTGATGTCCAAATTGAGGTGTACTGTATGTGGTTCCAAAGAAGCAAACATAGTTACCGGTAAAGCGACGCCGACAGTAACAGTGTCATCAGTGGAGACCAGTAAAATATAGACTATGTGCAACTATGATGCCTACAACAGAGTTGTGTGCGACTTAGTGTTATCACTAAGTGTAACAAATGTACCCTTGTGGCATGGACACAAGCTGCAAAGACCTTCGCGTGGTAAAGATCTGTGCGTGGGAGACTGTTAATCCTGCATAGAGAAACAAATTCTCTGTGGCGCCGTTGACGTCCATGCGCTGATCTCAAACCTTCCAAGACCCCATGGCAGATGGACGTTGCCAGGACATAATATACCGGATTGTATAATGGCTTTAGCACAGAAACTGAATGAAAACAATCATCCGCGGCTCAGTCAAGAGCCCTAGAAGGGCAATGCAACATAATGTATATTACAGAGATCAACCCGACGACAAAGCGGGATGCGACCGAGTCATGCTGAGGGAATTAAAAACATTCAAACCAAACAAATTCAGAGAACAAGCTCTTGTGCGTGGAATAATTGGCACGAAACCTAAGCTGGCCATCGGGATTCCAGGTAGAATGAAAAAGTCGGCAAAGTTAGAAGATCTTTCGACGCTCGCAGAATAACTGCATAAACCAGCACGCAAGCATTTTCCACGACGCAGAGTCATCGAAGTCGTGTCAGACGATATATGGTCGGTAGATCTCCTCGTCATGAGAGATTACAGGGCGTACAGCGATCATTTTAAATATTTTATTACGGCCATCGATGTGTTCAGGAAATACGCATGAGCAGTACCTCTGAAAAACAAAAAAGTAAATTCTATTTAGACAAAGTTTGATGCAATTGTAGGTACACGAAAGCCCAATAAATTAATGGCAGACCATAGTACTCAATTTTATAACAAAATTGTCTCAGTTTGGCCTCCAAAAAATAGTATTATCTTGTACAGCACACACACTACAATCAAAGCGGCATTCGTAGAAAGGGTTTAACAGAACTCTAAAAAATCACACGCTGAGGAGAATTTCCAGAGATAACAGCAACTTATACTTAGATTTTTGCCATACATCGTAGACCAATATAATCATACATGGCGTCGAAACATGAAACTGACACTTACGGAAGCTTCTTCGGCTGACTAAAAACAGGCCACAGACTACTTATTTTTTAAATCGAAAATTAAAAGCATGAGACCACATCAAAATCAGCAGAGAAAACAAACTACTTCGAAAAGGGAAAAGCCCCTGACTGGTCCAAAGAAGATGGTCAAAAATCATTCCGATCATGTACATGCTCAAAGATTCCTCGGGAGATCACATACAGGGTTCCTTTTACAAGCAGGTATTACAAAACAAATACCTGATGACTATGACTGTGTCTCATTCACTTCTCATTCTCACACACGTCTTCGCTTTCCTGACAATAAATCATCTCTGGCAAATAACTCAGATCCTTATTCGCGTGCGCTATTAACTCCTTGGCGTGCTTCAACCACTCTCTGGACTTCTCCTCACTTCATTCCAGAACTGGATTTTTGCCAATCTCACTCAATCCCAATCGATCTACACTTGTTGGATAACACGGAAGATACATTTTCGTTATCGTACAAGAACACCTCTAACACAACATAGAAAGTGAGTCAGAAGTCCCTAGTATATGGACAAGGAAAATTAGTAATCACACATTGAGCCATCTTACAGGTCCCAGACACACACATTATTTCTGCGCTGGAGTCGACACAACCCCCCCCCCAAGATACAAGTGAGCCAGAAACCCCATACCCCAGTAGTATTTAGATCCATGGAAAGATCTCTCAACCACTCTTTATCATGCAGTGATAAAGGCGAGCCAGAACTCCCATTTCTATATACTACTTCCATGATAGATGACTAATTGTATTATGTATAATCCACCGACACCATTTGAGACGGAGGCCTCTCCAAATGCCGATCTATCGGACTTGATTTAGCAGTTATTCTGTATACTAGAATGCATTTTAGTTCTGCTGATCATAATTAGATTTTTCACCATCGTAGTAAGTTTGAATTATTGTTACTGCTTCATTTATAGCTGTGTGGCTTCCATACAATTATTATTATTATTATTATTATTATTATTATTATTATTATTATTATTATTATTATTATTATTATTATCATTATTGCTGTTGTTATTGTTAGTATTGCCATGATTGGTATTGCGATGATGTAGCTATTATTATTGTTTTTAACGATCAAGCGATCTGTATACCTAACAATGGTTAATCTTTTTATATTATTATTGTTTTTATATATTGCATACTGACGACCTCGTACCTTTTGACACTTGCTGATATTATCTTAGTTTGGTGTTTTATGTCTTCATGTCTTCTGTCACATTCTGTAGGGAAGTTTAGTCTATCTATTTGCGGGAATGATATTCTTTCAGGTGCTTATGTCATTGCGGTCACGTATTTCGGTTTTGCCTATTTCTCCATGTCTTTCTCTTCATGTGGCTTCGTTTACAGACTTGTCCTTCGTAACGAAATTTCTTGCATTTTCTTAGAGTATCTATACCCACTCGTACCCTAATGTCTGGCTTATAACTTCTATACTCGCACATACCGGCTTCATTGCCTCTGTTGCTTAGTATTGGTCATGTATAATACACATCTACTTCGGAGTTTAGCTCAGGGAGTTTGATCATTCTGTTGTCTGAAACTTCTTTGGCAATGTATACATATGCATGGCATCCACAGCTTTACACCTGTCATTGATTGAAATCGAAATTGGAATAATGTTTGTTATAAAACTAATAAGACATTTTTCTCACTCTATGGATCATTCAGCGAATCCTGCAGGCATGATAAATTTCTTCTTTGATTTCATTTATTTGTTTTTCCTAGACCCTCTTAGTAACAAGTCTTAAAAATTTTCTTTATCCGACAGGAGAAAATGCAATAATAAAATCAATGGTCTTTAAACAAAATCGCCAGATCTATGACCGGTATTCATTGTTAAAATGGATAAAACTGTTGAATGGGATATAATATATGTGTAATTAAACATTTGTGGTGGTGAATACTTGTTTATTCCATGCGTTACCTTTATTTCCAATGAAGGTAAAACTTCATAAAACTACATAACTCCGCACGTCTTGTATTTGATGCACGGAAATTATCTGATAATGACGAGTAATAGGATAAAAGTAGCAGAACGTTACATCATAGCATAAGTTAATTAACAATATTTACCGATATTTGATTGAAATATAGACATAAAATATATACCAATTTCAATTCATCGTATGCTGGTGCAATATGATATAGGGATTTTATGCTTTCAATCAAGGGTCTATATTTTTTTAATGTAAAACAACATTTTCAAACGATAGTATAACAGTATTTTACAACATATTTCATTCCTAATGTCATCCATATTAATGACGTTTGCTTACTATATCTTATATAGTTTAAATCAAGAGTTAGAAGTTTTGCTGAGCAATGCACTTTTGGATGTTAGGCTCAGGTAATCCTAACAAGTAACGGTCCGTTAACGTGCTATCAGTTCAACATGTGTACGGTTTTCTAAAACATATTTGATCTAAAACATTTTGCAAGGAGATTAAAATACAATTGTTCAAAATTAATGCAAACCCCCCACATGCGATATATTTTATATTGTTAAGAATTCGTGTTTATCCTTTCTCATCATTGTGTTTGATTCGTTCACAATATTGCTATGATCATTAACCACTTTACATATGGTATTGTACGTATAATAGCACGTTCACTTAATGCAGCCTACGTTTGCATTGAATGCACCGTTCAACAGGAGATGACACTCGTCTATGTTTATCGAAGATTGTGAAACATTATGTTTTACTATATAATTAAGTATCGTTCCTGTCCTTTCCTACTTAAATTCCGTGAGCAATATACCTAAGTCGTGCAATCATGATATTGTCTTTGACAGGGGTACTTCTTACAATTTAAAGTTGTTATTTAGTGCCACCTATGTATATATCATCGCCAAAAATTTGAAAACCAAACAAAAATTGTTAATATACCGGTGTTTGCCTAAATTTGTGTCAAATCTTTAAAAGCAGATTGAGTGTATAACATTATGGCACGTAATACAATGACAGTCCTTTCAAATGATCAGATATAAAACTGCTCACAGGGACCAGACAGTCAAACATGTAAATAACGAAACCAATTACATTTATCAGGAAATGGTATTGCATTAAGTCAGCAATACTATACTATACTAAACATACATACATACATACATACATACATACATACATACATACATACATACATACATACATACATACATTGATACATCATATCTAGTACTATATAATCTGTATATTCTAATTTTTAATAAGCTCTAATTATAAGAATTATATTAAAATATAGTGTTAGGCTGCGTGGTCATAAAATGAATAACTTAAAGTAACTGAAACCAACAATCATTTTCAAAGAAATATAAACATGAAAATTAGAAAGACACTTACAGTATTGTGAATTAATTCCAAATAATAGAATATAGAGGTATAGAATATTCCGAATAATTTCCAATACATTTAAGTCCCTTGATGTACCGCAATGATGTAATAATATAATTTTTTGAGTTCTCAATATAAAGCATCCTGCTTTAGTCCAATAAGTCAATGGATAATTTGTAATTCCAAGTAATAATTTAATAATTAACTCCTCTCAAAAATAATATTTGACGACAACTTCAAACTTTGATCATAGATTTTCAAATGCTAATGTTAAATACGAATTTATAATTGTTTCCATAACTCTATTTACACAAATGATCATCTGGCCTATTATGCTACTAAATATTCTAGAAAAATTAAATTTCCGCTGGAAACTTCAACTAATTATTGAAACGAAATTATGGTAATCATTTTGATCGCTTCCTATAATCATGACAAAAGCCAGATAGGAAACATCGAATCACAAAATTTAATTACGAACATAACAAAATTCAGGTAAACAAAATACATTAATTATATATACCAAATAGTTGCTTTAAAGTACAATGACGATTGTTAAAGACCCAATTTCAATAAAACTTGTTGCTGAACTACTGCGTAAATGTATTACCTTTCATAAAGGCAGTGCACTCTCGTCAGAACATTTAACATCTTCTCTCATTTCATACTACATACTTTATAATTATTGTGTGTATGCATCACCAATTCGAGCATGTGTTGCGTCGAAACTACACATACACCCGGGCACACAGTTTTAAAGCCAAGTTTAATGGGTTATTTTCAATGGTTATATCACGCGTGCCGCATATACACAGTTTTAAGATTTGAAAATAATCCGATGCACATTAGAATTTTTTAAAATTTAATGTATATACGTATTCAACTATTTTTTATGTATTTTTGATCGGAAGAGACGAACTGAATATCTGTATTGAATCATATTGCAAAGATGTAAAAGTGAATCCGTCTTTATTAAGATATTCATTTTCATGTTCTCAATACAGTTTTGCATTTGTCATCTAATGTAGGTTTCATTTATTTAATATACGCAATCCGAATAAACAAATCACTCATAATTCAAACTACTGAATTATGTTAAGACAGATACAAATATCTACTCTTATTGTCAGTAAGTGTACCTGATTTAACAGTATGTGATATTGCATCATTAAACACCAATTCGCTTTGATGTTAAGTGCATGCTGTTGTATATTCACATAAGGTAGAGAAATGAGTTGATAAGTAAAAACAAGTGATCACAGGTTTAAAGTACGATAATCTGACTTTGTAAGAATAGAAAAATCAAGTTGCACAGTTATAGAAAGGAAAAGAAAAAGTGATAATTAAATTTTTTCATTATGTAGTTCTTAAATTGTCTTTAAAGGGGCTGATTTTAAAGCTTTGCCTTTGTGTTTTGCAGTGTGCGGCAACTTCGTTAGTGCCTATGTGCAGTAAGATCATATCCTTCTCCCACGATCCAAAATTCCGTTTGAAAATTGCACTAGAGTTCCTGATGTTAAATATATTTATTGGTGTCGAGGACGTTTGATTGATTTCCCTCGGGCAAAATGTGGTTGTGATCGTTGCATTACATATATATTGAATGCGAACTGTACATCCCAGCTACAGATAGGTTACGCTGTATTAAACCTGAGCAGTTGTCAATTACACTTGCAATGGAGAGACTGTAAAATGTGTCTTTATCTGACACTATGTGAAGGTCCACCCGTCAGGCCAAGTTTTCATAGAGCTATCTCAGCGACAGAGAATGTTGCCAACATGTCACAGGATAAAATGACATCTATAGATATCAAAGTCACTTTGTGTGGGATATCGCTAACAACAGAAACATATTTTGCTGATATATTATTGTCAAATATTAATACAAATACAATAAATAGATTTGTTGAATGGGTGTCATCAAGTAATCCTATCTGGACCCTATGTCAATCAACCTTAAGTAGCACTTCAATGTCACATTACATGCATATACTAGATTGACCATTTGTTAATACCTAGGGCTATGCTGAAAAAAAAAGTAATTGGGAAATATAGTACCTCCGAATTTACACGATGACTTTTCTGAAACTTAAAACTCAGACAAAGAGATACGAAACGTTCATGTATAAAATAAAGTTGGATAGAAATGAAAGTGGGAGCTAAAGACTGAATTTATATGTATCACCCTATGTCGCATGCATGTCACGTATTCCGCTCATTTAAGGTTAAATCACAGCAGCAGATATAATGTTCAGTATGGCTTGTATTTGCTTAAGCGGAAAATTTACAGAATTCACTTTTAGAATATTGTCCACGTCCTTTTTAGTTCTGAATCCTAAAACATAAATGCATACATTTTGTTCATTTCAGTAAACGTTGCATTAGGGAAACCTGCCAGCCAGTCATCCACTTACATTGGAAGTGCGGAGTATCGTGATACAGTATATTTCCATTACTCAGCATATTTGGCTGTCGACGGAAATAATTCCACCAACTTTAAGCTTGATAGCTGTAGCTGTACAGATGCAGGTCACGACAGTGCCTGGTGGGAGGTAGATCTACAAGGTTCTTACCCGATCACTAAAGTGATTATATCCCTAAGAGGTGATGGTAAGTTGAAAGTAATTCCGGTTTAGTCACTACCCAATGCAAATATGTTGTTCATGGCTATCTACCGATTAAGCACTCTTACGTAACTGAAGTCTATAATGCATTAGTTAAATATATAAGGGAGACGGACACTGTTTGGTTCAATCACAATGATTTGTGTAAATCATGAGATTTGACTTGATATGACAAGATTGAGTTGTGTAAATTATGAGATCTGACTTGATAATGACAAGATTGAGTTCGTTTTCTGTATTCCATAAGCAGAACACTGAAAATTACTGTCGACAAATATGGAGAAGGTTCTTGACTTGTATCAGGGTGGTAAAATAATATTCTTTTCCACATATGAACCGTTCACTAGTTTAAGACTTCTTTCTAAAAAAGAGAATCATGCAGTGAATACATCATTTTCCGCTAAGGATACGTCCTTGAGTTAACTATTGTGTGAATCATTGCACATGCTTTTTCGATTTTGCTATCCCATAAGGTCGTGTTTACTACATTAACACTATTCGATACTAATGCAATCATTGTCCCCGACTGTACTATATTCTCCCATAGATTGACATGCCTATTTTGACGCGATGTTAAGAATGATATGATAACAAATTTGAAAGAATATATATATATATATATATATATATATATATATATATATATATATATATATATATATATATATATATATATATATATATATATATATATATATATATATATATATATATATATATATATATATATATGCACTTTGGAGGATTTATATTAGAGCTCCCATTAATGCTTAAGGCCACTAATCTGCTTGGTTAAGATATTATTTCCCTGCGAACCAACACACTTTTGTTGCATGGATAGGGATCATACCTCATCTGAAACGATCAGCATGTATCCAACAAGATTCATTAACATATATTTTGCCACGACGATTTATCTCCCCTATAAGAATCCAAGCTACTTTGTGTGTTTATGTTTTTTGGTTTCCGATTATATACGATATTGTTGTAACTTTTTGACCGACATTTTTGAATTACAGAGTCGTTGCAAACAACCCATTTCATTACACAAGGCTAAGTTTACCACAGTATATCTTGAAATGTTTGACAGTTTTAATTTCGCTGCCGTATAACGAAGCTGTGTTGATATTACTTTAGAAATGCAATATTTTTTGTTGTTGATGCTGTTGTTGTTGTAGTTGCCGTGAGTTGAATTTCATTTTGCCAAACACGATGAGCAATATATGACGCCTAGTACTTTGGTGAAAGAAGAACATGGGAACCATCATAAGAAAAGACACCGAATGACGAGATGAATACAATACTTACTTTTGTGTATTGCTGTCTCGCTTATCTTGAATGATGCATTTATTACAGCATTATATCAAAATGTCCTTATGGCAGAAAGTTGACGCTCTTCAAGAAACCGCCTCAAAATAAAACAATATAACAACACAGAGGAACAGAAACCAAGACACGGCACATCCTGTATATCAAAGTCCTAAAACAAAATTCTATACTCTAGAGTGCAGAAATTTTGTATACTTTAGTAAAGGTTTCTAAATGAAACGTTCAATATAAATGACCGACAAAGCAAGCAATGTTCATCGCAACGGCTACAAACCTAAATGGAGAATTTCTGCTACTGTTTTATGTCCAATATATTATTCAAAATAAGCATGACTAATAACCTAAATACTTTCTTCTGTATAATTATTATCGCCGCATTTAATAGAAACGGTCTAATACATGCAGGTATAGTGCTACATAATAAGCTTTAGTAATTTTAGCAGGAACAGTATCAGTACTGTACAGCGGTACATCAGAACAACTCTGGCTATATATAGCGGATTAAAAGCTAATATCTCCGAGTTTTGATAAAGTAGTTGCTCATGCATAGTAATAAAAACCCTTCAAAATATTCATAAACATGAGATGCCCAGCAATAAAAAAGCATTAATAAAATTGTTACAATTACGAAAAGGGTATATAAAATAAAACAAACAAATACGGCAAGTCATGTAATATGCTTCTAACGCATCGTCAAAGTTGTTTTATAATCATAATTCCTTCAAAATTTAGACTGCGTGACAGCTTTGCCAACCGAACTTGACATTTCATTCTCAATAATACCAACCTGACAATTTTATGAGCAGTTCGTGTTCCAGTAAGATTGGAATGTTATCGGTTTCTCAAATCATGGTTTGAAATGGCGTTCCGTGTTTAAAGAGATCCCCCCCCCCAAAAAAAAAATGGTAATTTCGTTTGTGGGGTTTCAATATATTTCATTCATTTAAGTACGGCTGTGATTTCAGAGGTTAAAATGGAAGTGCATTATACACATTTGTTTACATTTGCCAATGATTTTCTGTACCACAATCCATACGTTCTTAATAGAAGAGTTAGGGGTCATGATATTAGCTTGTTTTCTTCTTGGTCTCTAAACACAGGACTGGTTTCCGGTTTCAGCTGTTAGTTTGGAGCTGATGTTTCTAATTAATTTCATAAGTTTCCTTACATAAGTTTCCTTTCATAAGCATCACAACAGTGGAGATTGTTGGCACATTTAAGAGTCGCCGAAGTCATAGGTAATTTAACCATGTAACATGTTCGGGTATTTCTGGAAGTAAGATAATTTGGTTCACCACGTTTATGAAACCACTAACTGCCAAATGTGATTCAAAAAAAAAACTGAAATGATTCCCAATTTGCCTTTTTCAAGTTTATTCTCTGTTCTAGCCATTGAAGTATGGGAGTATTATCTACTAAGTGTACGGTAAAGTGGTCACTGTGATAAAAGTGATCACCAGCTTCTCATCAGAAGTCAAGCAAACATGATTACTTGCAGATGATAACACGTACGGAACGGCATGATCATATGGTGCGAAGATATGTAAGGTATCATTGAAAGATGATCATTATATTTCATTCTCTTTTTCGTCCATATCTTTACAGTCCTAAAGTACTAGTGTAGCTTTAAAGCCCTAGTAAGTCTCGGGTTGTTGGTAACTGTTCAATATGATTGTCTTGATAGTCTGATTGATTTTAGTGATTGGGTTGGGCCAAGTTGAGCAGAATGCAAGAGTTTTGTGTTATGCAGACTTACAACTGTAGACTGTTATACAGTACTGAGGTACATTGGGCTGTTAAGATTTTTTGGTTTTGAAAATGGACACTTCCTCAGAGGCTCTTTTGATATCCACGTTCTCTCAATCCACATTATTTGTGAATGCTTGCACAGGTTATGGATTGGTCAAGAACCTAACCGTGGTCTGGACTAATGGCCAGAAAATATTTAAATTTGCTTAATATTACTTATCAGTCATAGCATAGCTGATCCAGATTTGCCGAGTATATTTTGTGGAATTGTTGCTTTTAACCTGTCTTTCGCTTCAGAGAATGACATGCATATGACCTGTCGCATACGCTCTATTTCATTATCTTACTTCTAGTTAGGTCAACCTCTATAAAATCACAAGTGGTAGCACAGGCATTACACAAAAATATTTTCTTAGTTAGCTCAGGTCGAACCATTGTCATCTTTGTGCCCGCTTCTGATGCAGACTACCTTCACCCATCTTTTGTTGACCATATCTCTGGCAGTTAAATCACTGCATAAGATTAAGGGCGATGTAGCAAGACGAACATACCAGTAAACTAGAAACCATACTGTAATAACATCGCATTTTATGACTCATGTCGGAACTACCTAAATACAGAGTACATAATAGAATGAATTTATTCTATCCTATAGTGCAAATAAGACAATAATTTCACAATCCACATACCTCTACAACTGGGTATATCGCGTCGTAAAGACCTTCCGTAATGTAATGTTTGTCTCTATCATGAGTATATATCTGCACAGGCTACGAAGCAATGCAAGATCTATGCGCTCAAGATATATCGGTTTTCTCATCATAAGCACTTTGTTTATGCAGCATGGAGTGAACTGAATTCACTGTATCGAAATAATGTTTAATATTTATAAAGCACCCTCAGGCAACGCTCTACACATAAATGAACGAGTACGTTATATTCCACTAAAATGTAAACAAACAAATTGTATACAATTCATTAACATATGCCAAGGTAAATTGGTATACACATGAACCAAACTTTGATTCATGTATACATTGAAGAGCAATGGAAAGTGAAAATGTTAGTGTTCGTGTCAAACTACTTGCTTTACTGAGAACTTCGATTATTTTCTCTTGCAAGATGTTTGACCATCACAGTCCTACCACAGCCCCACAAATCTAGAGAAGTTGACAGTTATGTGGAAATGGTATCTACACAAAACAAGGTATTTTCGGGTGATCCTTGAAGCTATGTATCCGATGCAGTTACTTCTGCTAGATTGTCTACATTCTTTGACTCTCCACCCATGATCAGAAGTGTCACAACAATCACGAAGTGGCAGTTTGGTTTTCGTCATTGTATTCATTGATTAAAAATCTAGGTCAATTTCGTCGACCCTTCGTCGAGTAAGTGCCCATGTCTCTCAGATTTAATGATATTTGGCTTTGTTTATCACTCAGAACAAAATACCATTATTTCGCAAAACGTGCTCTCCATCAGATATCAGAGCCTTACAAAGGAACAAAGACTTGCCCTCAGCTATTGCGTTTGTCATATGGGGACATCAGATAGTGACATACACGGGGAAAGAACATGCGTTGCAGAATTGATACTTTCCATCGCACTCAGATGATATGACATTTATGACATCTTTAGGTTTCCAACACATCATACTATTCCTTCTATTTTAATGATGACGCTTAAAAGAAACAGGATCATTGAATTAGACTATGTTTTTAGCATAGTCTCTGAATCTCTCAGTGACTAACCTTCTGATCTCGCCTAAGTAGTGTATTGCTTTAAAGTGTAAGTCATCGGGATCATCTCTACCCTCTCTTACAATGATAGGATATGCATCCCCGACAAAATGTGAGGCTTTCTACTCAATCGCCTCTTACAACATGCATATTGACGCATCAAGCCTACTCTACAATCTCGAGTTCGCATGAGCATAATTCATTTTAAGAAAGCATTACATCGAATAAACCAAACTGCTATATACACATATCAAACAAAAAGGTACGTACTGTAAAGATATCTCCAAATAACTGCCAAACTTTGACATCATAACGAAACATTATGGTTAATAACGGGTTTGGTAAAAAGATGTAGTTAAAGCTTCTAAGGAGCAGTTTTTGGAAAATGAGTTACGTATGGCCAGTAAAGAAAAATTATGTAGCGATTGACTTTTGCTGGTTACGTGATTTGTTATGCAAATGTGTAAACAGTGGCCTATATACCTTAAAAACACCAGATCACAAAAAGGCCATCCGTTAATGTAGGCAAATATTCGAAACGTTTCAGCTCATTGGGACATATGAGAATAACAATATAATTGGCCTATTAAGGCACTTCTAACTACGAAAAGATGTAAGAAATATGTAATTGATAATATGTATGTTGATCATTGGAAGACAATTGCATTGTTTGTTCTTTTGCACAGAATGTGTTCAAAACAGCAATGACTAAGTATACCAGTATTCGGTTGTCTATGTTTTGAGGCTGGTCAGCATCACCCAATTATATACTATTTTTTCTTCTCATCTTTTCATATATCAATACGGATTTTGATACAGCTACCATTATAAATATATAAACTAATGATTTCATTTTTGAGATTATGTAATTAAAAATGAATATCTTTTGTGCCGATAGTCAATTTATTGATCTCAATGGAAGGTTCAATTTTTGAATATTTAATTTTAAAAAATAAACATCGTGTGGGAACGATACAATTGATGGGCTGTAAGTATTTGACTTGATAGGAAAGGATAGTTCATCTCGTAAAATTATAAAAAATCAGATATTGGCGAAACCAGCATGTGTGTTACATTCCTGTATGACATATATTGCATCAATGTGGCGTTAGCAAATGCAGAACAGAACATTTGACAAACACACATTCGTTTGTTCTAATACCCTACATATACACACTAGCATGTCTTGAGAGAACAAATAAGCACATTCAGTATTCTTAATTTTCCATATTTGATTTCTATTTCTTATCACTTCATATGTACGTTATTGGGGATGTAAGAAGAAAGAGTGTGAGGGAGCAGAAGATATACATTTTACGATTGCAAATGCACATATATTGATTGAAAATACATTCTTTTAAATATAATAATTGCAGTGGTCAATAGAAAATGAAATCCATTATCTTCTATTACCTAGTATGTAACCAATGTCTTCAGTTGTGAGATGTAAATGTGCCTTTTAATACATTGTTAGAGAAATGACACAACATTTGGTTGAAGTTGATTGCTAACTTGTTACATATGTATTTAAATCGGAATCTACCAAATTAATTATATTTTGGATAGATATATAAGTGAACTGATATACAAAACGCCAGCTCTCTATTGAGTAGACATCACTTTAAGCGTACACATACGTAACGTAACGTTGGTATGTGTGAACTACTCTTTACTTTGCAATATAAGGTCTTGCACGTGTTGCAAAATAATTTAGTCTTAATCTATAGAGATGTATCACTTTTAATTATATGACTGAATAAAGAATGACATTGTGAAAACTTACTACTGACATTAACCGGTTTCATACAAACAGATACAAACTTTCAAGGGAACAAAGATCTAGTATGATAGTTTCTTTGCTGACTACTAGCTCCTCGTTTTTCCATCTCTATATAAATATGTATATAAACATATTATAGCTTATATTGTTATCCATGGTATAAAACTGGATTTATTTATACATTACATAGTGATATGATCGATTAATGTGTACAAGTACACGATTTATATCTTGGTCAATGATTAATATTATACCTGAGAAAGGAATGATATAATATATCAGTCCTGTTTTGGAACACTTTTGACAATTTTAATATAATTAGTACGATAGAGACTGATATAGAGAGGTGAGGCATTAAACGTACTTTGACAATAAACACGGATAAAGAGTTGTGCTTATCTTATTTGCAATATTTTTAATATAACTATTTTCTTATGAACAGGCAGAGTATGTGTTGCTGTCGTCATTGTGGTCGTGTCTCTTTATGCAATGTCGACTAACTTGCTAAAAGTAATTTTAAGGTGTTTGAAATAGAAATTACATGATGATTACAACAGACTACATTTTGTCCCAAACTGAAAGGATATCGTCATTTGGCTTTAACTATTGTAAATGCACATAACAATCTGCAAAGCCCTAAGTTCTTTGCAAGACATTTTCTCATGAAAATTACTTAGAAGACAGTATAAAAATCATGGCATTGAACTTCTTTATATTTTCATGATAAGCCTGCTTATCCAAGTCCGATGCCAATTGTCAAACAATAACTGCGATTATTTGTTATTTATGTTTCATTTGAATGAGTACAAATAAGTCTAAATGTCTTCCCATCAGAAAAATACAAGTTCTACAATGCGCCTTCTAAATTATTCATGTAAAGAAGGTTTTGACCGTTAAGCTACAGCCTACCTCAGACCGGTACATCATACTAGTTATTTATATTATGCAGATTTGGGTACAGTTCTTTTTTCTTTCCACTGAAATATTTTCCAAATATCCCTGTTTGTGATAAGTTAAACTGCAAACGTGTTCTTCCAGAAGTTTGCTATGAAATAACACATACTTGTCGCACTTCACATGCATTTGTTTTTATCTACTTAGAGATTATTTTAGAGAAGGTATGGTGTTTCTTTGTCTAAGTTTCATCGTATTGACCTTTTGTTTTCCCTACACGATGGTAACCATAATGTTCAGTTTTGAAATCGTTAAACAGTAACCGTTCCTCATAGAAGACGCTAAACTTTATCCAATAATTGACTGACTGATATTTCGTATAAAACGTTTAACCAAGTCTGGCTTGAAATTCTCTACGCGTATGCATACGTGTCTGATAAATATGACTTAACATATATGGGGCGTCGATTATCTGCGGAATCTAAACATCCGAGTAAGAGGCATGTTGTCGACAAAGCTGAAGTTTATCTTCTCATCAGGTACACAGTTTACAAGGGCACATTCGTTACTTAAATGTAAATCAACTTATTTGAGGACCTTCGAAAGTATGTAATCTGGTATAACGACGGTAAATGTCCCCAATACACTCATTTAAGGTCCTAGAAACGTGCATATGCAAACCAATTGTACCTGTTGTCAATGAGTAATAGATCTCCAGTCCGAGTTGCCAAAGTTTCATTCTGCATTGAGAAATGAGATATGTATTCTTGAAAATCTTCCTTTTTCAAAACTAGTTCTGCATTGTTTTATTTTTGAACTCTGGATATCACCACCTGATGAATCTGTTCCATACGTTATTAGGAGAATTAAGAAAGAACAAATAAAATCTTCACAGAAGCTGCTAACTCTCACGCCGCGCAAGAATATGTATCCGCGAGTAATTTAGCCGAATTCGCAACAGAGCCATCCGGAAAAGATCCAGCGCATGATATCTGGTAAAACTACCCGGGCAGCAACCTAGTTAGTGTGCATCAGCCCCAACGCTGACATTATCGCGAAATTATCAAGAAGGTTTGCGTACATCCATAGCATAGTTTATTTCGATGGAGCTGCGGCGAAAGTGATTCTGCGTGAATGGGAACCAAATACATTCCTTGTGTTATTATATGTGATGAGATCTGTACTGTGCCTGTGAAAATATTGGAAATGATTCTCATATGGTTGCAAACTAAACCAGTTGCAGTTATCGCGTTCGGAGATCAGTGTCGACTTCCTCCGATCACCGGTGTAGTTACCAACGATTGGGTACATAGCTACTTCGATTTCTACGAATATGTTATCGATGATTATCGTGCCAGTAACTATCTTTTCAAACAGCTAAAAGTTTAAATGCGTTTAAAATCCGACCACGTTCAGAGTGAAGATATGCGTAAAGCAATTACAGAGACTTCCAACTAGTCTTTTATTGAGACGTGGGCCCCTGTTCAAGAAAAAGAGTTCGCGATGGTAGCCAGCAAACTGTTTCTAATCTTCATCATACAATATTTGTAGGCATGCCAGTTCTACTCGAGTACCACCAAGGTGATAATCGTGTTCAAAACAACGTTTCGAAGATATCAGATGGAGCGTATAAACATTCCGCATAAGACAGTTTTATGAATGACGTGGTCAATGTACGAAAGTGCGATGTCTTCTTTCTTGGTGTCTTTCATTCACCATAGGGATTAACCATGTCAAAAGCCACGTCCCTTGTAGATTATCCATATTTGTATCGAACGGTCAAATATGGGAAATCTTGCCGAGTCGAATGTATCACTCAATTATTCAGTGTGATTTACGAAGGCATCAAAAATTTCTCTGGGGTGTTTCATCATCAACTAATTGCAGTGTTCGCAGGTATAAAGGACAGCGCCCAAAATGATATATGTGTTGTTATCCGGGCAAGAGTGATAATTCGGCAAATACATCGATACATGCCTGGTAAACGTTGATATCGCAACGACGATTATTCGTCTATTATGATAATCCTATGATTATTCTTGTATTAAGGCCGTCCAGTGATTTTTGCTAGCGACATCACTTAAATAGCCGATGATAAACAATTTCTCAAAGTACAGACTGTTACGGCTTTTGTTCCCCAACCAGCTGAAAAAATAGCGCAACATTTGCAAAACCTCAGCACGCAAACAGCAAATTAACGTGCTAGGAAAATTTGGTTGTTTAATTTGACTTCCACATATTTTCGGATTTTCTAGGGCTTTCAGACAAGTTACTTTCAGAGTTAAACACAAAGCTGGCCCACCGTGGTACTGACGCTTAAGTTTTCTGCCACACTGAATGTGCACATACTGCCTCGACTGCAGTTCTACAGGCACAAATTACATTAATAAAACTCTCGCTGTGACTGGTCACGCTGGCAGAAGAACAATACTACTTTTATTAAGTCGTCATCGTGTCTGACAACGATGTTTTGGTCCATGATGACGTCAGATATGGTTCAGTACACAATAAGAGGGTCCATTAGATACAGTTCAGTGTCCAACAAGGAACTTGACCAGATTAACATGTCTCAGTTATAGCTACATATTCGGCATCAACCATCAAAGGTCGTCGTTGATTTTCAGCAGAACCCTGTCGAGAGAGCATACCACATACTGATGTCATTCATGTGGACGAGAGATTGAACTATTGGTACATGACTTCAGATACCTCAGACCGATTATACAACGCTGAAGTCAGGTATTGTTCTTCATTGGGACGTAAGAATGTATTCAGATAAGACTTAGTGTCTATCCATTTTCGAGCTCTATTGGTAGCGGTGCCTGGTCAAGCTGTCGCTTGTAGATTTATCAGCGTATGGTTGTCTGATACAAGTCTGATGGGGTTGATGGACAAATGAAAGTCATTGACAAAGTTAAATACACAAAGTATAATACAATGACGTACGACCATGTGCATTTGAGATTGAGCGAAAGCCAACTATGAAGCAACAATACGATTAAAGGGCTAGCCAATGCATCACGGACCAAATAAACGAGCGCTAATCAAACGAAAGATGGTTCATTTTATTGAAGTACTAAGGAAGGGAGTTCAACATTAACAAGATCAGCTTCAGGGTTAGCCGATATTGGCAAAACCAGGGAAATACTTCCATTATTTGCTGCATTACCAGCATTAATTGATATTGCAGCACAAGCTGCTGAAAAGCCCCTACGTTGGGTGCCGTTCGAACCGTTGACGGAATAAGCAAGATAAATAAGACGGCGAAAAATGCAACATAGTTGGGGACTGCGTTGAATACAATAACAAGTTGCTTGTGAACTAATATTGACCTGGAAATGCGACTACCGAGAATAAAGTACCAATCTCGAATGTAGAATTGAATGTTCTGGCGCGGCGATTACAATTCACATATTTCCATGCAGATTGTATCAACTACCTGCGTGGCTACATATACGTGAAACATGAACAATCAATGTAAATCCCAGCAAACGTCCTGGTACTCAGTGGGTTGCATACGCAATCAGATTATTCATTTTCATTCATAGAGGTTTGCAGGGCCGCTTGAAATTATCATTTCTGTCGGCAAGGCTCAAGCGCCTCAACACAAAACAAACACGACTGGCAATTTAATCGCGTTATAAATATAACCGTGGAAATATATATACGATCAAGATGCCACACGGACAGGGTGAGATTGCTGTCATGCACTTGGCAAAATCTGCCACCAGGGACGATTTAGTCAAATGAAGTGACCTTAACGATGTATATCGAAATAAACGTTTTGTTTCAGAATCAATTTGGTCCAACTAAAACTAATAATTTGAATGTGACGGATACGGCCCCTAAGGTGTTGAAGAGGGGGGATCTTGCCGTCTGGTGTTGGGCAGATTCAAGATTCGAAAATAAAGAATTGTATGATGAATACAAAAAAGCTATTTGAACGGTTAAGTACAAACTCCAGGGAGACTCTGAAGCCAACTCTTTTAGATAACCCAAGAAAATCACATTAAATCTTGTCTATATTACCATGAAATTCACCACGCTGGAAACATCGAACAGTAGTATTAAATGGTGACAATCTGAAATAAATCTTGAATATTTCCGTATAATCAAGATTATACGCAGATTTTGCCGTTGTTGATAAGAACTCCATCAGCGATGACATTGCTGTTATTGCCAAACAAACTAGGTGCTTTGGAAACATATATTGGGAGAGGAATGATGAATTTAAAACTTTATGATCTGGATTAGATCAAACCATCATTGATATTGAACCATCGAAACGGAAATTGGCGATCATATGGGAAGTTACCAAACCGCCCCCAACTGATGATTTTCAAAGCAACATAGCTGCATAAAAACCTCAAAGGATTGAATGTGTTTATCACAGTATTGACTACTATATTTGGTGTATGTCCAGAAATATTCTAAAGCGTTCAAATATTGTTACTACAACAACTACTACTACTATTATTACTACTACGACTACTACTAATAATAATAATATTAAATAGTTGCGGAACATTTACTTGGGTAGACATGTTATAAAATGATGCCTGGCTATACTTTAGAAAAGATTGCATTGGAATGTTAATAGTTTTGCTAATATGGATCTGGGACTTATCCATTCATTGTGTGAAATAAGCGGTTTAACCAATGTAATAGGTGTTATATATCTTGCATATCAGGATATTGGTGATATTATTGTTTAGGTATCCTAACGTTAAACTGATTTCCAGGTTACTCCTGTCGTCAAACCTCTGAACAATTTCAGTGTAAAGCAGTCTTTAGGGAGGGTACCGATTTAATTTAACCAGGGGTGGACCGATATGGAACGCATGAGTAGCCTTTCTTTAGTAAAGTTTGTACATGATATTGATTTCTGGCTACGCATGGTTTTAGTCTTCTGTCCCCATCCTGGAATCAGGTCAGATCATGCAGTCAGCTGCTTAATTTCAAATGTCGTGGACACAAAAACAATGAGAAATGGTCCCCAATACCCCATTACTTACAACGAAATTTAGGATTTTGGCTCTCTTCTTCGCTTTATCCAATCCTCTCATCTTAATTTCATAGGCCGGGGGTAGGGGTGTGGGGCTGCATCCTGACTCTGCGTGCGATTGACACGATAAACCTTTGATTGTTTTGATATAATTACGTTGAACTTACAAAGGCGCAAATAGACCTGTAGTTTGCCAATTTTAAGACCATGTTTCAATGCTTTCAACTTTCAGTTTTCGCTTTCAATGCTTTTGTCTTTCTTCATTTAGTAAATCTTGTTTGTAGATCCATGCTGTTATTAAAACAAACACGAATCTGTACTTTTTCTTGGATTTCTGCTTAGTAATTGCTTTGTGGCTGTATATTGCTGATTCCCATGACTAAAACCTTTCTAAGCTCGAAACGGTTTGCATTTGCGTTATCAATGTTTGTGATAATCTATACTTATCTTGCTGCCAGTTTGTATTCCATTGTACTTTTACAGAAAGACTTGGTGAATCTTTCGCCATTCTAGGTTTTATTATACACTAGTTACAAACAAATATTCTCTCTCTATTTTGCGTCTCATTGTTTAAATGATGATGTCTGACACAACTATAAACATAATCATTCAAATAGCCAATAGATTGTTCTGAGAATAAAAAATAAATGAAAGGAAAGGAACCCTGCAATGGCAAAGATGATACTTGTTATCATATGTTAACTATCCATACATTCAGCGGTGTGCATATATATATATATTTTATGATGTTAATATTACACATGTCGTACAGACATAGATAATGAGAACAAGGAGAGAACATACAAATATACAGGCAAAGAGACTTTCGTGGATATATTAGGATCATTGTTTTTAAGATTTATTTTTCTCACAGAAAAGCAGCAGTACTGGATGAACATCTTTCCTTATTATACGATATGTTTGTTTGCTTTTTTCAGGCTTTTCGCATCGTTATGACGGGTCCACGATATATGGAAAACAGGAAAACAATGTCAATAAAATGCTCACAACGTTAAACAAGAATGATCCTCTAGTAGTCACAGTAGATATATCGCCCTGGACACTATTCAAGGCAATAAGGATAACTAACGAAAGACGATTGGGGCGCGATAACAACAATGCCTTTGTATGTTTATGTGAAGTCCAGGTGTTTGCAGGTAAGACGGCAAATGGTACATAGATGTGATAAGATCTACACTTTCCTCACAAATCAAAGACTATACATTTTATCAAAGCATTTGTACTGAAAAGATTGCAATGATTATGACGAAAATCGACTTTGAGTTTGTCACGCTCCGTCATTTATATAGTTGCCAGAAGAGAAAGTATATTACATCAGACTATAAATGCAAATACGTACCTGTTTAAATGGTGTGTTTAATTACTTATTTCTGTCTGCTATTCCGTTTAACACTATCTTGTGAATACGACTATGGTTGCTTTATCATGAGTAGCTGTGGAAATTTAGTGCAAATTATGGTCAAACTAACAGCTGAAACCGTAAACAAGTCCTGTGTTTAGCTTGCTCAAGTTCTCTATATCACTGGAGCGAGCCAGAAGAAAACACGCTAATCTCATGACCCCTCACTCTATTAAGACCGTCTGGATTATGGTCAATATTTTGAGATGTGCATTATGAACAAGCACAGTGCTCCGCTGATATGTCATAATTAGAAATATTTTAGCTAGAGCTAAGCATACGATATGAAATATATGTGATTAAATACAAAGTTTCTAGCAGATTTGTACGAGTGATGTAACATTTGACGTATCACTTATATATTTTTGAGTTCTTTCTCTTTTGTCTGTTCAACTTAGCTTGATTGTAATCCATATCGCAAAGATGTGACGATAATTATTAGCTAAGTTTCTAATGATTGTAATCAGAAAATAATGTAAACATGCGCTGTGTTATGACTTGGTTCTGAAGATAGGCATACTGCATTTTTTGCTGTGTTTTGTTATTGAATTGTATGCTTTTAAAGCTGGAAGTAATATGTCCCAAGACGTTGCTAATGTTTGTTTCCGATGTACATAACTTCATAGAGGTTTATTGAGACTTTTCACAAATGCAGATCGAAGGTAAAGTACCATTCCACTTCCGTCCGTCCGACCGTTACTCAGTCCCCGTATTTTGCCTTTATCTTAATTTCACAGGCCATGTTAAAATCGCAGCATTGACACTTTGCTTGCAATGCAGACAATTAGTAAATATAATTCCATTACCTGGAGAATTTGCAAAGTTCGTTTTTCACAGACTTTGATTAAGTTGTTGTTTTTTGCTTGGTCATTTTCTCAGATATCGATATTGCGCAGGTTTCTCAGCTTTGTTTGTTAATGCACCTAGGTAAATACAGTCCGAATTCACCAAGGTCATGCCAGTTTCTCGGGTAGGTTTGGCCAGAAAGCATGCATTTGTGCATATTTTGACGGGTTTGTGACTGCGGTGACGTTTTACATTTATGTCAGTTTCAGAAGCATCAATGTGACAATCAGTGACGGCAATGTGCAAATACAGAACATCAAATTTATTCATTAACAAACATTTCATATGAGAGCCATTGTTATATTTCAATGTCGTGCTAGTTGACCTAAAATATCAGTTTGGTTTGGGAGTATACCGCTTACGATTTTGTTAACAATCTTGATATTTCTACATACCAAATAAAAGTTGTCCCGAAAACAACTTCATGATGTGTTGGCACTAAAATTTCCTACGAATGACACGAACTGTATATCATCAACTTCAAAAACGTACGTTAGAAAACGTTGTCTAGCAATACTCATATACAGTTTTTCATGTTGAAAGCGTTACAATATTATATTTAGGTTTAAGTACAAAATAAGCGGATTGTATCACCAAGTATCATACCTTTGCTAATGTATACGAAAAAAGCAATTGCTAGCTACATTTTACAAATATATTGGAATCGGTATAAGCATGGAACAGTTCAATCTAAGAGAAAAGTGAATCATTTGAATATACAGAAATGAAACAGTAATTTTACTGCCATAAGAATAAACAATTTCAATCTCATCTTCTTTCAGATTTGCGAGAATGCATGGATGGAACAAGTGTTTGTAGCAACAACGGGAATTGCATCACCACCCAAAGCAGCCAAAAATGCAACTGCAAGGAAGGTTTCACTGGAAAAAACTGTGGATTAGGTATTATGTCACGTTCATGCAAATATATTTGAGTTAGTCTGATATTTTTTTCTGGTATATTAAATTAGAGAAAGGTACAATAAATTGGAGATGGGTATATCAATGTTTAAGTACCGCTAGCTAGGTAAATAAATATAAAAATAGGTGAAGGAAAAAATACCTAAATCTAATAAGAATCAATAATTTCATGTGAATAGATCCCCCGCACCTGTAAAAGTGTACACTACTTAACGAAATGGAACTAGCAGTTCACTAAAAGCACTAAAGAAAAAAGGAGAAAAAACTATAATATTCAAAACCATATTACATGAGGATTTTTCAAGCAAGTACATAAATCATGACCATTTACATCTAGAACTGTGTCTATTTTGAAATGATTATTATAAGTATTTTTAAGCTGCAAGCATTATGCACTCATATGTTGTGTACCCACTTCCCTCTCTTTCTCTCCTACTAACGTATAATGAGAATTCAGTTTATAAAACACTAGGTAAAGTTAGTACTCAAAAGCTATGATGCTATCAATTTTTCAGAATCTTGTTAACTGTATGACTATTTCTGCATCAGTCTGTTCTAAGCATACTCACTTATGCAGCTCTTAACCATTTATTATTAATAAATGATTATATTTATGTGGTAATTTTCATTGGTTTGGGTTTGTAAATGAAAAATCTTTTCACAAAAATAGTGCTGATGTCAGAAACTACTTGTAAAAACCTGGTTTAAGATGGTGTCTTATCACTTGTATACAGAAATCATTGATTACCTCTCTTTCAAAATGTATTTATTGTGTACAAATTATATAAAACTATATAACAAGAAATTCAATCGGATTCCACTGTATAAATATGTTTCACTATGTGGTTTACATATGTGATGCATATAAAGTTTTGAACAGAAATATTCTAACCTAACAATATAGGTTCGGTTAATGTATTATAGTTCACCTGTTAAGGAATTTAATAACCGATGCAGCCCTAGTGTGTTATATGCATGCATACACATGCCACTCTAATAGTATCTCAAAAAAAGATACACATGCATGGCTATACATTTTATTAAATGTTTACACAGGTAGCTTATATTTGCTCTTGAAAAATACAGAATTCATGGAATGTATGCTGAGTGAAGCATTCTGTATACTAAACGCAAATATAAATTTAAAACATGAAACAAGAAAATCGATGCCCCTTCCACACACTGATAACTTGGTATGACAATCTCCATATCTTCTAAGGTGAAATATTTTTGTCATGCTTTAAACAGATTTGTACATGAATCTTAATGCAGTAATTATTATGTCCTTCACGTCATTTCAAGTCCAAAGTTAAAAAACTGCATTTTGCCCAAAACAACTAAAATATAACAATTGTGACAATTTTACCAAAGATAGTCAAACTGGTTTTAATTTAAGCCTTTTTAAATTTTTGAAAATCCTCCGAGATTTTATATAAAAAACATATTGAACATATGTGTACCATGAGGAATCACTAGCCAAGATAATACCCAAATGTTTGGTATATGTCCGATAATAACGTTTATATTATTTGGTTGAAAATGTCAATCATAATTGTTCCTTACTCTCCATAATTTCCATTACAAAGGCTTCGTTTTATTATAGAAAGAAAAAAGAAAAAACACAAAGATACACATGTCATATTGCTAACATTAACACCGTAAAAACACTTAAAGGTTACTTCGTGTTTTCTTTTGTTTAGCGTTTAATATTGCTTATTTATAATCACTTCATTTTTCTACATGTATATTTGTCTTCCTTCTATTTATTACTGCTGTTTAATATGATGTACAGCCAAACTAATAATATGCACAGCTATGTGTTCTTGAGATGTATTGTTCGTTGGCTTTTCTCATTGATTGTATGCTGTGAATACCTGTATTTTCTAACTCAACGTTGTCCTGTTGCGCATGTGATGTACATAAGTGAAATTTACCTCGAAAGCAACGTGTTACATAGCTGATATTTCTCTGTGGGTGTGGATTGAATGTTTGGATTATCACCAGTGGAGGTTAACATGATAACTTCTACAGGAATGTATGATTTTATTATTTCACTCGAAATTTCTCAAAGGTTTTGACAACACTGAAAGATTAAGGAAGGAAACATACTTAGATAATAGCCATAATGTTGTGTCTTACCTTTTCATATAAGTTTGTTTATTAAAAAATATTCACTCTTTCCTTAATATCCGAAGCTGAATCTGACCTATTACTGTGTTCAATTTTTAATTAGTGTGGATTTATTTATTGAAATTATTATTCACCGGAATTACAAAGTGCGCATTAATATCTTTTGATTAAACATTAATTTGGAAGTATAACGAAACCTGCAAATGTCATTTTAGATTATGTTATTGTAATAGATAAAAACTGTGAAAATATCACCACATTTCATGCGATTTGTATCTTAGCAAGCTCGTGACCACATCCACGCGAAACACATGTAATATTGCAATATAATTTAACACCACTTTTATGAAATTGGCACTTCATAGATTTGGACTTGTGGTATAACTACTTTGTATGGGTTTTAATTCACGGGGAAGTTACAGTTGCCAATGCTATGATGGTTGCACTGGAAAAGCATGTGACACAGGTAACAATGATTACTGTATTCCTTATTGCAGAATTATTTTGCGTCAGTTTTGTATTTAGATGTCTCTACATGTGAATAGCAGCACACTATTAAATACTGTGGCATGTCTTAAGTACAACAAAATTTGAAATATATTGTAACTGTTAAAAGGTCGCCTTACAATCCTGCATGTAGGTATGACATTTTATTAGGAGGCATAGTAACTTCTCGTTGGCGTTGGAAGAACTCAGTTATATGTTTCAATAGTTGTAGGTTAACGGATAAATTGAATGGAACTATTGAAAAGTCTTTGGACAAGTTTGTTAACTGGATTTAATATTTACTTAGCCACCCGACTGGTATTCAATGACCACAGTACATGCTACACTCATAATGTATCATTTTAATATTGTAGTTGAAAATTATTTATTCAAAGTATAACATGCAAGGTATTATTCCATCGAAATGCTAAGTGCACAAATGTAACATTTTTGGAAATTGAGACTCGTATTTATAATGAAAGACGGAAACATTATTGGATTGTAATATTGTGGTTCAGTAGAAAACTGTTGGTACATAACCAAGACACGGGCCACCATAAACACATCAACGCTTCCAGTGTTGGATTTTTTTTTTGGAATATCACCGAAGGATATTAATAACTTAAATAATAAGGATTTGTGTCACTAATTCTAAGAGTGTTTTTTAATTTGCAATACTGTACGTTATTTTAACATTTTTTACTTTGTACTGAAGGAAATACATTATTTGTAAAAATTTACAAACCTTATTGTTTCTCACTTTTGTCTAATACTTTTCATAAGACTGTAGAATCGTAATGGAAGATTGTTCACTCGTCCTTGGGATAATAATTACTTTAAAAACATTTCAGGAAAACGTACTTTTGAACTTTAAATTTACGTTGTTTTGGAATTTTCTAAGTCCTAATTATTACTTCATATGTTACACATCTTTATTGAAGCCAACAATTTTTCTTAATATCATATAACGTGAAGACCTTAATTTTAATATTATCGTTATGAGGTGCATGCATCTTTAACGAAGCAAGGAATACAAATTATTTTGGTCCAATTTTTTGTTGGAAAAGAATGTTTTTGATACAAGAGTTTTGGATTGGATTTCTTTCTAGATTTGCCATGAAAGTTTTGGAATTGAAATTAAAATAAAAGAAGGAAATAGAGTTAAGAATCCTTTAGCTTCAGGAAGAAGAAAAACGAATGCAGTTGTACACGGACGAGATTGAGACAAACCAAGCTACAGAGAGAATACAAATGATTGCAATTTCAGAAATAGGAAAGAGAGAGAGAGAAAGAGAAGATAGGCTATTGCAAATTAAGATACAAAGATAAAGGACGAAAGACAAATGAAGACACAGAGAGAAGGAGTAAAGGAAGAAAGGGGATTTCAATTTAGATTAAATTAATTAGAGTTGGTAGGTGAAATGCGCATTCCAATTTTACACACAAATTCAGGTTTTGATGATACTAAACCTAATTACCCATTTTAAGGAGAAGGAGGTAGATGTATGATGTCCTTGTTTTGAAAAAGAAAATGTCTGAAAATTTGACATGTCCAAGAAAGTGTGAGCAGCCCGGATGTTATTGCAAATTGCACGTTTTGGCAAAGCTCATTACATACAAAGATCCCTGTCGGAACAGTGTTGATTATGATTAGGTTAAGTAATGTATCTTAAAGGGTTATGATTTGGTACCCGAAGCTTATCGACAAAGTTTAGGAACTATTAAAAACTGGACAAACCCATGTCCATTTTGCAAGAGAGGAAGAGCAGATGTTTTATCAGTTTTGCTTAGCCAGATTGTTGAAAAAGTTTATGAAGATCGCTGACAACTCATATTAGTGAAATATTTCAAGAATTGCCTCAGTGGTGATATTAACACTTACTTTGATGAGAACAAGGTACAGACTTCATAAAATATTGCTCGCACAGCTGACAAATTTAGTATTCAAATACATTCCCCAGTCACATTTAATCAGGAATGTTATTCCTACTAAAATCAGAAATTGGTCTTATTCTTTCTATTTTAAATATACAAGGGCAGTAACTCTTGGCCATTACCTCCCCTTGATACCAACAGGTGTAGACAGTTCTTAGCTTCCCTGCTGTATAGATTACACGTCGTACAATTCATCCTCCGACAATCCAGCCGTTTTTGTGCTATTATACACCCATCAAACGTTCATGTTGGATTTATGTTGTAGATTTATCAGGGGTCCCGATGGGCCGTAGTTGTCTAAGGTGCTTTCCGTTACGGATCACTGCCATCTCACCTCTGTCTGCGTGGGTTCGAGTATCGGATTCGGCCAATGTGGGTATGTGAGAAAGCTTGCCAGTAGCTTCTCGTGGGTCGGTGGTTCTTTCCGTGGATTTCCTGGGTTCTTCGTCCACCATTTATACTGGCCTCCATATATGGCCTATCGTGTGCTGAAAAAATTGCGTTAATCCCTACAACAACAACATCAACAACAAATTTACCATCTAATGCAGGTTGTATGCACTAGTTCACAATTTCTGCCAAATTTGATTTATTTTGTGACCTCTCGGAACTACTTGTTTTAATATCACCTTTCCACCACGCTATCACTGACCTTATACATAATTAACTAAAACTTTTTTGCTTACTTCGTCCATCTTTTAGCAAATTTCTCAAGTGCTGCTGACAGAATTTTGGTTTGATTATTAACTAAGCATTGTGAATAAAGTTCATAACATTGCCAAAGGTATATGATACTACACGTTCAGTGCTATTTTACTTACGATAGTATTTAACCGAGAAATGGTTACTGCAGTATAACATTTACGTTCAATGCAATCGTCCGTTCGGCATTGAATGGAAGGAAAGAAGGAATAAATCCAGGAAGATAACATAATATTCGTTGCTGGCGATACAAGTTCATTAAGAGTATTTCCCGATTATCGGTAGCCCACGAGGTGTATGTACCCACGCATATCCCAGCATGACCTTAAGGATGTAATTCCGGGCGCTTGGGGTTCATACCGGATCCCTTGGATACAAATCCCGAATGCTGTCATAAAATTATTTGCCATCAAGCCGTCACCGGCTATACCGACATCGCCAACCGACCAGCCGTTACTGGCAATCCTGCCAACACCGGTATCCCGGAAGAAACCGACAGTCTAGTCGACAGCAACAGTCCAGCTGTCCCAGCATGGGGACCTTGGTAATCCAGCCTACATCAGCAGCCCAGCCCATACCGGCTGTCCAGCCATACTAGCATGGGAACTTTGTTTTTGAAATGGTCGACGAAAATAGTTCATACGGGAATTTTAATGGCAAATCTGTCCCTCTAGTCACTCCGTCGGAATCTAATCATTACTATACCAAATATTTCAATGACAAATCTGTCCGTTGAACTAAGCGTTTTGGTGACGCCGGTGCCGGCTATTGGCAGACCTTTTTATATTTCGCCAGCATCCGGGCTGATCACACGCAGTTCACACCGGATATATCGGATATAATGCATATTTAAAACCGGACCGTCCCCGGCCGTTCAACTATTCCAACACGGGGACATTTTCATCGAATCGGTCCCGCCAATTATGAGTTACGGGGATCTTGTGCCTTTCGACCGGCCAGTAACGTTGATAGCCGGACCGTCCTCTTTACGGCCAGCTTCCAGGCCGACCATTTACCGGGCGCCGTGCCGGAAGTGCCTGCTTCCGTATGTTTATTACATGTCCACTATGGAGAATTGGTGAAATTTTAATAGGAATATAATTGAGACTTCATTCCACCTGGTCTGTCTTCATACCACCTGGTTTGTCTTCCATAACGCTGCAGACAGACATAGATGGGACTCGACGCACAGGGAGTGCGACGCAACGTTCTCACATCAACCATTTTTCACATATTACTCAGAGCCAACCTTTCGATGATTTTTATATGGCGAAACGTATATTTGACTTAATTTATATTGGATTTACTTAAATTGTTTGCAAGTTTTAAAATCTTTAATATTTTTGTATTTCATTACATGTCAAAATATTGTAGCTTTATTTGCTAGGACCTCGTTATTTTTCAGCTAGTAGTTTGACATTGTCTCTTCAGTTGTAAACACCTAAATCTGTTTTGCATTTCAACTTACTATATAATCTTTATTTATAGAGATATTTCTCAGTCGGGCTTAACATCACTGGGACGTAAATGTTTTACTTTGTTGTGTCACTTTAGAATTTGTTTAATGTTTATTCGAATTATTTGGATTCTAAAGGATTAATTCTTTTTCCAGGAAATATATGAGTGCTCACACAGAAATCTTGTACAAAGACATTTTATTAAATGTTAATGGGAAATTCAAACACCGGATTATTTTTGATGAATAACACAGAACTGTAGACAAAACAGCACAATAATAGCTACATTATACTTCATCGCCTTCCATCTTGGATTGCAATAGAACATTTCATTATTAGGACTTCTAAAATTTAATTCGTGGATTATTCTTCGATTATTTTTGGATTTGATTCTTAACTCCGTAAGTTCTTTTCTTCATTTTTACAGAGTGTTTCCAGGGAAATAAAATATTTGTTAAAGTTTTCAAACCTTGTTGTTTTGTCTCTTTCATTTGTTACTGTTTCTGAGTTTAAACACGTAACAAAACCAGGGTGTCGGCCTCTTCAGAATGTCCACCACCCTTACCGCTAACAAAACAATATGTTGATCTCGATGAGAAGGAAGGCAGGGACAGAGTTGATCTCCCTGTACTTGAAATGAAGGACGAGGCTGTTCATATGTAAGCCGTCTTTGTATAGGGCTGACTATCTGCCTCATATCAATCAAACCTGGTTCGCGATGTTGCTGCAGACAGCCGGCAATAGCTACGCTTGAGATGAGAAGGTCATGATTGCTAGGGTCAATGAATAGGGCTGCCAATTTACTCTTGATGCGACGTTTGGCATATGTGCAAACCACGTCTCTCCAAAATGATCGTCCACACCCTTTCCGGATTGAGGAATATAGAACGTTAGGAGGCGGAAAGCTAAAGATCTGATTTTCTACCTCGCAGTTCAACCCACAAAGGTATTTGCAATCCTCAGTCACCGTCAGTGTGAAGGTATGTGAGGCGGCCGTAGGACAAATGATCTTCTCAGTCACATGTGTACTATCATCTAACCCTAGGAAGCAATCATAGAGACGGTAAACTCACTGGTTCTCCCTATTCCCTAACAACGGGGGAGGGGATGATAAAGCTCATTCGGAGGAGGTTCGTGTTTTGTTCATCAACAATCCTCTCCCCATCCTTCTGTCTCTTCTTCACGAATACAACTTCAGATCAATCATGTAAAGGATGCCTTTTGCAACAGGAGATACGCTTCCTCATAAAATTCGGTGCTGCGTGTGAAAAGGCCACATTCCTCGGTCCTTTTTTAAAGACTGTTTCTTTCTCATAAAGCAAACAGCAGGTTGAGACCAACGATCGACTGGAGTCCGCTCAACCAATTCATCATGGAGACGGCGATGTCTATCAGCCTCTCCGTCTGACGGGGCGAGTATGTCGTCAGTATTGATTATATAGACGCACACTTTCATGTCCCTATCCACTCCGTCTCCCACAAGATTCTCCGTTTCGCTTATAGCGACTATTTATTTTATCAATTCACATTTCTTCCTTTTGGCCTCAACATCTGCTCCTCGACTTTCATTCAAATTATGTATTGCGTTGTCTTCCTATTTCAGTCGATGTTATGTACAACGGCGGAAACATACCCGGAACTATATGATTAAGAATCAAATGGTAAGTTATATCCTACTCAAAGGTAGGAACGATCTTCTGTTTAGTGAAATGGGGAAAACCAGACCTGCGTCCATCTCAGAACTTTGTCCATCTGGGTATGGCGTTCTTGACGAACCGGAATTTGCTGCGGCTTCATTGTTTTCGAGTCACCAGAATCGTGGAAAACGTCGAGTCGGTTTCCAACAAGACTTGGATTTCAGCAAGATAGTTTTTGGAACTCATCGCATTTTCAATGCGAGAGCTGACCTGATCACGCTCTGTCTACTTTTATGCGCCTTTACAAATGACATCACTTCCACAGTTGTGTATATTTACAAGTCCCCTCGTTCAAGGCATTCTGTTCAAGAGCAAAATATGATCGTTGCAGCGTAAGTGGCGCAACGCAGGTTGGCTGACCATGGTAATCCCACTGAAAAAGCCCCATACGTTAATAACCTTATGTGTAATTGTTGTTCCCACCTGTTGTCCGACTTCACTACCAGGGTGCGGCACGTGGGAACCATGGAAGCAACTTCGGGACATCAACCGTCTCGAAATGAGGACTGTCGTCAAGGTTTTCACTTCTGGAAAAATCGATTCTGGGGTGAAACGGTTCAGATTATGATCGACAACTCGATATGATGACCTATCTCCTCACATAATAAGGGTTCACCAACTCACCTGACCACCGTGTCCTGATTTTGCAGTTTCTTTGTGCGACCGTTTCCATAGTGACGTCCAAGTCTCACACATTCTCGGCGGACTGGTTGTCTTGGAAGACAGTCTATTCAGAAGAGGTCAAATCCTTCACTGTGAATGGAATCTCAACGCATCGATCTTCAGCAGACCCGATAATCTGCCTTTTTCCGACGAAGTGGAATGAGAATTTTCCCACCTACGTATCTCCAGTCCAGGTCCTAAAGCTTGGGCTGTTGATGTGTTGTCAAGCAGTTGGAAGGGTTGTGTGCCTTTGCCTTCCCACCCACAGTGCTGATACCAACAATAATCCAGAAGTACCGGGGACGGAAGTGCGAATTGATTCTGATCGTTTCCAAAATAGAATCTGAAATGAGTTCTAACATAACGCAACTCACGTGAGCTCGAGCCCTTAGCCCACACTTCTCTAACGTTTCTACCTTGAATGGTTGCTGATCTCAACTTATCTTTGAAAGAGAGGGAGTTAATGACGAATCGTTGGTTACCGACGGACGGTAACCGGTTCTAGCTACAGAGCCTTATTGTATAAGTAGGACACTCTTAGCTGAACGGAAAATAGTTCGGGTCGATTGAAAGGGCACGTGGCTCATTTACCCTGCATACGAATACTAAATTTTTATCCGAGAATATTTACCCAATCACATTATTTTAAATCCCCCCCCCCCCGCCCCGTCATACGAGCATCCTCGTTATTATCAATCTCAACTAGAAACTTGCGACACTTGGTGCTATCAAGGGGAGGTAATGGGCAAGAGGTTATGTCCTTTGTCTATTAAAAAACGTTAAAATAAGGGGGTTTTCGACATCTAGTAGGGGTGGACTCGACGTCGTTTTATTTTGTCAGAAAGACTTCCACTAATAAGTCGCATGGTAAAAAGAAAAACGGTTGAATTCACTACGAGCTTTTCCAAACCTGAACCTGTCACATATTTTAGAAATCAAGATTCTGAAAACTTTGATCAGAAATCCTTGCGTCTTTCTTTGTGTATCTATTGCAGGAAGAAAGACCACGTTATTTACTATTGCTAAAAATTGAGAAACGACAAAGAATCAACACAGACCTACCCAAACTGTATTTAGTTCTAAAAGGTGAACGTCACGGTCATTCGTTGAAAACAATGCATTTGTTGGGTCAAACATATACCAGTGTTATTATGGAGAATTATCAACCATTGAAGTCGAACGGTGCTATATCACTATTGGTTGAATATACCAACCCAATGCGGGTTAATATTTGAAGAGTGAAAGGAGCTACTCAGAGTATTATAAGAATCCTTATGAGACAAAAACATACAGTCAGGTAGCTATTGGTTATGGATGAGAGTTAGCTACCACAATGTAGCTGCAAATTCGTGTAGACAGAACGCTCCTTTGGATAGTCATATAGGGATCAATACAGCTTATCACAATATCTTGAATCGCTTATTTAAAATAAAGAAGGGGTGTAAATATTCTATATCTTGTCACAATTCTTAAATGGTTAGAAACGAAAGCAGAAGATGAATCAGGCTCATTTTCAGCCTGTTCCTGCATTTGACGAAAGATTTAGCTGAAAATGGTTGAGTGTTTTGGTCATTTACATATGAACATATCAAAGAACCTATATTTGTTGACCATAGTCGGTGCGTTTACAAGATTTCCAGTAGCAATTCCTTTTGAGGAATATCAAATCTAAAACAATACTATAAGTTCTAATAAAATTGTATTATACACGGTTCTGCCATCTAAAATATGTTGACTTTGATCAATGGTCAAATCTTATATGTTTTAGTTAATTTAATGTCATCTGTTGTATTTTCCTCAACTTAAATCAAACGTGTCCTTACCAAAGCATTACACATGGAAAAGTAAATATATGTTTCAAATATATTTGTAAATATTGCTTTACGAATTTCATTGCAGATCGTAGTTTTTATCATTTAGCATTAGATTATTGAGAAAATAATATATTATATTAGAAGAAGATGGGTTGGGGCGGTTGATCTGGATTCATTTTTATGACAGATTAATTATTGCATCCCCGTGCATTACATTGCACAAACCAGTCATAAAGAAATACAAACATGCCCAAGTTGCATCTATGCATACATCGCAGGAAACAAATTGTAAACAGTGTGATAGTGAACAGAATGACCGATATCAAGGCCTCTGAAGCATCACCTGAAAACTACAATACTTTGCAAAAATGACTTCAATAATGACAAAAGACTTACACATTAGGAAAAACTACAAAATAAATAAGATATTTCAAAGTTTACTGACGACTTTACAGCTGGTGCGATAACGTTTGGAAACTAATTTGACCGCTAAAATTTATTTGCAAAAATAATTTTCACATATCTAGCCTGAAGATAGACAACAACAAAAACAAAATAATTATAATCTTCAAACAATGATTAAATCTAAACGCATGACCTACGATTAATATATTTTTTGCTTAGGTGACAAATGTAAGGCCGTGAAAGAGCAAATATCTATATAAATGAAACCAATGCTGAATTCGACAGCCCGAAAAGACATACAGTTTTGCAGTTAGTTAACAATAATGATTTAATACAAACACACACGCAAATGTATTATACTGCAAAGTCAAATGATTAAGAAACATTTAAAAGAGCTAGGATAAATGATTACATCTGATGTTTCTAAACCAAAACGGACACTAGCATAATGAAACAGACGTTTCCTCTCCTATGAGCATTAATATAGCCAAATATACAATCGAAATCCAAATCAAAATTTATAGTAGTTTGTGTTTCTGGTGTAAAGTGGATATTAACCCGACAAATGTTCGAGGTTTTGCATCCAACATTCTCTTCATTTACGCCATCAGATAGACCTCTATAAATATAATTCGCAATTTAGGAGCCGTTTTCCTCTTTCTATAATTTGAATCAATACTCCCTGAGTGAAAACTGCAGAGACCAGTGCCTTCATTAGCAAACGATGAGGAGCAAATCTTCTCAACAAAAAAAAAAAAAAAAAAAAACCCACAACAAAAATGAACAGAGAAAATGGAGCAGAAGAAAGCATAAATCCATTAGTTATTTGCATTTTTGCTTATCTGTACTTTTGTCCTTGCGATTACTACAATGTAATGGGATAATTATCAGCTAAATAGGTTGAGAGAGACTATGCGATGCAATCTAGCTATGACATTTTATTAGCAGTCCATAATTGCTCAGCGACGTTTCAAGAACAGATTGATAGGTTCCCCTAGTTAATGACTGGTGGCGACAAGATTATAACAACGAGTTCGACGGTTAGTTACGTTACATATCTTAATTTATTCTGTATTCAGCTCTTCCTCATTATTTCTGAAATGAGGCACAAAAAAGTCACTCGTGTGACTTAAAAAGATGCTTGAAAAGTCATTCGTGTATTCATGTATCAACTCCTGACCCATATGTTGAACTTGTGTACTGTTTACAACCAATCATTGCCACGAGATAGTAACATAACCAAATGCGCAATATGGACAATAGGTGATTTAACTCAGAGTGACCATTGTGTTGCAATATCGACGTGATTCTAGGAATCATATTCGTTAATAGTCAAGCGTCTTTGTATGCTTTTTAGGTTTATGTGGGATAAATGCCACTCGAATGTCTAATAAACAACAACGCTTTTGAAATTTAAATTCAGATAAATTAGATTGCTGTGCTCGTTCTCGAACATACTAAGCAACTTCGGTAGCAATAGCATATGCAATACGTGTTTGGTTATTACCGATGGCGATTTTGTTCATCAACATGTCGGTTTTAACTCCTCAAGCGCACATAATATCGCAAGTATGTTAACTGTTCTTGCACCTCTTGGTATTCCTATATTACTCTTACGTGCAAATTGTTTCGGTTATAGTGCTGTTATTGTATTAACAGCTATTGTTGTATTGGTGACTGATGTTGGAACAAGGTGATCGAGTGCAATTATCGGTCTCAATAATTAAGTTATGTCCGATTATCACATACCGAGCAGCATTTGCATCCAATAGTGTTGTGCGATTTGTTTCAGTTGAAGCACTAACGATATCATCATACAAACGAAACGAAATTCTCTAATCAAGTAGTCCATCAACGACGTCAATTGTTTTGTAATTGTATATTCTACCAGGATCAGAAACTGGTCGCTTTAATCGTAGTTGTTTTTTCTTTTTTTTTTTGCTTTTTTTGTTTCATTTATTTCTGAATCTATTGTATTTATTCCTGCATGTTTTATCTAGTTTGGTGTCTGTTTCATATATTTCTGAGCATGTTCGTGTCGGTCTGTGTTTATGAGAACGATAATATTCACTAACAGATCCAAGTGACCGGCAAATTGCATTACAACGCAGAGTTCATATTTTACAATCCATACCGCGTTGCGTTTCTTGCGCCTAATGCGACTGAGTTTTGATACATGCAAAATATATTCAATTGAAAAGTTCACATAGATGTGAATTTAAGTGTCTTAATAGTATTTTCAGGTTTGCGCAACCACCAGATAACACTCTCAGCGTTTGTATCTCCTCATTCGCATCATATGATAAAATTATATTAAGGTTAGGCGGATAGACAACTTTACACTGTCCATTACGTGAATGCATGGAATGTACGGTAAATAATGTTTAAAATCATGCTTTCGCAAACAAAAAGGACTGATCCGTTTTGAATCAACAAAATATATTCAAACGGTATATGTAAACTCATCCGCGAATGCGGATAAAATCCAGTACAAATTAAAATCAGTACAATGTAACTCGAATTATTCATCACTGAGAATTACAACTCGAGTATGGCCAGACTTTGTGCGCTTGCATGCAATAACAGCAAATGTCTTACAGTGTTGGTAACTATCCTCTTAGTTTGTCTTTGTTTCTTGTAGCAATATTTCTGAAAATTGTTTTTCCCTTTCTCCTCTTCTGCTTCATTATACAGCGTTTCTTAGATTATTTTGAATAGGAATTCTAGCTCGCATCTAATATAGCGGATGATTTAGTCAGCTTTACAGACTACATTTTGTCTTGCACATTAGTATATATATTTTTGAATTTGCCTGCTAATCAGCTTGGCCATGTTGTTTGCGTTCCACGTCGGGGATCATCAGTCGACGAATGTATCAGTATGTTACGATTATGTCTATAAGCGCATATAACATATATGCCTCAAAACGCATGTAACATATTTTGATCGAGTTTGTTGAAGTTATCTGATGCATTAAGACGAAACACCATTTTTTTAAAAAGTACATGGCTTACAATCCAGTAATCTGGGAAATTAACGGCATTTTTATGGACCACCATAATTTCCTTCAAAATATATTGATACTCAATCTGATATTGGCATCACACACACACACACACACACACACACACACACACACATATATATATTTTGTGTGTGTGTTTGTGTGTGTGTGCATGTGTCTGTGTTTGCCGCGGCAATTCTTTAATATGAAAGGCTGTCTAACAGTCCGAGCTTTCCTTTTTAATTATTTTTTTGGGAATTTTTGGAACGCTGCTAATTGTAAACCGTTTGATCTGAACTATTACGATGAAGGATCAGATGTCACTGTAAATCGCATATGCTTCAAGGATTATGCGTGTCACGTACCGGTAACTGAAATCGACTTTGCATAACCGACTTGAATTTCATGTTCATATTGCACCAGATTAGGCTATTAGGCTACCCTAAATGATAAAAAAGAAAGTGTCTGCGGGACTGGGGCTCCACTCGTTATTGCTATGGTTGATAGCACGACAATTTGGCTTTCGCAGCCATTGTCGATGTTAATACTGTAAATAAAAAATTCGCATTTTAGGTTAAGAAATGTTTAGAAAACCTGCAAGTGACATCTCATCGTAGGAAGTTAAAATCGGAAAAATACCATTTATGAAATTTTGCATATCTACAAACCCGTTTAATAATAAGCATGCGTAGTAAAGAAATATTAAATTTAGGTTTACTAGATATTGCCAGAGTGTGCAGTCGAAAATTGCAAAGTATTTTCCAATATTAGCAGAACAAACTTTGTTATATACGGCGCAGATATGAGCTTGATGCCGTATGCAGACTCTAGCTCAAGAACATGTATTCATTAGCACTTTCGTGATTTATAATCCACATGTTGCACATAATATATTACGTGCTTGCCAACATTACGCACAATTCATGGGTGGGGGTCTGTAAGTGTGACTTAGAGTTTTAACGTAGCTATAAAAAAAATTCAGTTTATAGTGATATCTAGCACTGGAACATCATGCCGCAGGCATATAGTATGATGAACCACCCAGTCACATTATCTTGACACCAGGCCGACCAGTCCTAACACTAACCTCTTAATGCTAAGCGCCAAGCGTGGTAGTTGTGAGTACCATTTGTGTAAGTCTTTGGTATGACTCGGCTGGGGATTGGATCTACGAACTCACGCAACCGAGGCGGACTCTCTAACCACTATGCAACCGGAGCGGTTATGGGTGGAGGGTCTAGAGCATGTGACGTATATGAAGAAATAGAATGCAAAGAAATGCAAAGTGGCCTAATGATACTACTCACTTATGAAAATCATAAGGCCACTGTTTAAACTCTTGCTGTATTATATGATTTTGTACATTAACAGATTCAAAACTGTTATGACTATCTTCTAATAAAATGTGGAACAAAAAGGTATTGACTTATTTCTAAAGCAATTTTTAAACTGTGTTCTAATACATAACGATAATTAAACAATCTACAAAACAAACTGCAACTATATATTGATATAATTCAGTCTCTAAAAATATGTGCATACATCTACTCATTTCTACTCAGTCTGGGGGAATTTGAAAGCTAAATGCTTATGCCAATTAAAAAGTAAATTCATCATAATTACTTCAAAGGTGCTGTTCATACGTGTCAAAATCCCCATAACATATTGATTATCCTTTACGACGATTCGATTACGTATGTTATAAATAGTCCATAGAGACAACTGCAAAGAGGAACCATATATATGTTTAATATAGGCGTTTATAGAAAGACTATACGGTGTTAAATCTCCAAGGTAGTAAAACTCAGTGAAATCGCTTTGCCGTTTTTTTTAAAAAGTATGCATACTTACTACCATGACCGGATAAGTATGTTTAGGTATTTTAGGTTTTAGTCTGTAGCAAACAGATAAGTTGATGCAGCAGATCAATGGATAGTGTCTTAGACATAATCAACCATCAAGTTGCAAATATAATTCTTGCAGGAAATGGCCGATGCAAATTTAACAAATATTATGTGAAAACTAATACGTGAGACAAATATGTATAACTTCCTCCAATTTCGATTTGAAAAGTATAAAATCATGGAGAAAGAAAGTTGATAATAAATATTGAATAAAGCTGGAATAAAATGTCACTGAACAAATCGAACTTTTAAATGTCGATTCAAGCACTTGTGTATTCTAGAACGTGAATTAAAGAAGTCAAATCCTGATTCAGATTTGATATGTCCCCATTCAGATGTGCAATGGATGTGATTATGAAAACGAAATTGGTTATAGTTTATTTTTATAGTAAATTACACGCATTAAAGAAACATTTTGTCCATTTTCTCTAATCAGGAAGACCTCTCTATTCGCAATTAGTAATGTATGGGTCATTTGCTTTTTTAATGATTAAGATCAATATTTCCGGAATTAAAACTGTGATGGTGAATCTCTTCAGTGGTATCTGATAAGGACTGATACTTCGAAAGATTGCAAAAGAGAGAGAAAAATAGATTAAGGGAGCATAAATCCACTAATTATTGAGATATTTATGACATCGTTACATCTTGTCGTTGTGATAAAGAAACACAAGTAAAACACTTAGACACAAGTAGTCCATTGGATAACTATCAAATAAATATAAAAACACCTTTTAAATGGTATAGATGTGCTCATAAATGCGCGATCTAGACAGGACCGTTAGGTTAGTGGTAAATATGAGCACATTGCACTGAATTTTGAATCAATATCTAAAGGTTTCCCTATCTTAGGTCACGTAGACAAGTAAATGCTACTACTGAATCATCGTTGCACTAGAACTTTGCCTACGTTTAATTTGTCGTACAATTTCTTAACTAAGTATGCATGCTGTTTTTGATCTGCATTGTCGTTAATGTCTTTATGTCACACATCCTTGGTAAGTGCTTTTAGCTGTTGAGTGACGATGATGTTAATTATGTTTGCTTTCATACATTCTATTAGCGTTTTCGTACAGGTTTAGCAATTAGTTTCTCTTAGACGTAGACAACATCTAGGTAATTGTTTTCTTATACAATGAATTTGAACACATTCTATAAAAATCGATCAAATAAGAAATCCAGATTATTTGAAGGACACAATCTCTCCATTTAGCTTCTCATGTGTGTATGTTTTCCTTGACTTGGAGTATTAAATCTTTTCTTGTTGACAAGAAATCATAATCGTGTAAATTTGCATTATCTATAAGTATGACGATCATTTAGGAAGTACCAGTAGATCGTGAATGTAGCGACATATCACATTTGAACAGCAATTGCTTCATAAACCATAAAGGCTTCAAATAAGAGTAACAATAGTTCCTATCTATTCTGTTTTACTAATACAAATAACTGTGGCTACATTTATACCTTAAATATGAAATGAAATGCAAGACCACAAGCTGATTATTACCAGTAGCTACTCGTTGAAATACTAAAACAGTTTCGTTTCCTTGGGCCTCTGTACATATTGATTTTAAATATTTGAATGCGATATTCTCGATCATCTTACCATGTTTCTTCTTTTGTGATTTCACTAGTATCTTTCCGTTGTATCAATATGTTGTAGTCTATATTTTCAGTGGTTTGCTGTTCTTTAGATTCAAATTGGGAGACATGCCAAATGTATTACCTATGTAAGCAATATTACCACCAACATAACAACATCATTATTTTAGGTTGCAAACACAACCAACAATTCTCTGATACTATAAACCAAATAGTAGAAGCATGTTCGAAGACGGCATCAAAAAGCATCTACATTATTAACATAGTATAGATTAATTTGGCAACAGCTTCAGGTGGAATGGTTACAACAACTGGTTGTTTTTAAATTAGAAGAATTGCAACAGGCCTTCTGGTTCGACTAGCGTTATGTAGTTTTGCTGCAAGTTTGGTATGGTGTGTAGCAAAATCTTTAAGCTACAATCTAGTGAGCAATTAACATAGAAAGTTGCGTTATTGGCAAACGCAAAGAAGGTTGATATAATATATATATATATATATATATATATATATATATATATATATATATATATATATATATATATATATATATATATATATATATATATATATATATATATATATATATATATATATATGACAAAATAGGGAAAGATTTCCGCACACACATGACGTTTTCTAATTGCGGAAGTAACAAGGCTGATTTAAAATATATATTTATTAGTTCTTGAAACGTTAACTGTTTAATTTCTGCAACATAAATGAAAAGAGCCATAAATACAGCTGGAAAACCATATAAATACGCGTATTTTATAAATATGTTTGACAACAGGGATGGCAAAGTATGAATTTTATTGCAGAACGTATCTTTTGTCATCGGTTATTATGATATCTCATACTATGAGAAACGCTATATTCTATTACAATAATAACAAAACTGAAACAAATGCTATATAAATTCATGGCGGTTGTATGACTGAAATGTCTACGATCAATGAGAGATGGAATGACTGATGCAAAAACTAGCCAAAATATAATCTTTTTGAGTGTTGAAACCACTGTTTAAAGTTATGGTCATTCATTGCAATTATAACGCTTACTACATAACAAATTGCAAATCCTAGTAGGTAGAATTGATTTCCTAGCCATCTCTGCAAGGAACTGTTTATTCGGAAACATTTTGTTAAATGTTCAAGCTTTAAAGGTATCTACCTTATTAGAGAAACACAAAACAACAATAATTAATGCAACGTAACGGGGCAAATTTCATGGAGTCGTTCTCTTTTTAATGTTCTTATTATAATTTTGTATAATATGTATTAAATACCACATACCAACATGTCCAAAGAAGAAACGTGCATGTTTTGAATATCGGCATTATAAGTGGAGAAATCAAGGTAATAAATTTCCACAGTAGTAAGCTCAGATAAATTATTTTTCAATGTCGTAGTTACCGAAAAAAAAAACCAAATAGTATAGCAGAGCTAGCTAGAAGGACAGATGACATCCAACAAAAGAACAAACTATGCGTGATTCAATTTGTATAAACATCAAGAAAATACAAACTGTCTAAGTTATTTAAATGTTAGTTGACGATAATACAGCTTGCATAAAAAATTGGAGATAAATTGGCCGCTAATGTCAATACTTAATTGAGTTACCGAACAATAAAACAAAATATTATAGCAGAGCTAGCCAGAAAGACAGATGACAACAAACAAAATGACTAAATATGTGTGATTCAGTTTATGATCAGATCTGAAATAATAACTTATGATTTATTTATTGCTACTTTGTGTGAGAAAAATAAGTCACTGACAGCTCAATACTAAATATCGCTATGAACGATCCCAACGCTCTAACTCGAGAAAAACAACAAAAAACCAAGAGATATACAGACCAAACGTTGCTTAACAACACTGATGTGGCGAAAGGCATAAGGGATTACAAATGATGCCCGTAACAAAATCAGACACTAGTATATATTTTCTCCATACCACGTTTATTTTCACGCTTATAAATAAACAAACATCTTCTCTCAAATCTGAATTTAAAGTGTTAAACATATGATCAAAGACAAATTCAGATTATATGACCTTTCCTATTTCGGAAGAGAAATGGATTTCTTGCACACAAACTTCCTAGCATCATTTTGCATGCATATTTGAACTTATCCAAGGAACAGTCACTTTTTTTCATGACTATTTACTAGTACTCTATAAATATAATTTGCATTGTATCCGCCATTCCATTGCATGAAAATATTTACTGTAGATAATTTGTTCGTCCACGGGTACAACAAATTGCTTCAAGAGTTAAATTTCACAGGATCAAGACGGATATGGTATATTTAATATTTCTGTCACGTTAACACAAATTACACTTTCGAAATCCGTACAGCAGAGTCCGTTGATTAAGTTTTGAAAAATATAAACGTTAATTTCAGCCAAATTCAAATTTTAAAATTTCTGTTTTAATTTGCTGCCCGAAGACTAGCCTTAAACTTTCATCCGAATTAGCCAAATACTGCATTTTCCGAACCGTTGGCGAATATTCAGATCTTCACTTAACACATACATGAAGAGATAAACAAAATTATAGTTCAATATAATACAAAACTTCTACTCTCCAAAGTACTAAGATATCGGATAGGTTCTGGAGTTAAGTGTAGATCGATGGATTATACAATTGGTATTTTTGAATTATAACACGATTGCGTTTAATGTTTTCCCTCAACATATTATATTCCCTTTCCTCGAGTGACAAACCTGACATTATCGTTCAATTAGGCCAATTATGTCCACCTTCGATACTGTCTTTCGGCACATTTGATGCATATAACTGAAATCGAGATAAGAGATAAGAAAATGTACGACCCATTTCCATAGACTTTTAATTAAGTAACCACGTATTTGATTGGTCAAGCTAGGGCAACAACTCTAACCATGTTATCTACTCAATATATGCTAAAAGACGCTAATTAGAGTAACATCAGGATGATGACTCAGTTGTTGAAAAAGAGGTGCTTACATTCCATATTAAGGAAGATAAAGATGCCTTATGATTTTAAGTTAAAACATATTAAATGATATAGTGATACAAAATGTAAAGGTCCGTTAGCATAATGGCTTGAATCATTGCCTGTCATGTAAACCTTATGTATTAAGCTGAGTTGTCATGTCAGTGAGCAACGTCTGTGCGCAAGTACATTTCCTATTGTTTGTGATATCACTCTCTTACAAAAGATATATGTGTATCATTAGAAACTCAAAACGAGCATGACCAGCACTTCAAGATGATAGTTTTGTACTAAAACATATATCCATATTGCCATATGACGCTCCTCACATGGACTAAGGCGAGAAAGAAATGGGTAGAATTACAAATAAGCTACTTAGCAGCTTTACTCACCAAATACAAACATATATTAATTTCTACTGATAACATTAATTACTACACATAGTCTACAAATATACCGCGCTCTCAAGGAATGAGACACAAAATATAGTTTGAAGACAGAAAGTGAAGCTGAATTCAGATTTGTATTTCCCGACGTGGATGAATGCAGACATGGGGACAGTTTTTGTAACAACAACGTAAAATGCTACAATACTCAAGGAAGTTTCAACTGCAATTGTTACGGAGGTTTCACTGGAACAAACTGTGAAACAGGTATTATTTTGTCTTCATGCAAACCAAGATGAGTTAGTTTGAAGTAGTTTCTGGTTAAAGAAAATACATTGCCGTTGAACCACAGACACATAAATATACAAATATATAAATAGACATACGTATTACAATTAGTTAAATCGTTATGAAACAGTTAATAAGGAAGACAATATTTCTGCTAGTTCTTTAATCAATTACATAGGCTTCATGTAAGAGAACCTAACGTTTCCTAGTTGTACCATTTAATTTATATCTTTGTGTTAACCATATATTTAGATTTTCCTTGACTTGTTTAGTATTATATTCGACCAAATGTATGCATTTGATAATGTAGGATGAGGAAGAAGGAAAAGTAAACTAATCTTTTAGCTCAACTGAAAAACAACAATTATATCGCTTAATGTGAGGAATAAAGTAATGTTTAGGATGGAAGTTTATTGCTAGTCTTACACGACATTTGCAAGGTATGTAAATTTGTATTAATTATCTATGGCAAAACCGCAGAAACTTATAAGATATTAGAAGAGACGTACATGTTGGTTTGTTTACAATATATCAATATCACAATCGAAACATCTTTTCCTTTTCCAGACGTGGATGAGTGCATGGGTAGTACGAATGGCTGTAGCGGACACGGAAGATGTATCAACACTTGGGGAAGTTTTATTTGCCAGTGCCATGATGGTTACACTGGACAAATATGCAACACAGGTATCAATGGTTATTATAACTTCTTAATGGATGCTCTTCCTGCCAAATTAAAATCAGATACAAACAAAAATTCCTAAAAGTAACGTGATGGATACATATAAATTGCGTTGTTCATAAATAATCAGCAAATTTAGCAAATAAATTTGGAATTGATTTATGACATTAAACGCTTCCAGACCAAGGTAACATTAAATGCAGAAATGTTTGGAATGTCGTTAAATTTCTTTGCAAATGTGCAGCAGTCCGCAATCATGGACTTGCCAAATTATTTCATAGATAGTTGTACACCTTTTGAAGGATTTTGATTGTTTTCCTTTCCCTGAAGTGTAATTTCCGTAATTAGGATGAACGAGACATCGTAGATGTGCAACAAATACGAAGGTACAAATATATGAATCATTAAGGAATAACAACAAATGTGTAAATGAGGCCAATACGAATGGGATAGACTTTCATTCACTTATAAATCAGAAAAAGACATGAAACAAGCGTTCTGACACAATTTCACTGCGCAAGAATAAAATAATTATAAAAGCCCTTAACATTAAGTATAATATCATAAAACAATAGGATTCCTATCAATATCAAAATGAACCAAGAAACAAATTTATAGAAAATAAATACTCTGTTTGAAATCAAATATTTTTGATACTTCCAAAATGAACAAAACTGACGTGATTCTACACAGTTCACCTAACACTAAATCTTAGTTTCGTTGTCCAAATCCGACTGTCCAATCGTCACCCACCCTATGAAAAAAAGAATATATCTTTATTACTCGGTTACATGTCCATTACAAGCGAAAATTATTTCTTCAAAATCAAACGCCTAGCATACGTGACACCAGCACCTTTACTGTCATGCCAAAAAAAGCAACACTACACAATAAATGCCCAGAATGCAAATGTATTTTCTTTTTTCATCAAACAAAGGATCCTAACTCACATAATGCAAATGATCTTTGGTAATATGGTTGACTAATCAGCAGCAAAATAACTTATTTTAATTTTGCACTGACTTAATTCCCACCCCACACCTGATCAGTAACGAAGAACCTTCCGTCATCTTTTATCAGTGACATATTTGTACTATTCATAAATTAAACCCTGGTCGCATAGTCCTTAGGAAGCTATACCAAACAATACATACAATGTACAATTTGTTACTACTTTATGTTCTTAAACTAAATAACAAAAAGACCGAAAACAAACGATTTCAACAAATAACTTATTTACCTTGAATGCAAATTGAAATTTATAAAGAACTTACTCTATTCTGAATCAATCTCAATTAGTCCTAAAAGGTCTAGCGCAAGTATAACGCTATAAATTACAACCAATGAATTCCAGAGAAATTCCGAATCCATTCCAATTTGGAATGTGTTTATGTGAGAATAATCTGATATAATGTTGACGTATGAATAGTGATGACACATTTCAATATCATAATCCAAAACGTCGTTGAAAACGTTAAAAATAAATTTAAAATTTTGATTTAGTCCAAAAATCAAAGATCACTTTGTAATTCCGATGAATATTTAAAATAAATACATGCTCACAAATGAAAACTCGGATAGCAAAAATTGATCGCAATAAGACTGAGGATAAGCTATGGAATAAGTAACTTTGTCTTTGAGTAACTTTATGTACGAAATAAAATATAATAAGAGCAACAGGTGGAGAGTCATTTTCCCATAAATTTTGTTTGCAAAATATTTTACGATTTAAACAAGGTTAGGTCTCTTACTAAACATTTAGTAAAGAACGTGTAAAAAAATCAGGAAGAACAGGTATTTCCTATGAATATTGTCCATGTCTTGACTAGGATCCAAGTAAACATGTTTACCTCCAAGTAGTAATCTTAATATATAATCTAAAATCACAAACAAATATTAGCTACGTAATATAATGCTTGCAAAAACGACATTATTCATGTCGGCAAGACATGGACGAAAGCAAAGACACAATACAGATTAAATATGCATACCATATTATAATGCCCTTTCTTCTAAGTCTGTAAATGCAATAACCAAATATCAAAGTTAATAATTGTCATCACAGTGACAACTATAGGCATCATGCACTCAGCTATTGTTAAATGGAAGGAAGATATATATCGATAACAAGTAGTGAACTTTCTCTTGAGCAATGCAGTTATTAATAAAATGCCAAAGACATATAAGGACAATAATTATACTGAAAAAAGTAGATATAATAATTTGAATCAATAAATCCACACAAATTAAAAACTGAACACAAACTGAGCCCGGGATGCTAACACAAGAAAGAATAATCTTACACATCATCTGAATCTTTGTAACCAATACTTAAAACTAAATATGACTAGGATACGACCCAAATCATAATGAATGCAATGAATACTTGTCGAGTAATGCAAACATCACAATCGCTGGGACAAAAACTTTCAATTCGACGGTTTTAATAAAATGTGCTAAGGGATACCAATCATTTGAAGACACAGGTCTGCGTTGCCTTGAGTCTAGATTATGGAACGGATCTCTTGGACGTTGCACTGGTAAATACAGTCTTTTATCCATGATGGGTAGTTTAAAATGTTGACAAGTTATTATATAACAGTAGTGATAAGTTCATATGTCTTCCTAAATTTGTATCTGCGTGAACTTTATTGTATTTCGATATGTCACATTATCACATTAAACATCGTAGAATAGGTTTATCGCAAACTGTTTCCTACGTTCAGACTATTACCGCAATAGTTAACTAGCGTTTTTATAATTCCTGTTAAGGTTTCTATCTATGATTCATATGTAGCATGGACACTTGTCATATATATGTGTTCAGTGTTTGGGAATTTGCCATTCTTACCCCCGTCTTGGATCATGTGAAGGTTATCCTGTTGTTATTGAGGGTGTTTTATATAAGTAGTATGTGCAGGGTTTGATACCTCATTCCAGCAGGAACATCATCAAATATGGTTAGTTGTCACATATTCATAGTTGGTCGATTTAGTAGGATTTCACATCTAGAGCAGGCTATCTGTGAGGCGTTGATTGTATACAAGGCATTATATATGCACAGCAGCAGACATATCTGTATTTATATACAGAAAGGTACATCCATGCATGGATACATACATACTATTATTGATACATACATTCATACATACATACATACATACATACATACATATATACATACGTAGGTACATACATACATACATACGTACGTACATACATACATACATACATACATACATACATACATACATACATACATGCATACATATATACATACATACATAAAAACAAATACATACATAACTAACTACCTAACTATCTATATACCTTTCTACCTACCTACCTACGTACCTACCTAGACACATACATACATACATACATACATACATACAGACATTTATAGGTCATTTAGTGAATATTGTTTACAATTATTGTACCTATTATGTTCTTTTTCCTCCTGTGACATACCTGACATTATCGTTCAATTAGGCTATTTATGTCCACCTTCAATGTTGTGTTTCGCCACCTTTGATGCATATAATTGAAATCGAGATAAGAGATAGGAAAATATATAACCCATTTCATTAGCATTTTAAATATGTATCCACGTGTTTGATTGGTCAAGCGAAGGCCGCAGCTCAATCCATATTATCTACTCAATATATGGTACAGGAAGCAAGTTAGGGCTAACACCAGACTGATGACTCAGTTGTTGAAAACTAGTTGTGTACAATCCATATTAAGGAAGATATAGATGCCTTATGATTTTAAGTTAAAAACTTGTATTTTATAAGGAAATAATGATACAAAATGTAAAAGTCCGTTAGCATAATGTCTTGAATCATTGCATGTCATGTAAACCGATTATATTAAGCCGAGCTATCATGTCACTGAGCAACGTCTGTGCACAACTACATTTCCTATAGTTTGTGATATCACTCTCTTACAAAAAATATATGTGTGATCATTAGAAACTCAAAACGAGCATGACTAGCACTTCATGATGACATTTTTGTGCTAAAATATATATCCATATTGCCACAAAGATAGCTGAGTATGTGTGTTTGGGACAAAATGTCAATCACTCCTTACCCTTATGACGTTCCTCACATGCATTAAAGCGAGAAAGAAATGAGTAGAAGTACAAATATGCAACTTAGCAGCTTTACTCACCAAATGTATATTAATTTCTACTGATAACATTAATTACTACCTATACTTTACAAATATACGGCACTCTAAATGAATAAGACACAAAATATAGTTTGAAGACAGAAAGTGAAGCTGAATTCAGATTTGTTTTTTCCAGATGTGGATGAATGCACATATGGAGACAGTTTTTGTAACAACAACGGAAAATGCTATAATTCTCAAGGAAGTTTCGACTGCAATTGCTATGGAGGTTTCACTGGAACAAACTGTGAAACAGGTATTATTTTGTCTTCATGCAAACCAAGTTGACTGAGCTTGAAGTAGTTTCTGGTTAACGAAACTACATCACCGTTGAATTACAGACACATAAATATACAAATATATAAATAGACATATGTATTACAATTAATTAAATCGTTATGAAACAGTTCATAAGGAAGACAATATTTCTGCTAGTTCTTTAATCAATTGCATAGGCTTCATGTAAGAGAACTTAAGGTATCACCTCTCATTTGACCTACATGTTATTAGTGAAGAAATTTAGAGCTACATATATTTACATAATTATCATTCCTTGATTATATTGAACTACATGTGATATCCTTGAAGTAATAAACTACAGCAACCTTGCTCAGAAACCTACGAGAATATCTGAGGTAGTCAAAATGACTTTTGGAATTTAAAAATATTGAGAAAAATATGTCATACTAGAAATAATATATCTAAGAAACGTTTCATTGTTATTTTGCATTATTTTGTTTAACGTTTCCTAGTTGTACCATTTAATTTATATCTTTCTGTTATTCATAGTTTTAGATTTTCTTTGACTTGTTTAGTATTATATTCGTCCAAATCCATGTATTTGATAATGTAAGACGAGGGAAAAGGTAAATTAAATTAATCTTCTAGCTCAACTGAAACAAAACAATTATATCGCTTAATCTGAAGAATAAAGTAATGTTTAGGATGGAAGTGTATTGCTAGCCTTACACGACATTTGCAAGGTATGTAAATTTGTATTAATTATCTATGGTACAACCGCAGATATTTATAAAATATTAGAAGAGACACACAGGATGGTTTGTTTACAATATATCAATATCACAATCGAAACATCTTTTTCGTTTTCCAGACGTGGATGAGTGCAACGGTAGTACGAATGTCTGTAGCGGACGCGGAAGATGTAGCAACACTTTGGGAAGTTTTATTTGCCAGTGCCATGATGGTTACACTGGACAAATATGCAACACAGGTATCAATGGTTATTATAACTTCTTAATGGATGCTCTTCCTGCCAAATTAAAATCAGATACAAACAAAAATTCCTAAAAGTAACGATGGATACATATAAATTGTGTTGTTCATAAATAATCAGCAAATTCAGCAAATAAATTTGGAAATGATTTATGACATTAAACGCTTCCAGACCAAGGTAACATTAAATGCAGAAATGTTTGGAATGTCGTTAAATTTCTTTGCAAATGCGCAGCAGTCCGCAATCATGGACTTGCCAAATTATTTCATAGATAGTTGTACACATTTTGAAGGATTTTGATTGTTTTCCTTTCCCTAGAGTGTAATTTCCGTAATTAGGATGAACGAGACATCGTAGATGTGCAACAAATGCTAAGGTACAAAAATAGGAATCATTAAGGAATAACAACAAATGTGTAAATGAGGCCAATACGAATTAGATTGACTTTCATTCACTTATAAATCAGAAAAAGACATGAAACAAGCGTTCTGACACAATTTCACTGCGCAAGAATAAAATAATTATCAAAGCCCTTAACATTAAGTATAATATGAAAAGACAATAGGATTCCTATCAATATCAAAATGAACCAAGAAACAAATTTATAGAAAATAAATACTCTGTTTGAAATCAAATATTTGTGATACTTCCAAAATGAACAAAACTGACGTGATTCTACACAGTTCACCTAACACTAAATCCTAGTTTCGTTGTCCAAATCCGACTGTACAATCGTCACCCAACCCATACAAAAAAAAAACAAAGAATAAATCTTTATTACTCGGTTACATGTCCATTACACAAGCGAAAATTAATTCTTCAAAATCAAACGCCTAGCATACGTGACACCAGCACCTTTACTGTCATGCCAAGAAAAAGCAACACTGCACCATAAATGACCACAATGCAATTGTATTTTCTTTTTTCATCAATCAAAGGATCCTAACACACATAATGCAAATGATGTTTGGTATTATGGTTGATTAATCAGCAGCAAAATAACTTATTTTAATTTTGCACTGACTTAATTCCCACCCCACACCTGATCAGTAACGAAGAACCTTCCGTCATCTTTTATCAGTGACATGTTTGTATTATTCATAAATTAGACCCTGGTCGCATAGTCCTTAGGACGCTATACTAAACAATACATACAATGTACAATTTGTTACTACTTTATGTTCTTAAACTAAATAACAAAAAGACCGAAAACAAGCGATTTCAGCAAATAACTTATTTACCTTGAATGCAAATTGAAATTTATAAAGAACTTACTCTATTCTGAATCAATCTCAATTAGTCCTAAAAGGTCTAGCGCATGTATAACGCTATAAATTACAACCAATGAATTCCAGAGAATTTCCGAATCCATTCCAATTTGGAATGTGTTTATGTGAGAATAATCTGATATAATGTTGACGTATGAATAGTGATGACGTTTTTCAATATCATAATCCAAAACGTCCTTGAATACGTTAAAAATAAATTTAAAACTTTGATTAATTCCAAAAATCAAAGATCACTTTGTAATTCCAATGAATATTTAAAATAAATACATGCTCACAAATGAAAACTCGGATAGCAAAAATTGATCGCAATAAGACTGAGGATAAGCTATGGAATAAGTAACTTTGTCTTTGAGTAACTTTATATACAAAATAAAATATAATAAGAGCAACAGGTGGAGAGTCATTTTCACATAAAATTTGTTTGCAAAATATCTTACGATTTAAACAAGGTTAGGTCTCTTACTAAACATTTAGTAAAGAACGTGTAAAAAAATCAGGAAGAGCAGGTATTTCCCATGAATATTAGATATGTCCTGACTCGGATCCAAGTAAACATGTTTACCTCCAAGTAGTAATCTTAATATATAATCTAAAATCACAAACAAATAATAGCTATCTAACATAATGCTTGCAAAAACGGCATTATTTATGTAGGCAAGACAGTGACGAAATCCAAGACATAATACAGATTAAATATGCATACCATATTATAATGCCCTTTCTTCTAAGTCTGTAAATGCAATAACCAAATATCAAAGTTAATAATTGTCATCACAGTGACAACTATAGGCATCATGCACTCAGCTATTGTTAAATGGAAGGAAGATATATATCGATAACAAGTAGTGAACTTTCTCTTGAGCAATGCAGTTATTAATAAAATGCCAAAGACATATAAGGACAATAATTATACTGAAAAAAGTAGATATAATAATTTGAATCAATAAATCCACACAAATTAAAAACTGAACACAAACTGAGCCCGGGATGCTAACACAAGAAAGAATAATCTTACACATCATCTGAATCTTTGTAACCAATACTTAAAACTAAATATGACTAGGATACGACCCAAATCATAATGAATGCAATGAATACCTGTCGAGTAATGCAAACATCACAATCGCTGGGACAAAAACTTTCAATTCGACGGTTTTAATAAAATGTGCTAAGGGATACCAATCATTTGAAGACACAGGTCTGCGTTGCCTTGAGTCTGGATTATGGAACGGATCTCTTGGACGTTGCACTGGTAAATACAGTCTTTTATCCATGATGGGTAGTTTAAAATGTTGACAAGTTATTATATAACAGTAGTGATAAGTTCATATGTCTTCCTAAATTTGTATCTGCGTGAACTTTATTGTATTTCGATATGTCACATTATCACATTAAACATCGTAGAATAGGTTTATCGCAAACTGTTTCCTACGTTCAGACTATTACCGCAATAGTTAACTAGCGTTTTTATAGTTCCTGTTAAGGTTTCTATCTATGATTCATATGTAGCATGGGCACTTGTCATATATATGTGTTCAGTGTTTGGGAATTTGCCATTCTTACCCCCGTCTTGGATCATGTGAAGGTTATCCTGTTGTTATTGAGGGTGTTTTATACAAATAGTATGTGCAGGGTTTGATATCTCATTCCAGCAGGAACATCATCAAATATGGTTAGTTGTCACATATTCATAGTTGGTCGATTTAGTAGGATTTCACATCTAGAGCAGGCTATCTGTGAGGCGTTGATTGTATACAAGGCATTATATATGCACAGCAGCAGACATATCTGTATTTATATACAGAAAGGTACATCCATGCATGGATACATACATACTATTATTGATACATACATTCATACATACATACATACATACATACATACATACATACATATATACATACGTAGGTACATACATACATACATACGTACGTACATACATACATACATACATACATACATACATACATACATGCATACATACATGCATACATATATACATACATACATAAAAACAAATACATACATAACTAACTACCTAACTATCTATATACCTTTCTACCTACCTACCTACGTACCTACCTAGACACATACATACATACATACATACAGACATTTATAGGTCATTTAGTGAATATTGTTTACAATTATTGTACCTATTATGTTCTTTTTCCTCCTGTGACATACCTGACATTATCGTTCAATTAGGCTATTTATGTCCACCTTCAATGTTGTGTTTCGCCACCTTTGATGCATATAATTGAAATCGAGATAAGAGATAGGAAAATATATAACCCATTTCATTAGCATTTTAAATATGTATCCACGTGTTTGATTGGTCAAGCGAAGGCCGCAGCTCAATCCATATTATCTACTCAATATATGGTACAGGAAGCAAGTTAGGGCTAACACCAGACTGATGACTCAGTTGTTGAAAACTAGTTGTGTACAATCCATATTAAGGAAGATATAGATGCCTTATGATTTTAAGTTAAAAACTTGTATTTTATAAGGAAATAATGATACAAAATGTAAAAGTCCGTTAGCATAATGTCTTGAATCATTGCATGTCATGTAAACCGATTATATTAAGCCGAGCTATCATGTCACTGAGCAACGTCTGTGCACAACTACATTTCCTATAGTTTGTGATATCACTCTCTTACAAAAAATATATGTGTGATCATTAGAAACTCAAAACGAGCATGACTAGCACTTCATGATGACATTTTTGTGCTAAAATATATATCCATATTGCCACAAAGATAGCTGAGTATGTGTGTTTGGGACAAAATGTCAATCACTCCTTACCCTTATGACGTTCCTCACATGCATTAAAGCGAGAAAGAAATGAATAGAAGTACAAATATGCAACTTAGCAGCTTTACTCACCAAATGCAAAAGTATATTAATTTCTACTGATAACATTAATTACTACCTATACTTTACAAATATACGGCACTCTAAATGAATAAGACACAAAATATAGTTTGAAGACAGAAAGTGAAGCTGAATTCAGATTTGTTTTTTCCAGATGTGGATGAATGCACATATGGAGACAGTTTTTGTAACAACAACGGAAAATGCTATAATTCTCAAGGAAGTTTCGACTGCAATTGCTATGGAGGTTTCACTGGAACAAACTGTGAAACAGGTATTATTTTGTCTTCATGCAAACCAAGTTGACTGAGCTTGAAGTAGTTTCTGGTTAACGAAACTACATCACCGTTGAATTACAGACACATAAATATACAAATATATAAATAGACATATGTATTACAATTAATTAAATCGTTATGAAACAGTTCATAAGGAAGACAATATTTCTGCTAGTTCTTTAATCAATTGCATAGGCTTCATGTAAGAGAACTTAAGGTATCACCTCTCATTTGACCTACATGTTATTAGTGAAGAAATTTAGAGCTACATATATTTACATAATTATCATTCCTTGATTATATTGAACTACATGTGATATCCTTGAAGTAATAAACTACAGCAACCTTGCTCAGAAACCTACGAGAATATCTGAGGTAGTCAAAATGACTTTTGGAATTTAAAAATATTGAGAAAAATATGTCATACTAGAAATAATATATCTAAGAAACGTTTCATTGTTATTTTGCATTATTTTGTTTAACGTTTCCTAGTTGTACCATTTAATTTATATCTTTGTGTTATTCATATTTTTAGGTTTTCTTTGATTTGTTTAGTATTATATTCGACCAAATCCATGTATTTGATCATGTAGGACGAGGAAGAAGGTAAATTAAATTAATCTTCTAGCTCAACTGAAACAAAACAATTATATCGCTTAATCTGAAGAATAAAGTAATGTTTAGGATGGAAGTGTATTGCTAGCCTTACACGACATTTGCAAGGTATGTAAATTTGTATTAATTATCTATAGTAAAACCGCAGATATTTATACAATATTAGAAGAGACACACAGGATGGTTTGTTTACAATATATCAATATCACAATCGAAACATCTTTTTCGTTTTCCAGACGTGAATGAGTGTAACGGTAGTACGAATGTCTGTAGCGGACGCGGAAGATGTAGCAACACTTTGGGAAGTTTTATTTGCCAGTGCCATGATGGTTACACTGGACAAATATGCAACACAGGTATGAAGGATTTTGATTGTTTTCCTTTCCCTGAAGTGTAATTTCCGTAATTAGGATGAACGAGACATCGTAGATGTGCAACAAATGCTAAGGTACAAAAATAGGAATCATTAAGGAATAACAACAAATGTGTAAATGAGGCCAATACGAATGGGATAGACTTTCATTCACTTATAAATCAGAAAAAGACATGAAAGAAGCGTTCTGACACAATTTCACTGCGCAAGAATAAAATAATTATAAAAGCCCTTAACATTAAGTATAATATGAAACGACAATAGGATTCCTATCAATATCAAAATGAACCAAGAAACAAATTTATAGAAAATAAATACTCTGTTTGAAATCAAATATTTGTGATACTTCCAAAATGAACAATAACTGACGTGATTCTACACAGTTCACCTAACACTAAATCTTAGTTTCGTTGTCCAAATCCGACTGTACAATCGTCACCCAACCCATACAAAAAAAACAAAACAAAGAATAAATCTTTATTACTCGGTTACATGTCCATTACAATTAATTAAATCGTTATGAAACAGTTCATAAGGAAGACAATATTTCTGCTAGTTCTTTAATCAATTACATAGGCTTCATGTGAGAGAACTTAAGGTATCACCTCTTATTTGACCTGTGAAGAAATTTAGAGCTACATATATTTACATAATTATCATTCCTTGATTATATTGAATTACAGGTGATATCCTTGAAGTAATAAACTACAGCAATCATGCTCAGAATCCGACGAGAATATCTAAAGTAGTCGAGATGACTTGTGGAATTTAAAAATATTGAGACAAATATGTCATACTAGAAATAATATATCTAAGAAACGTTTCATTATTATTTTGAATTATTTTTGTTTAACGTTTCCTAGTTGTACCATTTAATTTATATCGTTGTGTTTTTCAAATGTTTAGATTTTCTTTGACTTGTTTAATTTTATATTCGACCAAATAGATGTGTTTGATAATGTAAGATGAGGAAGAAGGTAAATTAAATTAATCTTGTAGCTCAACTGAAACGTACGTACATACATACATACATACATACATACATACATACATACATACATACATACATACATACATGCATGCATGCATACATACATACATACATACATACATACATACATACATACATACATACATACATACATACATACATACAGTACGAACATGATGAAATATGGATAGTTTTCACATATCCATATTTGGTCGGTCTAGTAGGATTTTACATTCTGTGCAGGCTTTGTGTGACGCGTTGATTTTATACAATGCAAACACAGCGGCCGACATATCTTCTTTAAGACAGAAATTGATTGATTGATTGTTATTGTTTCGGCGCATCAGCACTGTTAGGTTATTTAGCACTATACAAAATGTTATATGTATATTATATAAAAGAGATAAAAGGTTTTATATCGACCAGCGATATGAAATCCAAATAGTTGAAAGTAGAACGATAAGATGGTTAATGGCAATATATAAAGCTTAGCGATCAACGGGGAATGTAAATGGTATATGTTAATAAAAACAAATGAGAAGTTGTTGAAAATTAAAGACGGTAAACACATTGCATAGAAATTCTCAGAGTGAATGCATACAAGTTAGAGATTAGAGTAAATGTTCACTGCTTTCAGGAATTCTATAATACAAGTAATGTTTATTGTATCCAAAAATTCCTTCATGTCATGCACATTGTAATACTGATCGCGGGTAGATTGTAGATTGAAACACTCTATCGTCAAGTGTTTAACAGTGAATGGTTCATTGCAAGAAATGCACTCTGGTGGGTCTTTGCCTTTTAGCATATGGCGGTGGGTTATATGCATAGGACAATTCTAATTTTTGCAATGACTACCTCCTCCCTACGCATGGTTCTGTAGGAAGGAGTCCATTCTCATATGGTTGGCTTGATGGCGTGAAGTTTATTATTCACTGCATCATACCGTGATGCCTGCCACATCTGAAGTAATGTCTCTTTGATGCTAAGTTTAAAATCATCATGCGGTATTTTAATATCAGATGATTTTTGAGTTAGGGCCATTTTAACAGCGTGATCTGCTTTTTCATTACTTTTAATATCAACACAGCTGGGTAACCAACCGTATACGATATTGTGGGAGGTACTCAGCTTAGTATTTGTCACGAAACTCCTGGTCAACAATGGGTTCTCCAGTTTTCTATTGTGTAGTGACTGAAGTACTGATAGGGAGTCGGAGAAGTGATGCTATTTAAAATAAATTTGTTTTCGATGTATTGCAGAGCAAGGTCTATTGCTCTGATTTCGGTAGAAAAAAGTGATGTGCTATTTGGTAAGCGAACTTGTGTTGTGCGTTATCCACTAACGAAGTCTGCAGCAGCCTATTTCTCATCCTTTGATCCACCAGTACAAATTCTTGTGTAGTTTTTAAATTCGGTGAGGAGTTCATGATAAGAGTTGTAGAGGATGGAAGGGTTTGTCTCGGATTGTTTTCATCGTGTAGCGTAAAAAGTACTTTTGGTTGTTTACATAGCCAGGGAGGTGTTTCGGAGATGGGCTTTTTCTGAATTTTAGAAAGATCAATTTTTCTACTGTCAAGGCTGGATGATATTCTAATGCCAAAGGACGGTATGGCGTTGGATTTATTGTCGAATAAGGTTTTGTATTGTGGTTGAAAAACAGCCAAAAAAGCAGGGTAGAGGGTTTGATCTTAATTTGGGAGCATACTGGGCGGAAAACATTTCTCTACGATGTAATAAAGGTTGTTCGTTTGCTTCAGCGAGAAAGCTTTCACAGGGTGATGTCTTAAACGTTACCAGAGTGAGTCGTATTTCTTGATTATGAATTAGATTAAGCATTTTCAGATATGACTTTCTGGCTGAGCCATAAAAAAACGCAACCGTAGCCTAGCATGGATATAATACACGTTCTATACACATTAAGGATGACTGGTCTAACAGCAGCATAGTCACTGTGAGCTACTAATTTAAGTAGATCTAAAGATTTCAGGTATTTAGCTTTCAAGTTCTTTCGGTGTGGAATAAAAGTCAATTTTCTGTCGAAGATAATACATAAAACTTCGTTTCCTCAACAACTGAAATAGGTGTTCCGTCCAGCGTGAGTTAGGTTCATCATGATATCTTCGTAACTGACAAAAATGCATACATACCCTTTTTGATTTAGAGAATTTGAAACCGTTAGAACTAGCCCAATTTTGAATCTTCTTTATACTGTGTTGGAGTTGTCTTTCAATTGTATGCATGTGTTTTGATCGATAACACATTAGAAAATCATCAACGTATAACGAGCAATCTACACCAGGAGCAAAATACTTGGTGGCGCTATTAATTTTGATGCTGAAATGCGTCGCAGATAAAATATTGCCCTGGAGCACACCCATCTCTTGCTCGTGCAAATCTGAGAGGGTAGAGCCCAGTCGTACCTTGAATTCTCCGTATGAGAGAAAGTTTGGTATGAAAGAGGGCAGACGGCCTTTTAGACCCAGATCGTGCAGGTCATTTAGTATCCCGTACTTCCATGTCGAGCCATAAGCCTCTTCTAAATAAAAAACCCGCTAATAAATGTTCCTTCTTGATACATGCGTCGCGAATAAATATTTCAAGTCTGAGTGAATGATCATTGGTGCTACGGCCATAATGAAATGAAATATTAAATTGTTAGTTTCCAGTTACAATACAATCGAACAACTGATCATTCGTTCCATTGTTTTGCACACGCTGTTCGTCAGAGCTATGGGTCGATACCTGTTAGGATCTGTGCTATCTTTAACTGGTGTTACTGTTGCTTCTTTCTAAATTTTGGTACATTACCAGTAATCCATAAATCATTGAAGATTTCCAGATGAACTGTTAATGAGGTTCTGGAAGGTGTTTCAAAAACTGGTAATGTTTTTCGTCAGGCCCAGCGGATGTATCATGAGCTTTATTCAGATATTCCATCAGCTCAAACAGTGAAAACGGTTGATTATAACTTTCTGAGTTATTCGATGTGAATTTCGACTGTGTATTTTCTTTTTGAGTTTTTAATCTTCTGAAGGCTTCTGAATAATTAGACGATGTGGAAGTTTTAGAGAAACTACCAGCAAGTATATTAACTATGTCAAGTTTGGAACTTAAATTCTTGTTGTTTAGTTTGAGATGTCTTAAGGAATTGTGTTTCCCCTTTCCATTTATTTTGCGGATCGTATCCGTAACTTTCTTTATAGAGGAAAGAGAATTTAAAGTTGAAACATATTTTTTCCATGATGCTCTTTTACTTTCTTTAATCGTGCGGCGGGTTTTGGCCAGAACAATACGGTACTTAGATAAATGTTCGGGCGTTGGACGATTATCAATTTGTTTCAATGTTTCTAGGCTTTGTCTACTGGCCTCTTTACATTCGTTTGTGAATCACGGTTTTGGGGTTCTTTTATAGTTCGATGAGGACTTGGGAATATGTTCTTCTGCAACCTCGATTAAAACAGAAATAAAATATTGAAAAGGGTTTTTGTCGCCTAAAACGATATCCCTGTTAAGCCTATTGTAACGACGATGTTCCTAAGAGAGATTGGAAAGTGATCACTGCTGTGAAGGTCATCATCGACCTTACATTCATAGTTCAAAAGCAGCGATGGAGAACAAATTGTCAAATCGATACACGTGTATGTACCCGTTCCTGGGTGTAAATATGTCGGTGATTTATGTTAAATAGACACAATCGTGTCTAGAAATGAAATCTTCTATTTTGTGGCCTCTGTGACTTGTGTGATTTGGTCCCCATAAAATGTTATTGGCATTAAAATCCTCGAGTAAAACAATTGGAGCGGGTAGTTGTTGAACAAGATTGTCTAATTTGTTTGGTACTAGTTTGGTGTTTGGTGTTAAGTAAATATAACGAAAGGTAATTGCTCGATGTAGATTGACGCTTATAGCAATGGCTTGCAAATTTGTGTTTAAATCAATGACACTATGAGGGGTTCTATTGTTCACAACAACAGAAACTCCTCCTGAGGCCCTGTCACAATTTTAGAGTAGGTTTATATAGAGAAAAGTACATCCAATCACACATACATACATACATACATACATACATACATACATACATACATACATACATACATACATACATACATACATACATGCATGCATGCATGCATGCATACATACATACATACATACATACATACATACATACATACATACATACATACATACAAACATATATACACAAACATACATGCATTCCTGCATACATACGTAGGTTTAGTTAGTGCATTTTATTTTACAATTATAAAGTTTTGCTTGGAAGATGGTACCATCTTTATTTGTATAGATCTAATACGGTATCCTTCGCAGTCCACGCGCATATTTTCCAGAAAAAGAATCAACCTTTCGTCAATGAAACTTCCATTGTCTTAATTTTATTTCGTGAGTATTATTTAGCAGTGATTCATTACAAATCATGTAATTTGACTGAATCATGAGGGAAAATATACACACAAGAAGAGCATTATTGCATGTTGCTTATATACCGCACATGATATTTTGTACAATAGGAATATAAGGATAGAAACCATCTGTAAACCCTCTCTGCTGTATAAGAAGCCATTTCATGGAATCTGAAATATAGAACCAACCATTTTGATATCGCAGCGATAGGAGGACATCTGTTCAATACATTACTATAATCATCTTGACTATTTAATATCATGTATAATCCTAAGCACGATTCAAAATGAATTCATCTCTTTATTAAAGGATATTCGTGCATAACCCGCTTAACACTAATGGCTCTAAGCAATATGAAGCACAAGGAAGCGATAAGAGGAATATGATCTGTGTTCTGTGGTCTGATTAACATACATATTAATTTTCTGACCATGAAAAGCAATTCGCCAATTTATGTGCTACTTAAAAAATTAAATGTGGACAGGTCCTTCTTTGGATTTTACAAACACTACAAGACGTTCATCGTTAGATATGATACAATTGTGTTCTGATCTTGATGGTCAGGCGTGATGGCATATGGAATATTGTGCTTCGTGAATTATTACCAATTATATGATCATGATAAAGCAGTTAGCTCTACATCAGTTTCTTGCGTCTTTGTTTATCTTCCCATCGATATTAATCGTTCTACTGGTGATTGTCCAATGAAACACTTGGCGTAGATGCCTTTGAAACAAAAATTCAGAAAGAAATAAGTTTTCATGATTGGCGTGTAGAAGCTTTGAATTTTACTTCACTGAGGTTTTGTAAGCATACTATAATGTTTGAATAGATACCCTACCTCAACACGATAAATTGAGAAGCAAAGTGTATGCTTGTTATCAATTTCGTGTCTTTAGAATTTATGGTAGCGATGACAGTTAAAGTTTTATTATTTTCAAGTGCCAGATGCATGGAGTGTTCAAATTAAAATTTTGTTAATGACATTTCGTGCATACTGATACATTGTATTGTAAATTTCCCATTAGCTTATATTCGTAAATCACTACCGCATCGTGGAATCAATCAATTTTATTCTTAGTATTCATCATATGCCATTTTATACTGATTGAGGGGAGAGTTATCACATGAGTCTTTTATATGCTTGCCTTTTTCGTAAAGGCTATACATGTGACTTCTAAGTATTTTAGTACAATGATTCATATGATAAGGCAAGCCGTAAAAGAAAAAGAAAGGTTTGGGTCAAAAAGTAAACACAGCAGAGCCATTATCAGTGAATGAATAAGGAAGAGGACGTGCAGCGCAGGGCCACTGTTGTTTGTTTTGTCCTTTTTCGATTGATTCCTGTTCCCTTTACTACAGATGACCCATATTGCCGAAGTTTTATTAGAATGCATATTTCGTCCAAATATTTATGTTACAAACTTTGGGGATACTCGTATATTTGTTTTAAACATTTTGTAAAAATTTCAATACAATTATGTAAACTATGGCATCGTACAAAGAATTGTCTTTCTGTAAAGCTGTATTGGCCACAAAGATCGTATTTGCCAAAATTGCTATTTTATTTGATAATGTACGGGAAGTAATTGCACAAATCAAAAAAGCAAACCTTCTAATGAACAGGCTCCCTTATTTCGAGCAGCATTTATATTTTTCATGAATGCATGCTGATAAAAATTTCAATAAATAAAAACGCAAAAACCAAAAAGGAAATGAACAGGCAGCAGCGGCTACAGATGCGATAGCATATCTGGAGGCAGGAAATATACTGTAATGTTTGCCAGAGTAATTCTATCATAATACAACATGGAGTTGTCATGGAACACAATTTTGAGCAATTTTCGCATGTTATAGTACGACTTACACCTATAATCCAGCCACAGAATATTGTAAAATCCATACAAGCTGTTCTCGTATCTTCTCAAGTAACAGGAAAACCACTTTGTTTTAATTTTTTAAGTAGCCATGCATTTCTCATTATTCTCGTTTTGCATCTTAGCATGAACGTAAATCTTCCGTTGTACTTTTTACACCTTTGTCCTAGAGAGATGGGAGATGAAAGATGGAATAAAAGAGCCATGTCGTAGTTGAATTTATTTTTGCTGAAGGATATTCTGACACCTTGTTTGTGATACGGTCACATTAATGCCCTATCTCGTGTAAGCAACAGTTCTGCCCCAAACACTGATCTCGTTTTAGTGAAATAATTAGCTTTGAATATTCGGCGCCTTGAAATCAGGAATGATAAACTGAAATGGAAATTCATATGTATTTCCCTGTACTATGGGACCCGAAATAAAAATTGCACTGGATGGTCCTTGCAAATTTGCAAGATGTGCTGATTTTAAATACGGTTGCATGTGATAGTTCTCGTGCAATGCCTTCTATTGATATTTTCGTTTCAGACTATCAGATACATCATATGTATGTAAGACACCGCAAGCTTTTCAGAACTTGTTTGGAAAGGCTTTCAGAACTGCATCCCACTGACTTATCATACCGACTTTATCTTCAAGAGACAGTTCAGCAATTTAGACAATTTGTAGTATACATAAACACAGTATAGCAAACGAACTTATTAAATGACCTCATTGCAATCTTTACTTTTGAACTATGCATATATACAACATGTATGCAGCCAAGGAAGCGTTGATTTATTCTAAGTAATATAGTTTGCTTTTGAACAACCTTTTATTTCGATCTCTGTAGAATGGATGAAATTGAATTCAAAAGCACGTGATACATTCCTTGTTAAATATATTTTCTTGTGAAGATTTCAATTCAGAAACAAACGATTAGTTTTCAACTGTATTTAATGGATTTATTTGACAGGTGATTCATGCGCATATATTTAAACGTTACTCGCTAGAGAACACGACACCGTGTATATCAGTTGTAGGTAATCACCTTAACAGGTTAACACTTCTCACGGATTAATTTGTATAGGAAGCAACGTAAACACGTCCTATTTTTCGAGATATGTTTACCTTACCTTTGCAAGCATTGTTCCGAAATTGTCCACGGTACCCGGAACTCGGATAATCCAGTTTGTAGCGGAAGAAACATCAGCAAACCAAAATATCAGCTTCATAGAGAACTCTGAATTGGACAGAATCCTGCTTCCAGAGGTTTCGCTGTATCTACAGTTTGCAGGTTATTTCAGGAAACTATTGCGAGGTATTTTCTATGTGATATTCGGAATAATTGCCTGTCAACCTCTGCCAATTTCATTTGGTTTACAGTACAATATTCCCTGAGAAACATTTTACTATCAGTCATCTTTTAGGTCTATCTCGACTGAAAGATCAGCGATTGCCAATTATATAGTCATTCCACCGGAAATGTTACTGTATATTTATACTAAGCATTGATATTATAAGGTCAGTTTACCTTTCTGTAAATTTTGTTACTGTGACTCCAGTGTTAGATGGGTAAAATGTCTGAAAAAATGAATTGTATTTGCTTTATTTTCAGAATACCAAGAAAGAACAGAAATGGTCTAGTAAATATAAGGAATTTTCAAATTTTGCCTAAAAGGGGATCGTTTAAGCTTATGAATTGGACTTCAGTGTCAAAAGACGAAAACGTGTTTCTCAACGTGAGCTGTCTTTACTTAATAATAATTCTTTCAATATTACCAAAAAGCATTCGAAATGTTCTATCATGTCAATATGACACCATTTATGACATAAAAACAATTGCAAACATGTAAACACCGCTTCGGTGGCCTAGTGGTTAGAGCGTCCGCCTCGGATGCGGGAGGTCGTAGGTTCGATCCCCGGCCGAGTCATACCAAACACTTACAAAAATGATACTAACAGCTGCCCAGCTTGGCGCTCAGCATTAAGAGGTTAGTGTTAGGACTGGTCGGCCTGGTGTCAGGATAATGTGTCTGGGTGGGACATCATGCTACATGTCTGCGGCATGATGCCTCAGTGCTAGACATCACTCTAAGCTGTCACACTGCAGACATCGTAGCGATATGACTGAAAAAATGTTAAAGCTACGTTAAAAATCCAAACCACACACACACACACACGCAAACCTGTAACCAAAACCATAACAACACCACCTGGGATACCAAGAAACTGGTTGCTATTTCAAAGGTCTCCGCTGATTTTAATTCATCACATTGTTCAACAAAACTCATTACGTGAATTGGCGCTATATTGTTCGTATAAATTGCATCGGAAATTCTTTATTTGGTAACCTGTAAGTCTGTCATAAAACTAGGTATACGATATAAATAACGAATTGTCACACATGCATATCATTGATAGTCATTAACAAGGGTAAGATTCTCTTGTGTTTGCTGTGAATTAAAATTAATCGCCGATAGCAACGTATAAGTTAAAAATCTCGCATAACACTCATCAATAATGATACACTGTTTTATCTGAAAAAACCACATAGAAGATGCGATTGCATACCGGATATATATATATATATATATATATATATATATATATATATATATATATATATATATATATATATATATATATATATATATATATATATATATATATATATATATATATATATATATATATATATAAAAGCTTTGCAAGCTTTCTCTTATACTTTTGGATACACATAGTTACACATAGAAAACTGTAGCCTTTATATATGGCAGGGTATATGATTGAAAATCTATGACAGAAAAAAACATGCAGCTTTCGCAATAAATTTCTTAGATAAATCGTCAACACTGTTCTACATTCAAACATTGTCTTATGAGTAGAGTTTAGGACCTCAGAAATGATGGATTAAAACATTAATTAAGCTCATATGTCTCAGTGTATTCAAGACGATTTAGACATTCATTACATTTTTGGGGTGTGGGCATTTTCCGCAATGAAGCGCAACCAAACGATTTTAAGAGCAATTGTTTCTGTTTTGCTAATCTAATTTTACTAAAGACACAACAGTTTTCAATGTGTTTGTTTATGTTAAAATTATGTTAGGTACATGAACCCAAACAACTTGCGCGCGCGCTTTTTATTACTGTATTTATTCATAGAGAATGCTTCATGCTTGTGTGTGTATATAGTGGGGAGGGCAGGAAGAACACATACGACATGTTTATAAATTACATTTTTGCTTTCACATTAGGAAACAGGTGTATTTTTGGGTATGTGCAATTTGGCTATTTGACGTACAAAATAGAAGCACATAAAAGCATAATATTTAGATGTGGCAAAATGCAAAATGTACCTACCGTGTTTGAATAAACAAATTCTTGAGTGAACTTTTTAGTGAAAAATTGAGTATGCACCTGTAACCAAGATATAGTTTAAAATGGACAAGGTTGCCAAAAGAAGATGTTCCGCGGAACCCGAAATTATATCAAGTTCTTTGTGTTTTCTTGTCTTATGCTTGCGTTTGCTGAATTAAGTTTTGCACATGTCATCAGATTGTTTTTCCTATTTCTATTGTTGATAAATTGTTGCCATTCATTGTGACCGTTGAAGTAGCTCCCGGCCAATCGATAGTGCATAAATCGTTTGAAAGTTCATTTTTTAATAACTTAAAAGAGACTATTTGAGCAGAAAATAATTCACATCTCTGCTTGTACATCTGTATAACTACTTATAACTTGTATATATTCATATAGAAACGATTACGCCTGTAGGATTCGAAAGTATGGAATAAAAAATAGAGCTTAGCTCTTCAACTTAAAATCTGTATCTCTCTGCTAGGCACAGGCATGAATACACACAAATAAACGTGAACGAATTATGATTTTAATTTGAATACATGAAGCTGTGTGCTTTAGAACTGTGTAAATGACTTTAACCTTTTTTGGTTTTTCTTATTTAGTTGTTATAGCACAATACGTGCATAGGCTACGTCATATTTGTTCAAAGTAGTACGGGGGAAAGAAAAATCAAGAGTCCAGAGTAATGTCAATCCAGTTCTCAGACTAGTGCTCGCTTTTGTGAAAAGTTATTGGTAGAAAGTCATCAAACTTGACACATACTTTACCAATTCAGTTACAATAATGTAGATTATTCTTGGTTGTTTGCGTCTCGTTTCCCATGGAGGGGAACAAGTTTATTATGCAAGTGTTACTATGCCAACACATTCCAAAATATAATTAGATCAAATGTTAGGTTGGACATCTTAGCACGAGGAAAAAAGAACCCATACGGAACGGATTAAAGGTTTTATCTATTGATTCACAGTCTTCAAGATGGCGTCGGGAGGGCGGGTATATGCAATAAATAGAACGATGTTTCTCCATGATGAGCCACTGAATTAGCCTTTGTTGCATCTTTCACACGGTACGATCACGTTTAGTTTTGTAAAAACCTCAACATTGGAGTAATACATTTTATTTTCCAAATTGTATGAAGTAATGTGTCATCTATGCTGATACCTTTATGAGAAGATTACTAGATTCTAGATATTTTGTCAGTTGCAGACTTAAAAAGCTTATATAATGCCGTTCGGGCGTTATTTGCTGTGTGATTCAGGAACTTCTTAAATGCATATTCGTGGTAGTATACGACTTGCCACTACATGGAAAGAAAACGACAGCTTTCCAGTGTCATGTGTGGGTGTAATGAACTGGAACAGACACGCACATGTGCAAACATACACCTTCTCACTCTTTTCCGCCCTCTCTCTCTGTATCTCTCTCAGCAACAGGGTGACTGTCAAAACAGTCTATTTATTGCAGTTCGTTCAAAAAACTTATAGTATATGAGACATATGTTGCAGATGCCTTCTTATATAGAGTGTACAGTATGTTCAATACACAGTTGATTACATGTATATCCGTCGCACTTTACTATCGATATGTCTGTCCAATTAAGCAATGCAAATATATGCATAATTTGTGTGTGTACCTATATATCCATGTATGTGTGTGCTTGTTTGCGTACGTGCGTAAGTGTGTGTGTGTGTGTGTGTGTGTGTGCGTGTGTGTGTGTGTGTGTGTGTGTAAGAATGAGTGCTTGTATGGGTATATGTGTTGATAAAACTGCAGGCATTAAAATGTGCCACGTTAGGAAAGATAAAACATTATTTTTAGATACAGTGTAATTATGGTTTCGTGCTGAAATAAGAGACCGTATTTTGTCAATCATTATTGACGATATTTAGTGTACATTTTTAACACCGCATCAAGTCTATTTTTCAACTTTAAGTAAATTACATCTCACTAGCTGTATGCAAGTTTTCTAGTAAATCATATCAATCACTAGCAACCTCTAAGCATGCTCGAATACATTGCACTGTTATCTATTTTGCTGTATTACTCATTTTCTTGCATCATACACATTGTCAGTACCACGTTCATCGTGCAATCACCATTTTATATATGATGTTTCATGTCTTATCTTCATATCGAGTACCTTCAATGGAGAACACACCAAAAAAAATTACTAATGTTTATGCAAAAGTTCATAATTTAGTATAGAACCTCCACCGTGGTATTGCATCACCAATGTTTGCCTTTAAGTGGAAAAGGAACGAAAATAAGAATCACAAACGTGTTTCAAAAATGTTTTGTTTAAACCGTTCATTGCAGTTTATGTCTTACCATACCTCAACATTATTCGATTCGTGTCACTGACCTCACCCTTCCTAAACATTTTGGGGATTTAGAAAATACCCTGGACCTAGCTAGGATAATAAAATATTTTGACATCATGTGTGTATTAGGTACATCCAATAAAAACATGATTACTTGTAAAGTATAGCAGAACTGTTTCAGTTTAGTGTTTTGACGAAACACATTTAAAGTCTAGAATCAATGTGTTTAATTTAAAACTTGATGCTTTTAACACAAATTGTACACCATGGCATAGGAATTTGATAAACTTAGAAACAAATGTCCGATTTATTTGAGCTTTTGCGGCCATATAATTGAACCTATGTAGATTCAGACTATGTTACCTTGTTATAAAGTAGCCGATGGTGTAGTGTATAGGTCAAATTACTTTGTTTCTGGGACGGGTTGGAAACTCCAATGTGACACGGCTTCCTTTTAGCACATTTAACTGACATAATCTCAAGATATAGTCTGACAAATATAATAATAGATCCTAAACGTAATAACTTTTAATATCAAAACCTTCCTTGATTCATTCTCTTTAAGTAGTGTTGTAACTATATTAGGAACTGACATTTGAAAAATTGATACAGAAGTTTGAGACCATGATGTTCGTAATGCACGAATTAGTATTAATGGCAGCATACAGGCGGCCTTTAAGTGTTGTGTCTGGATTTAAAACATTTCTTCCAAGATACTTTAAGGAAAATAAATCTCCAGATGAAATGGACCATTGAATTACAAAAACATTTAATCAAATTCATGACACACATGAATATTTAATCATATAACCACATTGATAACAGCTTAACTATTAAATGCATGACAGATGTGATGCAAAAAGTGGCAGCAATACAGTCAGTTATTTATTGCATTTAAAACTTGGGCGTTGAACATGATTTTGTAACTTATGTAATGTTGTATTCTATAATCATTTTTATATCAACATATTTAAGATCAAAAACTATTGTATCTGAGTTTTAGTCAATGTTGTTATAGCAAATGCATGGCTGAAAGTTTGAATTTATCAATATTAACGAACATATTTATTGTATATTTTACATAAGATACATATTTATTACAAAATAAGTGTTATATCTGCAAAAGTCGTTTATTTCAGTGATACATTGTACCGAACAACCTGCTCAACCAGACCACAGTGAACTCACTTACACTGGGGGCATTGAGGGCAGTAGAACGTACAATACTGTGGTAACAGCCAGATGCAAGGAAGGTTATAATCTGACCGAAATGTCCCAGATTCGTTGCAATGATCAGGGTGAATGGGAGGGATCAAGCGGAACTTGCTCGGGTAAATATATACTTTATACGCATTTGTACACATATCATTTGTGCAACAGATGTGTATTGAAAATAAAAGAAAAACATATCTTAAAACTATAGATGAAACAACAATAACTAATTTGTCCTGCCTTTGTATAAAGTCAATTCCTGTGGCCGTAACAATGTCAAGATTGCAGAATTACGTATATATATATATATATATATATATATATATATATATATATATATATATATATATATATATATATATATATACAGAAGTGTTACAATTATGGTTCTGTACGCTAAAAACACGTGTTACTTATAGGACATATAACCAGAAATATGTCTCGGGAATCACTTGTATAAATCAGTGCGCGAAGGGTTCCAGTAGGTCGTAGTGGTTAAAAGATACGGTACATTACTAGATATATTGAAATATTGTCCATCCACTTATCCGTGATGTATACTGCTCTTGCATTACCCGGGGATAGCGCTGATGGTCTTCAACTCCCATCTGCACCCCAGTTTTAACTCGGCGAAATTTAACAAATTGACCACGTAAACACGTCGTCTTTCTACCTATAAATTTTCCAGAACCGTGTTCGTCGTGTTGAATCAAAATATCCATTCAGTTTTCATTTTGGATCTGTAAATCATAGCGCAAACACCTCATTTGTTTACCCAATAGCAATGAATCCCACACAATCTTACGGATATAATTAAGCACGTGCGTGAAAGGCATCGCATACAAAGCATAGACGAGCACACGACTAAACAAAGAAATACAGCAGACCTATATCGTCATCGACAATATTGTATATGCGGAACCCTCACTGGTAACTACTGCAACGAAGTTAATAGGTACGTCATCAGCGAGGCTCGTGATATCGCCGGTGCTTGGAATCGGTGTCGCTGTTTTATCAGTGTTGCTTGCGTCCTTAATATTATTCGCGAAGAAAACTATGAAGAAGTAGTCGTAATAAAGTACATGAACACACACAAATAGCATGGGGAGCGATGCACGCATGTAAGAATATATCACTGATACTGTCAACGGGTTTAAACGATGGTGTAATATTAGATAGTGAGTTTGCTGTCATTGGTTATATTTATTTTCGGTATCACAAGATAGACGTCAGCAGAGATGCCTTCCAGGAGACATCGTTGCAAATTTCAGATTTAGAATCTGTAAGAATATAATCATGACCGCATAAATAACTACCTGGCTGGAGCAGAATATCGCTAATACAACAAAACCGAGAACCCCGATGATATTAGTAATGTCAACGCAGCCGGAATTCGATATTAGTTTCCAGCGCCGATAAAGGCATTTAATTGTTGGTCCTTGAGATCGCACCGGTATAATTACGACGACTTTGTTTATAGATGGCCCAATATTAGATCAATCTCATCTGGTGGATTAGACGCTAACAATTCACTGGTATTTGCGTATAGGGGTATAGAGGGATCGGGTATTCACCGACTTGAGTGTCGTAGGAATTTCAACAGGATCATATCAAATCGATCAAATCAATCATGAATTTAATTGCAGATTAAATCTATAACAGGAAAATAATCGAAGGCTTCTGTCAAAATACATGAGCCAGCGCTTATCTCCGACATTGAAATAACAGCGCCGGAATCCGAGAATTCCCATTGCGTTGTTGACGTATACAGGTCGTCGATTATAACTTTTTTTGGGTGGCCGAGGGTAGCACCGGCTTTTGCTGGACAACAACCACAACGATCTGATTAGTTATGAGGCAAATAAAAAACCATAAGAATTTCAGAGTATATCAGACGACACCCGCAGTGGAGAACTAGGGAAAACCGTGATACATTTGGGATGGATATATCACAATGTAAGTATGACGGAATCACAATTAAGTGACGGACAAATGCTGCCAGTTTCTAATAAAACACTTGTCGATAAAATAGTTCAGAAGCAAACGAGTACACATGTTCCGGAAAAGTTGCCTAAGCAGTATATACTTCACTATTCGAATGATGATCTTACACTAAAGATCATTCACACAGTATAATATCTGAACCTAATGAAATCTAATGCAGAAATCGTTAATAAATTAGTAATAGTTAACAAGGATAATGCTAGGATAGTAGGAAGCATATCATTATATAGAAATGTATTTCTTTACTTAGTAATATCACCGAATTCCAACTGCTTACGTTCAAATTACCCCTACTGGATACATATAAAATACAGTATGATCCCAATAACATAATTCACTAATATTGCCCAAAGATTTTTGAGGCATTGGATAAAATAAGATGCCCTAGAGATATTCTCCGACAACGATCAGACAGCTCGCCGGGCATAGTTATTATCTCGTCGACGTCTGATTTATGTAAATCATGGTTGTGACGAAGTAGTTGGTACCAGCTAGGTGGAGGGCTTGCCCAGTACGGATATGTTCCTCACAGTTTTTCTCCAGTGGTCCCACCACGGGGCATTTGATTGTATCGGTACCCACGAATCCTTTCTTATTTACGATGACATAATCCATCGTTGTCACGAATATGATTTCGCCTGACAGACCAAGAGGTGTAACTGCTTGACATCCACGGGAAGGTATAGTTCGTCGGTTTGCATTTGAGTGACAGACCGTGAAGAAATGGTGCATTACTCAGCCAATAAGAACACTAATATAAGGCATATTGTTTTGTCCTGCGAAACTTTATGTTAATGTTTATATCCTATCGTATTGTTTACGTAGCGATTCAACATTAGTCGATATGGATGCGGGATTCAAACAATCATTAGCTGTCTCGCACGTTTGCCTACAGTCGCTGGGGTTTTAAATTGGCAAGACAGCTCTGATCTGATATTTGCAATGGCGCTAGCCATTGGAACAAATTTAACAATCTCGCTATTATTGTTGACACAGGCGGGTAAACCAGCCAGGAACAATGCCATTTCGCGCTGCAGTAATTTGATAATTGTATCTTTTGCCGTTATTGTATATCAACCCTCTAGCATTCGTTGCTTTATCATTTCAAAATCATGGTTAATTGTTTCAACATTAAGTTGAAGAGCGAGACCCTCTTGTAATTTCTCACTCATGGAGTTGTTTGTGTTAATATTGTCTTTATTCATTATATAGTAAAATATTTTGTTAATAAAAGGAGACTCCCACCAGCGCGGGCTCACCCAAATATTATATAGTTACCTATGGAATAATGTGTTTTTGTATCATGTGAACTGGTTTGTAATGAAACCATGTGGAGTTCTCTGAGCGAGTGCAACAAACTTTTTAAACTTAACGTTGTCCATGTCGCCGGGACGCCAAGTCTGATGAATATGTCGCAGTGTATGTTTATTAACGCCGTTAAAGATAACCAAACATGAACAGTTATCTTTGATCAGTTTGGGATTCTGAGTGTACCGTTGTGTAACTTAAATGACAGCTGTGTTTCAATGTCTGCCTCGTAAAAATATTCTTTCTGGATTCCTTTGGTTGTTAAGCGTGACATCATCATAAGCCACATGATTATTAATACTAGCATTACTATCTTCGATAGAAGATGCATCATTGATGTTGGTGAAACATTCAACAGCACCTGTTTTGCTCGCGGCTTCGCTACATTTATTCAGGTTATCATAACATCCCTGGTTGTCTGTAGAATGCGCTACTAAATAAACTGTGTCCCTTTTGAACAGCATCATTTACACGTTGAACATATATTGGATTTAACTAGACATTAACGGACCAATGCTAATGACTTGAATACAATTCGGAAACAGCGGATGATGTTTGATGGGTGATAGCTTGAAAGGCCAATTAAGTTCATATTGTAGTAATATATATTACCAATAATCATAATTCTATATTCTGTTTGATGCAAGGCTGTCACTGATACAACTACGTTAAGAGTTACATCGAAGGCAAATAACAGACGTGCTCTTACAGGCAAGAGTGTAAAATATGACTTAAAAATATACGTTTGTACGTGGCGACGCTCGACCACCGGTCGCCATGGACGCTGGTGGTGATATCGCCGCGACTCTCGGAAAATGTTCAGGAAAAGCATGGCTTTGTATCTTGATTGGAAACATTACGAGAGATAATTAATATGATCATGGAACCCGAATTGATATCAGACCTGACGAAAATAATCAACCAAACGCGAGCTAATTTCCAGTAAATTAGTTCGATGAAGCGTGCCATGCTCATGATATCGCGTACAACAATCAAGGTTTTCAACAACGACATATACCTGATGGCAAGTTATCTTATACATTAAAGTGGATAAAATAATAAAAACATGCGAGAATAAGTCACAAACTGGTTGATACGATCAGCTATGGCCTTGGAGGCATTCAAATAATTGTCCGGTAATTATACTAATGGACTTGATTTATTATAGACCAGACAAAAAAAAGGATGCTGAAAAGTTACAGCAGCGATTAGCAAACTCTCCGATGCGTCAGGGCCCTCGCGTGGTGTTGCCGTAGATTGGTTGTCTCGAGAAGCAATATGGCAAATGCACCTGCCGCCTTATAAAACGTTTCAACATAGACAGTTTGATGTCAAGACGTGCAACGAAGTTCTTCAGGCAGATGTTGTGTTTTTCTACGTGTCACTATCACTGGAACATCAAGCAAACGACAGACTAATACATGCAAATTCGTGTTGACGGTTTTCGATGTTGCAATCGGATACAAACAGGCCTGAAGTCGCCTCCGCGTTTGAACGAATGTATTCCCGTGGACCCGGGCTTTCTGGCAACCTTCGCTGGTCATGATTGCTGCAGGATGATCAGAGCAAACACTTTATTGGTGCAGTATCATCGCTGATGCAACAACATAACGTGGCAATCAGAGGCGTACACGCCACCAGATATCTTCATCAGGCAAAGGTTGAGCAATCGAATCTAACACTTTTTGAAAGATTGGTTGGCACTTAGAACGCTCAGGAATTATTGGGCAAGATCAGATCTCATGATTGGGTTGCGAGACTACCGCACGTTATATTCGCGTTAGGCAAGAAAGTCACGCAAGGACCTGCAATGTAACCATCGCTGCAATCGCGCCAAGAAACACATACCAGCTGAGCATCGCTACTCGCGGGTGAGACCAGTGCACGGCAGCAATGTGACAATCCGATATTTTTGCGAACCATGTGAACGTGAAGGTGGTAAAAAGAGCAATTGATCCTATTCGGAAAGTAACGACACATAAATTTTCCAGCCTGTTAAGATATACTGTAGGCCCGCAATCTACAGACTATATTCAGCGGTTCCTCGTGGTAAATTTGTCATTGAGCAATTGCAGGTAATTCCTGAAAACACACAATTACCCCATATTGGATTCGCGCTAGCAAGAATTGACACTTATTATTGTGTGTTCCAAAGGCTTCTTTGTCATAATTCAATATATGAACGCGATTTATCATCAAGTAGTACCTGCGCTGTTTACAGGAATGAATTGTTTTGTTCGGCCACACAAGCAACCACATACTAGATTGTAAAACAATTATTCAACAATTCATTTGCGACATTTATGTCGTCCGTGTATTGTACAGCCACCTGTTTGATTTTACCACGGAGAGATTCTTCACGATAAAATGTACTTGACGGAAACATGTATTGATAAAACCAAGATATGAATCCTAATTCCGATTCTGGATCAATCTGAAACAGCCTGACTGATACAGGATCTTGCTGCCTATTATATTATAAATTTACTCAAAACTATTTCCACGTGGTAAATTTTTGTAGTTTTTTTCGGTGGGTATTTCGCTACACTTGCCGCTCATGCGTGAGCGTTCAGGTCAACTTACACTATCTGGGCGCATATACTACACAAGTTGTCGGAATCGTACAAAACCTCGTCGGTTATTGTTTGAACTACTATCGAAAACTGTAATCACTTTTTAAACATTTCGATGTCTTCCATGCGGGATTCAGAGTCGTTAACACTGTGTCCATTCGTTTATATTTTCCATTCGTTTTTCTGTAAGTCGATTTCCAAATCATCGTAAGGCGTTCATAAAATGTTCTGTGATCATCTGAGCCACACAATTTAAATTCCCATCGGATAAAAAACATTAATATTGAGCTCGTTTCAACGATAAAGTGCGTGAACAACAGCAGTCGCAGGAAATTAGTTTTCATAATATGGCTAGTCAATGCCCATCAGCATTTTCGGTGCAGAATTTTTATATGCGAAGGTGATATGCTGGTCATGTACTAGTAATTCTTGAACAGGATAGAGTTTATCTCGGATATTTCATGTTGGACCATCCTCTCTGCCATCGTGTTCAACAAAAAATATAATTACAAATATATACCTTAGATCATCGTCTAAACGGTCAAAAATCATCGTAGCATCAATGAACATACCGTCGTGATCTGTTCGTGCAATTGTAAATCAAACAGTGGGCGTTCTTATTGGCTACTCGATCTAAACGAAACCTGGCCGCCGCTGGTTTAGTCATGGATTATCTTGCATAGTATTCCCCGTTAGTTTCCAACGATTTAATCTTATTTCGAATTATTTTATGGGTCCTTTTTTTAAATAAAAAGTGGTCACCTAATGAATGTGAGATTATAATACTGTTCATTTTTTTAGTGATTCAGTCCACCTTCCAATTGTATAATTAAGGCAAGGTTTCTCTAAAATTGAACATTATCACCGAAGATTATTTCATAATGTCACGAGCGAAAAATACGAGTAAATGGCTTATGCTTGTGTTGAAAACAACATGCATAAGACATGTTTGAATGCCATTTTGTGTATCCATCTAGAGAGTGTCCGGCGAGGATGTTTAGGGCTACAACCATGCGAGAAAGAAGCGGAATGGGGTGAAAGGAAACTCCGAACTTTGTATTTCCTGTTGTGGTAGAAAATACAGAGCGCTGAATCGATGCTATGAACGACGAAGTGTCACAAAAAAGTTAAGGATTATCTTAGTAAAACTTTATAGATTTTACGTGTTTAGAAATCAACCTTATTAATTAGAAGAAAAAGAATCGGCTGTATCGAAGCGGTATAATCAAATGTAAGATTTCATTATAGATAAGTAATGTACCGTATTTTATTACCTACTAAGCGATCTACCGGAACATCTTGCGGATAATTGTCAACAACACTTCCATTAACAACAAAAATTCCCCAGATGCGCCTATATTGGTTTACTGACCTCTGGAGTCTAAAAATAGAACATGTCATTTTCAGCGCAGTGGTATAGTCCGACACAAACAAATGTACTGATAAAAGGCGGGGTAGAATAATACTGATAAATCACAGTGACATGTACTTAACTGAATCACGTTTAAGACATGCCTGTTGTGTTATTGGCGTTGTATGTGTCTATATGAATCTCACAATATATTTCTTACAAATAGTTGGGTAGTGTAAAGGTTAGCGAGTTTGGAAGCTATTATCAAATGACCCGTTGGTCGGCAATTGGAAAATGTGCTTGTGTTCGAGTCAAGTGACGGACAATTTGTCAGCGTTTGTAAAAAAATATATTAGAATTGGGTGTACAGCAGCGTTCGGCTGAGAAGATGTTGAAATTTCAATGGGCGGTTAATTGTAAAACACATAACTTAACCCAGGTGAAACTTTCCTCGGTCTCACACAACCCAATATTGTGTTCATTTTGCACCCTCGGTTCACTTAGGCGGGTGCTTAATTATTAATTAACAATTATGACAAATTAACAATACATTTAACTAGTACTCGTGAAATAGTAACCCAAACCTCATTCAGTTGGGCGTGGTCATCTCCTTTTGTTAATTAATTGTGTTTCCTTTTGTTTGGAGCCAGCCAAGCTTGCATACGAGGTAACGATTGGCTAATAGCAATTCAAAAATAAACATATCCCATGGAAGGGAGTGTGGGGGCGATGACGGGATTTGGCCGAGGATGGGTGGTTTCTCGCGCCGATAAAAGGCGGTTGACCCACCCCCACCCCACACCCACCTGTTCCTCGTGTCTATGCTTTTAACATTCCCAACGTTTGAGCTTCTTTTTGTTTTTCAACTTAAATTTTGATGACGGTAAATGAAATGCTCCAACCAGTGTGCATTCCAGTCAAACATTCTGTTTTAATTCCGCTTATTATGCGTATTGTTCGATATCTTAGTAATTTTGGAATCTCATTTCAGTGATATTTTGCGAAGGGCTTTTACGGCCAAATAATAGCATACTCTACATACATGGAGGTATTGAAGGCAACTGGACATATAATACAACCGCTACTATTGCATGCGACCAAGGTTATACGCTGACGGGAAACAAAACGGTTCGTTGTGACCATTCCAGTCAGTGGAATGGGTCTATCGGCTACTGCGTAGGTACGTATGCTAGATTGTTTGACAGCGTATTGCATGTATAATCTAATATCGGCGTAGCTATTGTAAACCACGAAATAAGGATAAGGATATATCTTTTTTTACAAATGTTTATACTTTGGTCTAAACATATATACTTACATATTATATATGCTTGATATCATGGTGACTGTAGTTCAGTTATGACAAGAAAGCCGAGCGCAAAAAACAGAACCTTATAATATCTCTTTAAATAAGTCCATTGCTATCTGACTTTTCTTAAATTAAGGTCTCAAACAACATCTATAATCGTGGGAAATGTATTGAATTTACTATATTCGTAAATAGCTGCTAAAATTGTGACTTTCCTTTTTTTATACGGGAATCTTTCGTACCTGTACCTCAATCGAAATGCCCCAAATGTTAATATTCTTGAATAAATCGATATGCATACTAATCCGCACAATCAAAAAGGATTGAACTGTTACAAACAGTCATTCTTATTAGAATCAAAAGCATCAGCACAAACTTAAAGGCACAATGGTGCAGATGAGGCTGACATGCTTATGATCCTTTTGTGACATTTATGTACACTAATTCATTAAATATTATGTTAAAGGGAAATTGTGATTATTATGAAGTACGTATAGTTCATAATTATGAAATACGAGTGCTCACATATCTTTGTAAGTAGTGTTAAGAAATCCAATGTCTCAATCTTCGACCTCGCGCCCTGCAATGATCGACAGAACCGGGGAAAATGATGGTAGCCTAAATTTGCATAATTATATGCTGTATATTGTGTACACCGAAGCTGATGACGTGTAAAACACCCACACTACCAAACCACAAGACATGTAAAAAACGGTGAGTACGATATTCTTCTGTTTCTGATCCCTCTCTTATTTACTTAATATTTTGAGAGGAAGCATTGCGATTTATTTAGCAGTAATTGTCATAGTTATCATTAAAAATATTTTATCGTACGAGACTTCCTTTGTAAAATATTGCAACAAATCTATTGTTACTCGATTCGTTATAGTGTTAGAAAGCGACATTTCAGCTATGAAAGTTAATTGTACATTCTGTAGAAAAGAAACAGATCCCATATATTACTATATATTGTAATTCCAATGTATAATTTAAATAAATAAATCCTCTAACATGGACTCAATAATTGAACACAACTAAATTACTGACTCCACAATAGATATTCACGATAGGAATAATACTTTAGTTATTCATTACCTTTATAAAAAAAATCTGACAGAATTGCAGAATGATGATGATGGTCAATTATTCATTTCCAGAACATTCCATATGCTGGCAAGGTCGGGTCCTTTAGCACCAAACTAATCAGATATCATGTGAGCCCAAAATCTTCTAACAGGAAACACGTGACCAGAATTCAGATCATATGAAATTCGACAACATTATTAAAGTTTCACCTTGAGGGGTTCTACAGGCCAAGAACCATAATTACTCAAATGAAATTAAGTCTTCCCAAAGTACAATCCCCAGTGGACACAATTGGCTGTTTAATTACTTGTTTACTCAATGCCCCGTACAATCTGTATTCATAAACATTAATGCAGATACGTGACAAATATCCTGATGCTTTGGGACAGTACCATGGCCTCTCCCCTGTAAGATAGCATGAAAATTTACACTTTCTTGTGTTTAAGAATTTGTATATAAATGAATACAAGTGACATTTCTTTGTTTCGTTGTAACTGCACATAATATTACCTATTTCTTGCATCATACAATAATGCTTTCATTCAGATTTTATAAAACATTAGCTATTTCTGCCCTATATACAATGTGAACAACAAGCTGAGCAACAATCAACATATAAAGCTTTCAGTGATTGCCGATACTACGTTATACTTTGTTTTCACTTGCTGTTATTTTACACATATACTGTTAAGTATAATCTTCCGTAGCAGACACAATTTAATTCTGCATATAGCTAATGTGAAAATCAAAATATCTTAACAAACACTAAGGTTGATTACAGTTCCTGTGGCGCCAGGTTTCTACTAATTCACCTGAGATCACGCCCCTTGCCTTCCATTGTCCATCTCATACCCAGGTCGTCCTCAAGTAGAGCTATATTTCAGTTCTGTATAAGTTCCCAAATAGGGGATGTGTTATTCTCCTTGCAGGCAATCTGCCACTTTTATTGTTATATCATCGATGATACCTGTTTGAAAGAAAATATTATTTCTTTTACGTTTGTCCTCGTGTCAACTCAGAATGACTTTACTTTCAATATTAGAGCAATTGGTCTTCAATATTCCATATTACACTGACGTTTAAAGGAGATTACTTCCCACACACTACATAACAACACAATTGTATGATTTATAAACATGTATGAAATACATATTAACATAAATAAAAAGATACAAATTATCAAATGTGTCTTGTTTTTAATACAAGACATATTATATCAGTACACAGTTACAAACGTTTACATTTATCTGTTCAAAACACAAGGAGAGATATCTCGCCAAAAATTGTTCATAGCTAGTGGCAGTCTTTTATAAAAAAAATGTTTAGAGATGTCTTTGGACCATTGCAACCAAACTACATTTTCTTTTCTCGGCGCCTTTGGAAAAAGGCAGATAAAATAATGTAGAAATTGTATGAACAGCAACCATTACGACATAAATAGTTTTCCAATTACAACGAATTTTTCACGATAATAATTGTCATTATATAAAGCTACTCTTTTGCTCAGTTAAACAATAGGCTGCAATTGCCCACAAATATGATCATAAAGGGGTCAACAAAAGAATCAGTTGCTTCTTTTCGACAGCCCCGCTTCTTCTGGTGATTATTATATGGGTCAGTTCACATTTCATAAAGAAAATGCATACATCACATAATTAGTAGTTCCTACTTGTAGAGGCTGAAAATATTTCCAATAACAGTATCCCTAACATGTTATTCTAATTTAAGCTTGTCTGGTATATAGTCATGCGGGTTCCAGTACCTTCTTCAGTCACATTACATATGTAGTGCATTATATGTGATGTAACTCATATGTGTGTCAGACTAATAACCTGAAGTTGCAAAAAACATTTAGTGCAGTATATATCATGCAACATACTTAGAACTACATTTTAAACTTACAGTTAATTACTCACTTCTCTCTATCAATCTTTGACTTTCTCTACATCAACATATAAAGTACTCAATATGATCAAGACTAATTATATTAATTGTTTTAGATGGAATAATAACTGGCAACTGAAATAAATATCTTTAGTCCATGACCGCAGGCTTCAAAAGCATTTAGAGGTTGACTTGTTCAATTTCAAGTAAATATGTTTAAGACAAGCATGTTTGTATGTGATCGTTTGCTAGCCCATGGGTTGCTAGGTATTTAAAAACAAATTCAGCGCTATTTGCACTCTCAGGCAGAAGAATTCAAAAGATAACTGCCTTTCTCTTGGATATTGTAAGACACCTGACCCAGGAGGAGTGGGATGGGTTATGAAACATGGAACCCTTTTAATGTTATAAATTTAATTTCTGTGACAGCATTGTTACGGACTGTTAATGGTGAACAATTTACAGTTTAATTATCAGATCCAGAAAATTCTATGAACAGCTCAAGATCAAACATTTATTATTTGTTCTACACATTTACATGCACATATTATTAACCTTTTGTGTAAGCAATGTTCTTTTCCCATTATTCCAGGGTGTGTGTATATGTGTGTATATGCCACAGAGAGGGAGGGAGAGAGGGAGAGAACATGTGTACATGTATACAAGTCATTTAAAATAATTTAAAGAACCGATATCATGAAGGGAATATACATGTATGCAAAATAAACTGGGCATGCTGATAGATACCTCTCTCCTTACACAACGCAATCACTGAGTGAAAAATCGATTAGTCAAACATGAAGAGTTTTGGAATCTTGCAAAGCAAGTAAAATCCTTGTCCAATGATAATACTAACAAAACTGATTCAAAACATATCAACAAGACATGACAAGTGGATAACACTTTATAGGATAGACACTGGCCTTCCATTTTAAAAACAATTTCGGCTTTTCAGTCTCAAATTACACTTCTAACTTCTCCATAGACCAAAGTGGTCAACAAGATGATATGCTCCATTCGGTTTTCCTGACAATAATTTGACGTTTCTTTTCAGAACGCGACTAAAACTGGCAATCTTTACGTATTGTCTCGCTCGTGCGTACGCCACTTTTGTTGAATGTGTATACTTATTTTACAACCACGTGACTCATAGCCCTCCCGCTCGATACAGATGAAGTATCATTTTATGTGGTTTCAATTGAATGCATTTTTTCTCTCGTTTATTTAACAAACAGAATAATCACAAACCCTAGGTTTGTATGTATTATTTCAGCGTCTAATTTGTGGCCACTTTAAATCAGTTGTTTCATGAACTTTACAATGTATATAATTACATAAACTCTGCATTAGTGTGTCATTAAACAAGAATGGTATAAAAATTATTTGTAAGCCACATACAATTTAAGTAAACCAGTGGTTTCGTTATGAAACGAATAAATGTGAAACATTAGAGCGTGACTAGCTTCTTGAATACATATTATGGTCTGTTTAAAGAAACGAAATGTAATCTCCTTCGGATAAGGTCATGTAAAATTGAGACAAATGTTAACTTCAAAAATAATACTCCTTCAAATATTTCTCACGTCAGAATCGTAATCTATATGAGTAAGTTTCAAATTATATTTTATCTCTACTTATGCGCTTAGTATTACCCAATAGTTTTACTCAGTGGTGTGTACATGTGTTAGTAGTATTGAGATGCAATTGTTAGAAACAGTTTGAAGCATACTCTGACCATAACATTTGAAAATATGCAATGTTTCATCCAGAAATGTATAAGGACAAAGTAATTTAAATATACAATATTTTGAAATAGCAAATACGTGTATCGAACATTAACAAATTAGCTGTACCTTGACAATGACAAAACAATTAAATGTCATATTCATCTGAAACAGGCAAAGCTTGATTTGAGACGTCTGCTAACAAGATTAGCTGCAACTTTGCAAGAAACATACATGTGGGTTGTAAAGTAGGCATCACACATTAAAAGCACTGCTAGTCGCGCATACTCAGTCAACGACAGTTATGGAATGGAATTGCTTTATAGTTAGATATGTCATAGAAGCACGGATATGCAATGCCGAAATTATATAATTGCTTAAGTCGAGGATGATTCGTCAGGAATTAGACCTTAGTATTATAAGAAATCAATTTTAAATAATTCAGATGCAAGTTTAGGATAGTGTAATCAAGAGAATCAAATCCGTGTTAGCGCCTTGCTCAAAACTGGCAACTGGCAAGCCATTCCCAGCCACGATAGCTAACTGATTGATTGATATTATAAGAAAAGAACAATTACAAATGATTAATAATATTAAGGCGTAAATACGCAAAACTAAAAGAAAAAATGTACTTGCTACAGTGTCAATCAATTAATCTAAAAAGCTGAAATAATGAATTACTAAATTTGAAGATTACCGATTCCCAACATTGATTTCGTCCTGCTTCATAGTATTATATAGACATATCTGATCTGATTGGCTGATAAATTCAACTCTAGTGATTAAACACATTAAAATAAATCGATTGGATGAATAACTCACCAAACCTACGTTATCAATTGGTAGTCCCACTACATAATTGTTTCATACCATTCACTGCTGCCTCCCACAATTGTAATAAATAGGTGCAGTGAGAGTGGCTATTTATTTCACATAACGCATTTCATGATAACTTGCGCCCTCTGTACCCTTCAATACTGACAAAGGATATCAAAAGGAAAATATAAATTCTGCTCCCACTCGACAAACTAGGTATAATTTTAAAAGAAAAAGAACGCCCATTATCTCCAATATTAATATTGAAGCCAACATTTTCAACCAGGTTTGCTTGGTGTATGTATACGATAACGATGTGTTCTAGTCTCTCCTTACTCATTCCAAACTACGTAAGCATTATATACTTTGAAGGGTTAAATTCAGAATGAAGACATTAATAAGACTACTTATAATTCGTCATTTTAATTAACACAATATCACAAAATGTGGTCAATGTTTCTTGTTCGAAAAATTGTCGTTTTGTTAAATGTATAAATAACATTTGTTCATAACCACGATGGATTAATGCACAATACGTATTATAACGTAAAATGCGCTACATATGTGTCAAACAAACATACAAAAACTGACGTAGTATACAGCTATATGCAAAAAATTCAATTTCATGTGCTTTTACATTTTCAGTACTGCACAACATATGAGACATCGACAAGATTTTGAAAATAAAATGTCATTAAGGTCACATAATTTGAACTTTCACACATCTATCTATTTGGTTTGTTTACATTGCATCTTGTTTGTTTCTTAGACCTCAATTCTTTGAATCCATCTTCAGTACTTTCACCTACCTTGTCGTCTGTAATTACACATTTTTGACGTACTTAAATAAGTATGCCTAATTGTTTCCAGATTTTATTTAGACATATATCAGATATTTACGTATACAGTATCATTGTTACTGAATGTTCTGTGTTTTTGCCAACACACACACACAGAGATCTATATATATATATATATATATATATATATATATATATATATATATATATATATATATATATATATATATATATATATATATATACAAACATACAATTCAACATAAAACAGTTATGTATGAAATATTTATCATAAATTATGCTTTCTTTTGTGGCACCACAATCCCTGAAGCGATGGAATCTCTGCACGCAGATTATCATGCTACAGGATATGTTGCAGGAGGTGTTGTCGCAGTGTTTCTTGTTGTAATGGGAGCTGCCATTGGTGTCCTCGTTTACAGTAGGTTGTATATTTTCCTAACATTTATGTTGGGATTGTTAATTTGCATTGTTTAAATGTTCGTTGTATATACATGGTTCTCAAGTGGAATTCATATATAACGTTAAGGCATACCTGACATTGTGCTATATTGTTTCAGAAATATTTTTTATAAACAAAAATCTCGAAAACAATTGAAATTACACGAAGTTGTAAATGATTGTTTATGACGTAAGAAATAGCTGATATCATGGTATAAATTGTATTTAAACCAGTTTGCCACATAATCAGCCCAGGTGATGCCAACTAGGAGAAACATCAAACATTTGGAAGCTTTAAATCGATTAGAAATTGTTAGGTAATAATTTGTAATCTGAGCGCTTTTTATGTTTACTGATTGTCATCTCAGTTTTTGTTTTCAGTCTGACAAATGCCAGTAAATCAGAAATATAACAGTCAAATTTCGTTTGTGTGATTATTCTAAGTTCTCTTGTCTCCAAATGAATAATTGTTAAATGCAAACACAAATCTGACAAAACAAACAAAAAACTCAAAAACAATTGAAATTACAAGATGTTGTAAATGATTGTTTCTGACGTAATAAAAGCTGATGATATGGTATACATTGTATTGAAACCAGTTTGCCACATAATCAGCACAGGTGATGCCAACTAGGAGAAACATCAAACATTTGGAAGCTTTAAATCCATTAGAAATAGTTAGGTAATAGTTTGTAATTTGAGCGCTTTTTATGTTTACCGATTGTCCTCTCAGTTTGGTTAAAACCTAGCTTTACTCTGGATCTAGCTGGACACAAAAGACTAGAATGGACCGTGATCTTCGAGATGACTTTTTATTAATGTCGTTTAGATAGAAATCCTAACATTTTGGTCTGCAATATTTGCCACACGATCTTTACAGGCAGCATTGCTATTAAAAGTGTTTAATTTTGTTATTGACCTGAGCAGATGTAGAACAAGAGCTAGTGAACATAATTATGTTAACTCAGGTTAATATAATCAGAGAGATTATAACAACTGTTATGATTCATATAATGTGTATATCATAAAATGCTACAGTTAATTTTATTAATTCACATCGAAAGTAGGCAAAGAAAGTATTGTCATACCAGAGCCCGCTGTCATCATTCCCCACCATACAGTTTGACAAAATATTTTACTTTTGACCGGATCATTGCAACCGATATAATGTACACATAGTTAAAGTCTAAAATGCCCTTAAAAATGTACCCTAAAGTGCACTGATGAATTATCCCAAGGAAACATATCTTCCGATCAAGATATCGGAGCTTATTTTGACAAACCAATGATTCATTATTGACATAGCTTCTTTCATTCTAGACAAAACAAGGAGTACATTTCTAATTTGTTTCAAACTAAAACTGCACATTGAACCTGCGTTTTAATGCGCAGTTGATTCATTTGGTTGATGTTTGTTAATATTTCCATGCGCAGAAAAAGAAGCCGTCTAGACAAGACTGCCGAAACAGCTTCGGAGGAACTCCCGACATCCTCAGAAGGGATTTCTCATATAATCAGAGAACAGAGTACCACGCACAAAGTAATATTTGGTATGTTCGCACAGAAGCATAGTTTAAAACTCAATAACACCTTCTGAACTTTTCCCGAAAGCACATACATAACATTGTACCTTTAACAGCTTTCAAATAATGTCAGTTTCAACAGTTGGAGCTCTAAAGTATTATTCTTCCGTTGTTAATGCTGTCTCCGCATGGGTTGGTTATGAACCCTAAAGTTAATATCGCGTATTTATAGGCTCTATATACCTCAAGCAGTTATTGACGCTGATACAATCTACAGTATGTACTATTTACATTCAGTTCAAATTTCAATCCTTCATCGAAATTCTTGTCCATTATACATAACCAAATTCTACGTTTTATCCCCATTGTTTCAGTTTAAATGTTCTCATTTGTAATAGTTAGAGATAAATTGAGAAAATGTGAATATTTGTTCGCCGCATACCGACATAGAATGCATTAGTCAGTACATTGAGCACTGGAGATTTCACAAATTTGTGATGTTCACAAGTTATAACTGATTTACATCCCATCAACTGAGACATGATCCTTATGTCACCAGTGCGTGTGAGATATGATTGATACACAATCCTTTTGTCACCAGTGAGTGTCAAATATGATTGATACATGATTCTTATGTCACCATTGCGTGTCAAATATGAATGTACACGTATAGGTGACTTGTTGGTTGCATGATAACTATATATTGTTGCAGAGTGACCTGGATTCTAAACAACCACGTTTTATTTTATTTGTTCCGAATGATAAATGTTTATATAACTAATGTTTAAATGAATATTCCATCAACGCGTATGTTAGTGGTCACTGACAACTATTCCTTCACGAGAACATACCAAAAGCCATATAGCGAAAATGAATTACAAGTAGACAAGCTGTCGGTGAGATAGAGAAAAGATGTGCATCTATTCCTGATAGCTGTTGAAACGGCCTTTATTATCAAAGCCTTGGAAAATTTAGATGTCATGATACAATCTGAGCTTTACAATTCATATAGGACGGAAAAGGACAGTTGTGTTTATGTTGTAATGTGAAGTTCATTCGAATCGATTGTAAGGCAGAAGAAGAGAGACGGTCGCATCGGGAATGATTTCCTGAGCAATTAACTCGATTATGAAGGCATAGAAAACACAATACGTCCAAGGAGTGTCCCCTCATGAATACAATTTTAGTAAGCATTCATTATGTCAGCGTGGTTTATAGGACCAGTACAAAAATTAATATACCGGTCCACAAAAAATAACCCCGATTGTATCACATAATTTTATAAGATATGCGACCATTTGTCAAGTTTAAGCTTTATTTCATTCATTCAAACTATTCAAGTGGTTAATCGAAAATTTAATTAAAATTATTTAGAAGAGCTGGCGAAAGAGCATTTACATTTGTTTATGTTATACTCGTATTCATTGGTCGAGAGTCTCTAAGTTTAATCTTTAGTTTTTATATAATTTATCATGAATTACATTTATTGTGCTTTTTACAATTAGCATTATCTGCGTTATCTCGTTGTCGGCTATTCATCCTAGCAGCACGAACAAATCTAAAATACTAGTAGTTCTTAATATATAGCCATACACGCCATAGTTACAGATCTCTCATCAAAGAAAAAGCAAATTTCTTATATCGTGTATAATGTATACTAAAGCGACTCTCCCAGTATGTATGTATGTTCGTGGCAGTATGACATGTTTCTATAACAATTATGACACAATAAATGGATTGACTTTAAATAAGCTGTGTCAGTTGCCATCAACACCAACAGTCGCATCAGTTATCATATTTTGTGAATTTGTGGTACGCCAGCATTAAATATGGGGAAGATAACAGACCTGAAATACGTAATATAGGATCTAAAAGTAAAATATCGTTAGAACAGATGTTTTGCAGTGTCTTTGGTTTAGATACGTTCTCGTTTTTGAGTGTCATTATGTTACAGATAAACAGAAGATAAAGCAAGTCAACGTGTGCATTATGCTTTGTCATACAACAATTGATGCTAAAGACCTAGTGCAAGGAATACAACTTTTGTTACTTAATCTTGGGTGCCAACACATGCACTATTTTATTCCTTTATAAATAATACTTCTCACTAGGATAATTAGCTCGAAACTTCATCATTAGAATTTTTCGTTAACAATGATTTTCACAGTGAGCAAGCTCACAGATTGTCACATGTCTGGCCTGTGTATTTTCTTCAAAAAGTAAATCTTTCATGCATCTCTCAGTATGCCCACATCATCATTCTTGTGTTCAAAATATCTTTCAGCTAAACCTATAGAGATGAAGGAACAAATTTCAATGACGCCAGAGGGCAAAGGCAATAATGAGTACACGACTACTGGCGATTGTTCCATGGAGTACTCCTCCTACCTTCCCAAGAAAGTGACAGACAAACACGCAATCCAATTGGAAGATTTGACTTCTTTCTTTCTCAGCCGCAAAATGGATCTAAAATTGTACCATGAGGAATACAATGTGGGTTTTACATTTCCTTTTATTATTTAAGCGTTTGACGGAACGATGATTTGCATGACAGGGTGACGTAGAACGTATCAGAGGTGCCTCGAGTATATTTTATGTCTTTTATGTCATGTCACAGAGTTTAATGACTGGAATACCATACTCGCAAAGTCTGTTAAAATATCCTTCCAGTCAATGTCCATTGTTGATACATTGTGGTAATGAACGGATTTCATTGTGGGGCACTGTTGTATATAAATGAATTTAATATGGGGAGATTAGTTTATAACAAATTAAATTTAATATTGTAGTGTGAACTTGTAGCACTATGTGTGCGCTCAAGGGGATACTGACTCATGATGCATAATTTTTATTCCATAAAATAATATTAGATCAATGATTCAAAATAACATAATAAAAAGCAAGACCATTTCTTGTATCAAGCTATCTTTAAAACAAATGATCAACTTCATATACTTTTCAAATTCTGTGTAAACTGACTTCAACAAAGTGAATTATTTCTTTCGAAAAGTGACTTACCCACGCTTTCAAGTTTACATCGGAATTCCCAAGCCTTAGGCTCCTTGTTAACTTATTGAATACAATTGTATATCAGGAGGACAATGTCAGCTATAACAAGTATTTGTATTTTATGTACGGTAAGGCAGAATACATCACATAGTGAATACAATGTTCATGCAAATCACTTTCAACGCTTGGCAACACTCTTTTTCATGCATACATACATACATACATTCCTACATACATACATACATACATACATACATACATACATACATACATACATACATACATACATGCATGCATGCATACATACATACATACATACATACATACATACATACATACATACATACATACATACATACATACATACATACATGTTATATATGTGTATGTGTTAGTCTTTAAATGCTAAGTTTTTCCAGTGCATATGCTGGTGATACGATTGACTTCGTCTTTTGATTTACATGAAATGTAAATAACGTTATACAGTGGGGTATTAATAGTTTCAAAGTTGTAAATAGAGACAGAATTAATGAGAGTTTGGAAATACGACATGAGTTAATATTCGTAACGATTGTGTCTTACTAAGGTACATAATGTTTACACATATATATTTATCTTATCGTTCCAGCAAGTATGGTTATGCTTATGACTTTATGTTCGGCTGAATGTAACGGCACTTTCAATACATTATTGGTTTTATCACCTAGTTAGTACAGTTATCCTATAGTATTCCAATTATCACCTAGTTAGTACAGTTCTCATATGGTATTGCAATGTCATGTGTTTGATATAACAACCTGTTAAATGTCACTTTATGTGATTTCGATCGGTCGGTCCAAATAAGCCGTTGAAATTATCGTGCTCTATTATCTTTAGTGATTGGCTGTAATTGGGCGAAAACCTTTATAACCTAACTGGAAAGTTTTGTGTGCAATGAACATTTTGAAGGAAATTTGTTGACTCGAATGACGAACAGGAATTGCGGAAAAGCTGTCTCAACTGTCAGAATATAGCTAATTTACCCCCACTGGTGATTGTTCTGTCATGCGTAACAATATCATCATATGAAAAATGATTTCAAACCCTAAGACAAGATAAACAGCAACAATTAAAACTAAAGTTATTGCTTAGTTTATTGCGGGCAGGTGGGCTGGAAGTGGACGAGGTGGTATATCTGTAATATAGAATCCAACATATATGCAAGCGTTGATTAAGTATCTTTCAAAAGTGAAAAAACTCACCTCCTTTAACTGAAGAATGTGGAAAGAGCCCGATCTCCCAACTGACAAAACTTTATCCAAACACGCACACGATGTGATGCAAGTACTGAACACGTGACAAACGGATTATAAATGTGAAGAATAACCAAAATGATCTGCAACGGCTCCAAATAGGGCAATAATCATAAAGTAGGGATACCTATAAAAGAATCAAATATATGCCCATTTTTATTCCATCTCCACAGGCCTTCCCCTAAAGTGGTAGTAATATTAGCATAAGCGTTAGAGCAATTTACACCAACACGCTATTGTTGACCAAGCTCTTTATCTTCTAGTGAAATCAGTACTTACTAACCTCGTAAAATTGCCATGCCATTCTTTGAAAGCATGATGGAAAATTAATACAAAAAATAATTTTTAATCAATTATAAAGCAGTATAAGTGTAGCAGTGTGTAATATGTTTACTCAGTGTTTGACAAGATCCTTTCTTGAAGAAGAAATGTTATTTTTCATTAGATGGCATGTTTTTATTTGGGTATGCAATTTATTCGCCAATTAACAATTTGCATGCAAAGTGTAGAATATTATTGAAGACCATATTAAACATTTAGGCAAGGAGTCTAGGGGACGAATCCCCGATGGGGGTCGATGGGTCATACTCCCGGATTCTTCCGCTTTTCAAGTCTTCCAAGTGCTTACTTTTAACCATCTAACTGCAAAAAATGCTTGCACTGATAAGCGTTCCAGTTGTCTTGCGATGAATTGTCAATTGGAATGTGAGGTGGGTTGCGAAGCCGGTTGATGCGTAGAGATTTCGCTTCTCTGTCTGTATTTTAGATGGTACCATTACATACAGATAAGCAAATCCTTTTTGGGAAATCTAATGTTTCTATTACAGAAATAAAAGTAAATAAAAAAGCTATGAATTGTTCAAAATGAACATTATGATCTCAATACATTTATATATGTAGAAACTGCCACAGGGACTAACTATGCGACACGATACAGCACTCCGGCCAGAGAACAAGAAGAAAAATCGGTATAAGAATATCTACCCATGTATGTATATATCATGAATGTATTGTTTTGTATTTGACGTTTTACACTACCACTCGCATATCCAACTGACCGCAACAATAAGATATTTGGAGGATAAACTAATGTATTACATGTTTAGTCTCGGTCGTCCAGTAAGCATTAAGTGTTAGTTAACGACATTCTTGATTTATTCTTTGAGAGAGATTCCATCATGTTCATTAGATTCCGAATGTTACAAATTTTAAAGCATAACAGGTACACAAAACACGTATGTAACATACATTTGGGGATTTTTCATTGTAACAACCAATTAAGTGCATATGCATCATCTTGAGAAAGCTATCAAAGTACTGAAACGTTAGAATAATTTTAAAAGTAACGCTATATATATATAGATATATAGATATATATATATATAGATATATATATATATATATATATATATATATATATATATATATATATATATATATATATATATATATATATATATATATATATATATATATATATATATATATATATATATATATATATATATATATATATATATATATATATATATATATATATATATATATATATATATATATATATATATATATATATATATATGTCCCTTGAAACAAAAATGCATGTAATATTAAAAAAGGGTTGACAGGGCGAATATTACTCCTATATGTAATGTATTTAAGAGAGTTGTGATAAATTTGTTGGTTAATCATATCTGGTATTAAATATTTCATTACAATTGTCTTAAAGCTAGAAACCAGTATCATAATTGTCGCAAAGATTTACGTAAACGGAAACATGATCCTTGTCTATTACAAGGGTTAACCGTCTTGGAATTGTATATTAGCTAATGTAAATACATGAACAGCTTATAATGTTTCCTACCTACCAAAACAATTGAGTCCAATGTTCAATTTTGCAGATGATGATACACGGGTTCAGCTGGAGATATGGGACCCAGCTACTGAAACTGATTATATTAATGCATGTTACGTGAATGTAAGTAGCTAATTTATCTTAAAACATGTACAAAATCTTTTATTAAAAGGATACACATTCCATCACAACAAATGTTCTATGATCTCTGAACTGATCTATATTTTCTACGCGCAAATCTAGATTATGCATTAATGACTGAGGGAAATGCTTTAATTTATAGTAGTAATACAAATTATCATTTCATACTGATAGCATACACATAATATTACATGATGCGTTAATTATTTTTCAGGGTTTCAAGTCATTTCATGCCTACATTGCCGCACAGGGTGAGTACATTATCTGCCAATGTTTGAAATTTGAAGTGCTATCACAGGTTATTACTGTCTTATTTCTGAAAAATACCAAATTTTGTATTTGTTTTCAGACAAGCGGTTTTTATTAAGTTTTTGGAAATTAGGAAGTTCGCTCGTAACTTTTAACTTATCCATCTCTTTTCAGTCATGAGCGTAAAGATCTGCAAACTGTTGCATTTGCCACATCTTTTTCAATTATCCATATCTTCTGGCTTCAAAAGCCTTTGTTGGTTTTAGTTGTTATATTGAAATATTAGCTCAGATTATCTTTAAGTTAGTAGTCACAATCTACCGTGAATGAATAAATTTTTTTCGGATATACAAGTATTACGGACTATAAATGAAATATTGAATTATTCATGAAATAATTATATTAGGATTGGTAAACTATACCATTTTAACCTCGTACGTATAATGCCACATCAATGAATATATTAAATATCCTTAGTTAGTCAGGATATTACTTACTTAAAAGTTAATTGGTCACATAATAGTCAACGCTTAAGAAACAATGAATATATTTTCACAGGACCCACATTGGAAATTCTAAACGACTTCTGGAGAATGATATGGCAAACCGAGTCCCTCAAAATTGTCATGCTAACAAATTTGGTTGAAGATGGAAAGGTAATTTCAAATACTCTGAAGATGAACAATGCTATACTTTAAATTATGTTTAAATGTGACAAGGCTGCTAGGAAAATCAACATCAGTAAAATCACTTCCAACCGTAGGATTTAGTTTGCATTTCTTACAACTATCGTAGAGAAAACAGAACTCCACTAAATTGGCATAAATCTTTTAAAGGTTCGGAATTTAGAAATTTGATTATAATCGAGATCACCGTCATAACAGATGTATGTCAGATACACCAATTCGAGATCATTGGAAGCTAAATATTCGATTCACCAGTCAAAGTACAATTCTGAAGTCCATGAAAGTGAAAAATGTAATGTGTGCTTATCGTTTAAATAAATTAAGTGTCCCATAGTCATAAAGCAACACATATCTAATTGGTTGGTAACACTACGGGTATCAGAAATACGAACACACTCCATTATATGAACTTGAACGGCGCATATCAGATCTATGTGTTACATGTAGAGCTCGATTAGAATCAAACTGAGGAAGTTCAACTATCAGCAAAAATTAAATTAGCCGTGTGGTGTTAAATTGAATTATCTTAAACGTTTATTTCTTGTCTGTAGATTGCAAACACCTATACAATATTGTGGGTTTATTTGGATTGAGTTTTAGATTATGACCGTAAAGGATTATATAAAATCCTGCTTACAGTTTGCAGAAAGTTTCTGAATTGATAACCGAGTTATTGCGAAAAAGGTGTATGTAAGGTGGGGATATATATATATATATATATATATATATATATATATATATATATATATATATATATATATATATATATATATATATATATATATATATATATATATATATATATATATATATTTCACGGATGAAATACGACATAGTCATAATAAAGTCTAGGAGATGAATTGTATGATAGATATCCCATATTCCTATTTAATATGTTCTTGTCGTGTAATAATTCTAAAGATGTATTTAATGATTTTTTATATGAAATGTGAGAAATCACTTGTTTGGGTTATTTAATGGAGTTGTAAGGTGCTCATTGAGCGTGAACTATAGCGATATATCGAGTTCATAGTGACTTCATACAAACAAGTTTTGGATTGTCATTGTGATACATCATCACTTTTGTCACTTTAGAATATTCAATGACACTTGCACATTAACACATCTGAGACGTTATGTTCATTCGGCGCACTGTGCTGCTGGACGTGTGACACAACTGTTTAGACATTTTTTTTAATAGCAATACAGTAAATTCCTCTTGCAGTATAATTTAACGACTTAGAAAATTGAATTATCTGTTAAGTTTAACAAAACTTGTTTCCCTCTGCTATTTAGCTTATTACCTTAGAGTTGCAACTATATATATATATATATATATATATATATATATATATATATATATATATATATATATATATATATATATATATATATATATATATATATATATATATATATATATATATATATATATATATATATATATATATATATATATATATATGTATATATGTATATATATGCATATCGGTACGCTTCACACATAGTGTTTATTTTAATTACTTTGATCTTAGTACATGTGACATATCAACGTATGTCATTCTTGTTAGTCCTCGATGGCCCATGAAATTCATTGCATTAGTCTTTCTACTGACTGGCGAAGACTTTGGGAATGTAAACTTATAGGACAGCACTATCAATACTAGGAAGCCAAATTTGTCATCATTTGCCCGAGGGGCATTTTGGAAAAGGTCACGTCGGTTAGAATATGGACAATTTGCCACGATCGAGCTCGTTAAAAATATATTTAAGGTTATCAAACAAAACATAGACGGTAGCGAGACAATGGCGTACATGTACCGGACTCCCAGACAGATAGTTCTCTAACCTGAGTATGTTTCGAGGAAAATAGCTTCGAAAGACTAGAGTAATCAGATTGATCTCAAGGTCGCGAATGTAATTATCTACTTATATAATTGATTATGCTGAAGTGCAAACATTGCTGATGTGCCTGATTATGCGATACAATTTCAACTTTTAATAAAATGTGTCCATGCCTCCAGTTATATTCCAAATTAAATAATTCAAAAATCCTTGAACACATACATTATAAAAGTTATGTCTACATCCTGACATCGGCATTTCACAGGATTATCGCAAAATTAGAATGCTTAGTAGCGGCGTTGACACACATTAGGTCAAGATATTTTAGGCAATCAAAACGATGTAGGCCTACTGACTGCATTGCTCCTATATAATCTTGCACGCCTAAACGATGAGACATCATACAGTTCCGAAGTTTACAGCATAGGTCCATTGTTGAAACATGGTTACCTCTGTTAACAGTTATATTGATCTGGAAGTCGATCTGCTGTTTAATCTATAATGAAGTCAACTTTTGAATGCTACCTGTTATAGAACGGTGCATTATTAACATTCGCATAGAGTCAGAAACTATTGCTGATGCGGAATAAAGTTGTTTTGCTGAAGTAGACAATGCAGACTTTATGCCAGTGAGCGCCTTAGGAAGTTTTCGTAAAGCAGAAGATCACTTATTATTATTATTATTATTATTATTATTATTATCATCATCATTATTATTAACTCGGAATTACCGAATTAATTAAATATAAATTTTTGCATTTTACTAATATGATATTCCAGCTACTTATAACATATCTGCAATTTTGTCTCCCGGAATATTTGCTATTAATGAAGCTGACTCGTTGTTGAACAGGATAAAATATCCTTCAGATTACTCATATTGTATGCTTTGTTTCAGAATAAAAATATGTACATGTTTTCATAAATATTTTGCAGCATCAGTGTGAGAAATATTGGCCTGACGAGGGTTCCATTGAATTTGGTGCAATTTCTGTCAGACTTGTTCAATGCGAATCATTTTCGGATTTCACAGTAAGGACTCTAGAGCTTACAAAGGTATGACATGAAATAATTTAGCTAAACTGTCCAAGTATGAAGCGTGGAGAAAATCAAGTTATTTGTTTTAGTTTCATAAATGAGTTTATGTTATGGAACACGAACTAGATTTTAATTTTTTTATTTCAAAAGAAACCAAGCAGATATAGCGGTTTCCTAATCCCCAAAAGTAAAGAGATACGCGATAATTGTTTAAGCACAATACATATACGTTCTATATTCATTATGTTTTATTTGTGATATTTCGATCTGTATTGATGTTTGTAACTCATTTATCACCTTCCTTTATTGGCAATGCTTATCTCTAAGAACATTTAAGTTATTATACCATACATTTTTTAAAAAAATAAAAGCACTTTGTTAAAAACGCCTTTACTAATACCCCCCCCCCCACAAAATCCTATCTTATCGAGGCTTATAGAAAAGTACATATCCAGTATGGTATGTCCAAACTAATTAAAATATTACATGAATAACTCTACAATTGTTAGAAAAATAAAACCAACATAATCTACGAACGTATTCAGTAAAACAGTTATGTACGGTATTCCCAAACCCCTTTTTGGAAATTATACCGCCCCATGGCGTTTATTAGAATAACTAAGGTATGTTATATAGCTATTTGTAGAGTTCAAAATGCAGTAGAAACGCATTGTTTCGTTTCTAAGCTAGGATATTTAAGTTTTCAGATTGGTTCGGTAAGAGTGGTGTTATTGGAATCATTTTGGATAATTTGATACCACTATTACTGTTTGTATTTTTACAATAAATTAAAACTTATACTTTTTTAGTAAATAAATGTAATACGTTCGAATGGAATATCGCATTTTATTATACCTTCGATAAGAATAAACGTTCCTTATATCCGTATCGCACAAACAAGAAGCAAGTATGCAAGTATTTTCGTTGATATTTATAGTCGCATAAAATAAGATTTCATTGACATATACATTTCGACTTATATCCATTATATAAACAAATATATGCGTACACTGTGACACTATCATCATAAATATTCCGTGTGATTGTTTATTTGAGAAAAGGTAACCTTATAATGAAAAGGTTCGTGTGCACTTTGCTCCAGTCATATCAGGGAAACTGTACACAAATTAATACCATTCGTGTTTGTCTGTATGACAGTCCACTGGCCCATAATACGGTACGAAAAGGTATTTCAGTGTATAACATATCAACATTGTAGCAACAGGCATTGCTATATATGTAAAAAAACACTATTGTATAGTTTTCTATCTGAGAGAAATACAATACATATTACGCATTAATTACACAATATAATTTAAGGATAACTCTAAAGACTGATTGGAGCAAACATAATATGAATGATATTGATCTAGCGTCAGTATCACAAGATGATGATATAATCCTTTAGAAATCTTTACGGCTTGTATAGTAAACATTGCTAAGTTAGTCGTCAGCGTTCTCCAAGGATAATTTGTATAAAAGCCCTAATATTCCTAAAAAGATGGGTAAATAATTTTTGATTAATTTTCCTTATTGCTAACAAGTAAATTCTGTCATTCAATTGATTGAATCTTATCTATGATGTTTATCCTAAAATTGTCGTTAATTCTCTGACTAAACATTATAAGAAAAGAATGTTCATAATTTATGCAATGGTTACACCAAGCATTGCCGAATCCCTTTATCTTCATTACCTTGTTAACATTTTAGCCCACTGGTCACACATTGCTCCCTATCATGGTTGTAAATTGTAACATCGCTTATGATGTCTTTTTTTTGGAATTTATAATTTATTATATTTGAATGCATGCAGAATAGTAAACAAAAATATATTATCACAACACGTTTTAACCTTCTTCAATAGAACTGATATCATAAACCTCCAGACCTCAGAATGGGTGCTACAACAAATCGGTCAGACGAAGCGAACGAATTAAGTTTGTTTTGACAAGTGTTTAAAGCCCTTCTTTCAGATATGCCTCAGCGTCAACTATATTTTTCCGGGATATATACCGTGAAAGGTTTGAACAAAATATCCGTCATATATAATATAAATTTGCTTCAATCAGACAACCACCTTTGCAAAATTCAATCAATCTTGGGTTCTTTTTTACGCGTTCACTTTCAATTTCCACTTACGCAATTATTATGAAGTCTTTTAGACATATTGTTCAACTGGTGAGCATTGCCATCCAAACCAAACATTTATTCTGATACAGCAGTAAAATTAGTTCAACGTTTCCTTGCGAAAATTCACGTTTCTGTCATCAAAGAAGGGTTTAATGCCGATAACGACGGTTAGGGGTGCATGCACTAAAACTGAACTGAACAATTAACGCCATCGGTAATATAATTGTTCTAATTAACACATACTTGTTCATCATCATACATTGCCTTAATAATTTCGTAACATTTTCCCTCTAGTCATTTCTCTAACTACCTTAAGGCACAATAGGTTTAACTCTAACAAGGGAATTTTCATAATATATGAATACATGGTAGAATCTAGCCCTGTGATTTCTTAAATATTTACAGATTAGTTTATATAATCCAAAACATATCATCGACTATTGAATAACGCGCTCTAGAATCTGCAATTTTTTCGACAGGTAATTTATTTTTGTCCGCCCATCTATTTATCCATATTATTTGAAATCGATGCAAATATTTTGCTTAATACAGGATCTACATTAATTATAATAACATAATTAATAAAATCCTACTTCTACTCTATAATGTGTTCCATTTAGTCCGGATATATTCTACATTAACAACTTTATACACAATTAGAACAGTCCGCATGCTAGACATTGTGTACGATTCCGCCGTAGTCCAATCATTCTTCTACTATATCATTATTTCTGGTCTTATCAACTACATAGAGGTGCAATAGTATATTATTATCTTGTTATATTTGTACAAAGCATTTTTCATTGTTTTAAAGGATTTTCTGAATTCTTTTAGAGGCTGGCACGAGCTTTCTTACTTTGAATATGAAACCCTCAGCTGGAGACACATTAACTGGTCTTTAAGCTACAACAGTTGGTCTTTAAGCTGCCGTAGTATTGTCGGCTGCTTTACCGGCTTCTTTCCATGCCTCTCTATAGCGTCTCAACACATTCTGTTTGTTCTTATATTTGGAAAATTGGACTATCACTGTTCATGGGTTTCGTTATGATTTTTCCTAATGGGGGACTTTTAACTTTCATCGCCTCCAAATCTAATCCAACAACATCTCAAATAAAATTTTAATGATGTTTATGCTTTCCTCACATTTCTTGACCCGGTCTTTAGGCACACTATACTATATTAAATTTTCATTCGCCTTCAATTGCTTTATTAACAATCTCAGGTTTTCAATATCCCTGCACATGACCATATTACAATTTAAAAGCAATTCAGGTTCATTTTTTATGAAATCAAGGGAACACTCAATATGAATAAATCATTAATTAGGTTTCCTGGTTTAACTTTTCTTTCTAATTTCTAGATTAAACCTCTCATGCTTGAATCTATTGTTTCTGCCGCTTCTGTATAGGTCTCAGTCATAGTTTTTATCTCTCTCATACTATATGATAGGAAGATCTGCTGCTGCGTTATTGGATAAACTCGACCCCAAATCGGACTAGACAGATTGGCCTGAGATATACCCCCCATGTAAAAATTGTTCGCCAGTTTGCACACGTCGTTTATGAAGAATGGCATTAAAGAGAGGGCTATATGGCACATGCGAACCTTGTGAATCTGTTCATCGCGTAAAATTCCGCGATATATACAGCAACCTTTCGATGTTATATGTGGTATAATCTTCGCAGTCGAAAAGAAATGAAGAGGGGTTGGCTAACGTCTGTATTACATATTGTAAAAAAAGATTATGCTGAAATAATACGATCAGACATGTGTGAATCGATGTTACGATTAATTCAAATCACTTCAGAAATTTGAAGTAGAAAGTGTTTAAGTCTGCTTAAGTTGATCACACTAAATTATAATCGTATTTAAATACAAATACAAGTTAATGTATCACATGACAATTTCTGTTAAATAATACGACATATTGCAAACGGTTGATAAGGCCTATTTACAGAACATATAAATATTAAAATTGTCAAGTACAATGTACACATTTATTTCATCATGCTGTAGATTGTGCCCTGTGACATTACCACAAAATAACTAATTGTTTTCCTTGCACACTATGGTGACCAATTTACAATAGTACTAATAGATAATTCTGATACAATGTCTTGTTTCAACTAGATTATAAGCCTGACGAAGATATAATAACTGTACAGGGATGTAGAATATGTAAGTTTAAACGTGTATACCTATTACCTAAACTCTTCGCACACTATCAGGTAAGAACCTGATGGAAATTATTAGTTTAGCTATATAAAAGAATACTCAATTCCAGTTTATGTTGTTTTCAGTGATGTCATTTCAAATAATAGGCTAATCATATATGTTGACGAACGATCCGGAAATTTAATTAACTGAACACATTCTAAGTATTTAATACGACCAGTTACCTGATGAGAGATGACAATATCCACTTGCTCCAAATATGGAAGACTGTTGCAGTCGCAACCATTTCACATCGAGTATTGCTGGTATAGTAAACGTCCCCGATGATACATTTCCGTTGCCGTTGTGCTTTTGCAACGTAAAGTTGCATGTAGGAGCATACTCATTTCATTTAACTTTATATTTGATCATTTTATCAGTATTTGTTATGCATCCAGCTTGATAAAGAAAGATCAAAAAAGAGACAGGAATTCCTCATCTAGCAAAATACGACATTGTTCAGTACTGTTCATACTGTTTAGAAGTCAGCCTGGATCCATAAGGATAAGGAAAATTATGGGCAGAAAGCACCAAAAATAAAACCCAGTTAATTGCTATTTCTGCAGGTACACAAGAAAGGGAATACAAAACTAGAACAACGACACGTGAAGCAGTTTCACTTCACTGCCTGGCCATATAAGCGTGTACCCAGATATGCGTCTTCCTTAGTTCATTTTCGCCGAACAGTTCGCAACACCAAGGTACAGGGGTCCACAAACGGTCTGATCGTTGTTCATTGCAGGTTTGAATTTAATTTGATTTTTACTATTTCATACAAATGCATCATTTTTTTTATATCCAGTATCATACTGGCGGACGACTGTTATTTTTTTATTAAAATTGCACACTGTGCTTCATATAGTCCCTCTTGTTCTAAATAATATCGTTGCATTTGTCTTCTGAATGTATTAATTGTAGGATGTATGCATTTGTTATGTAGTTAGTTATTAATTTATTTGAAACAAGAGTGTTTGGCTTGTGGTGGAACAATGAACAAGTGTGGCAAAAGTTCTACACGCGCAAAGTAGGGGTTGAAGCATATTTAAGCTTATGAAGTCATATAATTTCTTTTACTTCTTTAGTTCAGTGCATTACTATTAGGAACTATGATTGTATTACACTGAGTGACGTTTAAACAATTGAATATATAAGTAGGGACACTTTTGATGTTGATTTTTGTTACAGGTTGATACAATATAGTCTTGTGTAATATGATTGTCATAGGCCCTTGAGTGTAATAATCAAAATAATAAATCCTTATTTCATTATGACACTTAATGATTACTCATGGATGACAAATTTATTTAGTAGTATATTTTTCAGATTGAACAATTTTTGTATCAGTAAAATTATACTTTGAGCTTAGCAGTTCCATGTGGGTTACCGGTGCTTTTATATGCGTCCAAAAATACACCATAAAATACTGTCCCTTAATAACTATACTAGTAATGTCACACAAAAACCTAGTTGCGTGCCTTGAGGATCACCATACAATATATCAACATATGAAAAGCATGATGCGCAGCAGAGCGATAACTATTAAAGTGTTTCAAGAGATATTCGACATATGTAATTCCTTACCAGCCCTGTTCCAATTAATTAATCTGTCTAAATACACATTTTTGCTTTGTTTTTTTCAGTTTATTCTCTTTTGTACACAAAACGCTGATTTGGTGTCTAGAAATCGGATATTCGGAAGACAAGACGGTCATGGGGTTATTCATGTTTTTCAAAAAATAAAATTATAGATTGGAGCTTTATGAGACAAATTAATATTTACTTTAGTTTTAGGCATCGTCTATCACAGTTAGGTGACATGAATATCGCTGTATAGAACAATGCCAGCTTAAAATGTTTCTAGCAAAATCTTGTTTTGTTTCTGCAGTTGAGCATAACGGTTTTGCACATGAATGTACGGAGCATGTGTAGTAAATGTATAGCTAAAACGTATGTCTTATATTTTGCGACAAAGGCAACTAATGTAAAATGTGATTGTTCAAAAGAATCTGAAATGTTGAAGATAATGTTCTTGCTCCATACTTTGTGTGTGCATATATAAATTTCTTCCCTATTCAGTGCCGGTATCGGTAGGACAGGAACATTCTTGGCTCTCGATTACCTTGTTGACCAGGCTGAACAACTCGGCTACATCAATGTGGTCCAATGTCTGGAGACCTTCAGAAAGCAGCGAGTGGGTCTTGTCCAGACTGCTGTAAGCAACAAAGTGTATAATATAAACAGGTCATAGTATTTAATACTGATAATGGATTCATGTCAGAATGTCTAATCTTTCATAATGTATCATCATTGTAATTCGCCCATCCTTACAATTATAGATATCATTAGTATTTCCATAATTACTATTGAATAAAGATAACATATAAAAACATTAATTATGATAAGTGTAATAGCATTAAGAAGCAAATGCAAACAAGTATTTAGCTGATGATGGAAAAACCGAAGCGTCGTATAAAATGTGAACAAGCTACTGGTAAATAAGTGTTGAAAGCGAAAACAAGAGCAGCAGTAGTTTTAGTAGCAATAATTTTGTCACTAAGCAATAATATAACCGGTTCATAAATGTGCACGTAGATACATACCATTACGTGAACAGCATATGTGGTTGGTTGTGTTATCATCATCAGTATTTAGTATACTAAAATTAATGTAGATACCTAGGGAACAACTATAGTTCCGTTTCGTCATCAATCAATGGTGACAATGTATTTAGCCGCCATTTGTCTCCTTTCTGTATACTTTAAGGAGCAGTACATTTTTCTCCACGAAGCTCTGGTAGAGGCGCTGACGTGTACCACATCCACACTATCAACCAGTGAGTTCCTTGAAACATACAGTACATTACTGAAGGAAAACGTTACCAGCTTAAAGCGGAAGATTGACTTTGAGTTTGAGGTAAATAATTTGTTTCATTGGATGCAAAACAACATTTACTTAATGTTACTAATGAGAAGAAAAAAACAAATTTTTGGTGTAAATAATAACGAAATTTAAATGATTTTCTGTATTATATGCATTGATCATGTGACTTTCTTTCACAATTTTATACGCAAAAAGTTCAACATTAAAGTTTCGTTCGTTATCTTACGATATATGTTATTAATATAATAGAGCTACAACTATTTTACATATTCAGAAGCTCACCATGTATGTAAATGAAGCGACCGAGGATGTGTTTGAAAATGGAAAGAGGACAGAGAATAGACAGAAGAACAGATATTCAAACATTTTACCCGGTATTACTAAACTTTAGCACACGTATATTTTGTTAGGATTAAATACCTAAAACCATTTGTGACTTTTAAAATGTTTTATGTTTATTCTGTCCTAGCTGTAAGACATTAGGAGATTTTAGGAAGACATATATACATTCATCTCATTTTTCCTTAAGTTAAAGTGGTAAAAATATTAAATTGCGGCATACGATAAACATTTATTTTCATTAAAAACAATCCATTAAATAGAGTAGAAAGATTTTGTAGGAGCGAAAGGACAGACCCAGATTAAGGCTTTTCAACGTTTTGCTTAAATTGTTTTTCATTCCTATGCTCTAATTATCATCATGGAAGGAATTTAAAACCAAGTTATTTTTTAACATCAGTTTGCAAAACTAGAGAAAACAAACGATTTATCTGCCTGTGTTTTTACATAAATAAAAACGATCTGTGAATTTGTTGATATTCCAGACAAGAACTATTGTCCATCCTTAAACGTCTACGTCGAAGGGCGAGACTCCTATATCAACGCGGTAGTATTACCGGTAAGTGTTCATGTTCCGATATGATATCACTCAAGTGTGGCAAAATGAAGAAATACAGTAAAAATAATTTTCATTTATCGAAATTAAGGTCTGGGAACAATCTCATTTACTTGTCAGATTCACAGTGATAGTGAATAATACACAAATCTCTCTGAACTGTCAATGACGGCAAAAGGCTCAGTATCCATAGACACATGTCTATAAACGTATCTACATGACATAGTCAAATTAATCTGCACGATCAGTCACTGAAAAACAGTGATCAACTAAGGGTTATATAGACTGAATTGAAAAGAATATGAATAAAACATACACGATATGTGGTTGCAGGTAGTTTATAATATTTTTATAGGATATAACTTGTTTACTTTATGACCAAATCTTTATGATCATTAGTATCATTATGGTTATGAAAACAGCAATAGTACATTTAAATTCATTGGCATTTCTACTCCAGCGGCAATAAGAACGGCTACTGTGCTACTACTATATAAAAAGAAATAGTGTGGAAGTCATGACGAAAAAGCTCTTTAACATTTCTGTTTTCAGTCATCACTAAATCAGCAAGTTACATTTTCTATCGATCATCGCTCACTGAGCACTCAAGTCGCAACTTCCTGTAGCATCTGCGACCGACGACCTAGAACATATCAGTGTTAGATAATTATCAATCACTAGAATGTGTTTTGGCAAATATACAAATCTAGCATACATAATGTTCACACAGGTTAGCGAAAGCTGCACTGACTTCATCTTCTGCTAGTCGAAATTACAGACAGCACCGATAATTATGAGGATATGAGCTGCAGCTGTGCTATATTGACTTTGTGGAGAGGTTTATTCAATGTTACTGTTACATGGGCTATATTGACTTTGTGGAGATGTTTATTCAATATTACTGTTACATGTGCTATATTGACTTTGTGGAGAGGTTTATTCAATATTACTGTTACGTGTGCTATATTGACTTGTGGAGAGGTTTATACGATGTTTACAGTTACATGTCCAATATTGACTTTGTGGAGAGGTTTATTTAATATTACTGTTACATGTACTATATTGACTTTGTGGAGAGGTTTATTCAATGTTACTGTTACATGTGCTATATTGACTTTGTGGAGAGGTTTATACTATGTTACAGTTACATGTGCTATATTGACTTTTTGGAGAGGTTCATTCAATGTTACTGTTACATGTGCTATATTGACTTTGTGGAGATGTTTATTCAATATTACTATTACATGTGCTATATTGACTTTGTGGAGAGGTTTATTCAGTATTACTGTTACATGTGCTATACTGACTTTGTGGAGAGGTTTATTCAGTATTACTGTTACGTGTGCTATATTGACTTTGTGGAGAGGTTTATACGATATTACAGTTACATGTGCAATATAGACTTGTTTATTCAATATTACTGTTACATGTGCTATATTGACTTTGTGGAGAGGTTTATTCAATGTTACTGTTACATGTGCTATATTTACTTTTTGGAGAGGTTCATTCAATGTTACTGTTACATGTGCTATACTGACTTTGTGGAGAGGTTCATTCAATGTTACTGTTACATGTGCTATATTGACTTTGTGGAGATGTTTATTCAATGTTACAGTTACATGTGCTATATTTACTTTTTGGAGAGGTTCATTCAATGTTACTGTTACATGTGCTATACTGACTTTGTGGAGAGGTTCATTCAATGTTACTGTTACATGTGCTATATTGACTTTGTGGAGATGTTTATTCAATGTTACAGTTACATGTGCTATATTGACTTACTGGAGAGGTTTATTCAATATTACTGTTACATGTGTTATATTGACTTTGTGGAGATGTTTATTCAATGTTACAGTTACATGTGCTATATTTACTTTTTGGATAGGTTCATTCAATGTTACTGTTACATGTGCTATATTGACTTTTTGGAGAGGTTCATTCAATAGTACAGTTACATGTGCAATTGTCGGATTTGTATACTCATATTGTGACCTATTCCAGTTGTTATAAAATAATTCATCTTCCAATCTATAATGATCGAGTAGGAAAGTAACCATATGGCAAGGACACGCACATGGATACTATATAAACCAGCGATACAATATAATACGCAAAGATTTCGGATATAATTATGGATTTGGTTGTGGGGTTGATGTCTGTACGAGTTTGACTATCTTAGTAAATTAGTTCTAAATGGGATAAATTCACACTTTGATATAATAGGCATCACGTTTAATACTTGAAATATATTATTACATAAGACAACAGTGGTACTTGTCAATTTAAACTGAGTTAGTGTCGTACAATATAGTTAAAGACAATGCAAGAACAATGCTAAAATCTATTGTTTGCCTTCAATTGTATTAGTTATGTTATGCATTTCCTTTCCATTCCATGAATTTGATTATACTTGCACGATAAATATAACCACATTCCCTTTTCCGAACTACCAGAAAAAGACCACGCACTATCATCACCATTACTACCGCTACTACCACCTCCAACACCAATGTGAATGGCATAATATCTAATGCATTCAGCATAATTATGAGTGATAAATAAGTACATTTAAATTTTCATAATGTTCATTCTTGATATTGGTATATCATATAGAATTCTCTCTTGAGCAAATGCAATTTTCTTGCGATAACACCATCAGGTCACCGGCGTTACCAATATTTGCGAATATAACGGTGGCAACTTGTACCGATTAGTTACGCGAAATGTATTAACTAGCTTTTGCAGATTGACTTTGGGTATATTTTCTACTCAGAATATCTAGTTGGTTCAATTCTCAAATTAATTTGATTACAATTATTATGATGAAAGTTTTTGAAGTGATGGACATTGTTGTCTTCGCTATATCCATAAATGATGTGCAATTATTGTGATATGGTACATTTTATCCTTAGCTGCCTACATATGAGTTGAAATCGCTGAGAATATTCAGCATTATAGTACCCTTTAATACGCCATCCGTACGATGAAGGACTCCATCTTATGACATCGTCTGTCAATTCTTTATGTGTTCAATTCAGTTTGGGAACAATAATTTCAATTCCAGAATGCCTTCATTTACTATGAAACTTTTTTGTGGATAGTTGTTACTTGGGGTATAAAAGGAATGGCTCTGACCTTTAGGCCACTGCCATATGTATGGAAGTAATATATAATGTTACTAAGGTCCGTCTCGTGACATTGCACATTACATTCGATCCCGTCCATGGCGACGCTCGTTTTCCTTTCATAACTATTGAAGTGCTTGAGTTTAAACTGAAATTGGCATAATCTTGTACTTTCAAGCTAAATTTAGGTCCGCCCATTGTCAACAAAATTGGAAAGACTACGATCATGTTTAACCGTACAGTTTGCACTAAAATATTATCGTATTAACGAGTACATCAATATAGTGCGGATATTTTCAGGGTAAGATGAAAAGTTCAATGATTAAATTATAATATTCAAATATGAAGGCAAACAATGACTGAAACTCTGGTCTATATATCAAGTCTAAATCTTCTGAAGGGAATCTACTTGTGTATTTTGAGTGGGTCGTATGTTTATCAAGGAGTGCACGTTATTTCACAGACAAAAAAATCTTCTTCGTCAAAGCAGTAATTCAATAATATATACCTTAATTATAATTTGTACAAAGTAGACAATTTATAATGAAGGACACCATTCTGATGTAGGGATGCAAACGTTAGTACCATACAAGAAAAACGCCGTTGTTAGAATGATCCTATAGCAAATTACACCATAAATTTACCAAATTGTATGCATGGCTTGCTATTGTATATAATTAGGAACCAAAGGCTGTATATGTCCCAAGCTCAAACACAATACACCATTTAACGGTAATGCTCTCATATGATTTGCACAAACTTCATAACTTACCGCCCCTTGCATCTGGGAAGGAGCTCGTCCCTCTTAGAATGAACAGGTTACGGTCAAGGTAATTGCGATCGGACAGACAATGTAGCCAGAAGTTAGTTTTACTCTGCTAGTTGTCATAGAAGACACTGTTTAAAATGGGGAATATGTAGAGTGTATTGTTCATGATACATGAGTTAATGTTTTAGCTCAAAAATTTTCAAAAGAATAACGATGTGGTTTGCAAATCTAATACCTTGATATTGTTTTCTCTTTATTCTTTATCTTCAATTGCTAACTACCAGCATTATATTCCAGTGCACCACATTTATCGTAAGAATTAAGAATGCGATATATTATATACTTTCTGCAGGCACACAACAAAAATGACAGCTTCATTATCACCCAAACCCCTCTGGAGAACACCAAAGTGGATTTCTGGAGAATGGTGTATCAGTTCGATGTCCGTTCGATCGTCATGATGAATACGCTGTCCCAAATGAAGGTAATACTATATAACGAACCTGCATGGAAGTATATTTTCCCCCTATATGTTTGATGACAAAAAGCAGCAGATCATCTTTGCACAACAACAAAATAATCGTACATACTAACGTTAATAGTTACACTCTGTACGTGGACAGATGTCTGTTTATAGGTACACATTCTTTGCAACAAGACATCGGTTATATGTACAGGACACATTTATTCTGAAAACTGAATCTTCTGCGTGTCAGCTGAAGAGCTGCAGTCACGCGGATTTTTTTAAAATTTCAATTGAAAACGAGAAAGTAGAACAACAACGATTAACCTACGCTTAAAGAGTCAAAACATTAATGGTTAAGGTCTTTTAGTTTTAAACATGTCTGAAGCACAGTCCTATACATTACTGTATCTTAAAAGCATCACATTCATCCACTATATCCCCTGAACATATTAGTAGGAAACGTTACTCCGCGGAAAATATGTGATATTCGTTTGAAATTCGTGTTAAATAGCTACTTTGTCAGTGGTCTGTATAGTCAGGTACCACATGCAACAACTTTTTACGTGTAGTGGGACTCTTTTAGACGCCAGAAAATATAGCGTTAAAGCAGCGTTAACGGTCGTCTGGACTATCAAACTAATTTATCAACAAAATTAAAAAATGTTTTGTTATATTTTTGTGGAAAATGGATCGTCCTTTAAAGGCCATTTTGTTAGTTCAACATCACTATATTTAATCAAGCACCTTGGATGGCCTAAGTGGTTAGAGCATCTGCCTCGTATGCTGGACGTTGTGGGTTCGAACCCGACAGAGTCATACCAAAGACTTATAATAATAGTACTAGCAGCAGGCAGCTTGGAGCTCAACATTAACAACTTAGTATTAGGATAGGAGGGACTGGTGTCAGGATACTGTGATAGGGTGAGACATGATGCTAAATGTCTATGTCATGTTGCCCAAGTGCTATACATCAATCACTAGAAACTGTCACACTGCAACCATCGTATCGATTTGACTATAATTGTTAAAATTAGGTTAAAAATCTAATTCAAAGATACATTATTTAACCCACTAGAAACTCTCATTTGTTATATTCAAGAGGTGGTCGGCTTGCATTTGATCATATATTGACCATAATATTAATGGTGAATAAGATCACACATTATAGGTATTCTTTCCTTGGAATAAATATTGATCACGACGCCCATGTCATCACTTATTTTAGAGATTTTCCACGATTAAAAGTTTGTATGAAATTATCTTATACTCGATTAAGAAGAATGAAAAGGCACACGAGGATTAGACTCGAATAGTCTGCTTTCCGTTACCTTAAACAGGGAGTAAAGCATAGCTTAGCTCGTGTGCAAAATATATAGATGCCCTTGCTCTACTAGCCAGCGATCTCGGGGTATTTTCTTGAAAACATTTACAAAGAATGATAATGCATGTTTTTATTTTGGCTTCTTACCTTCTGCAAATTTCACTCCAGTTGGCTATCGAATTAGTTCGCAGTAAAATTGATCGTACATATCATATAGTCGACTAACAGCTGCGATCTCAGTGTGCGAACGATTGTAGCGTTTACAGTACGGTTATCTTCATCAAATAGAAAGTTTATTTGATTTGATAGCGTGTGTTTGTCTTTTCCACATCTTTGACAAAATGAAAAGATGAATCATACATTTGCTAACTGATTGTCTAAAAATTTTAATTACATATAAGGCAAAACAATTACTTTTAGTATTACTGAATATTGGTTGCAGATTGGGATAGATGGACACTCTGTTTAACACCAGATATTAGGTGGACCTTAACATATGTCTACATGCGACTTGAAAAAATCATTTCACTCTGAATACATAATGTGTTGCAACGTGCATTTGCATAAAAACATAATAATGTGGCTCGCACTAAATCAGAAGACTTGAACACTAAGAACGTTTTTATCTTAATGTAATTAATATTTAGGAGTAACGAGATGAATTCGGCAGTTTAATAACACTTCCGAATGTAATGCAATTTTGTGTTATTTTAAATATATTCAATTTTAGGAATAACTTAAAAATTATCTCAAAATAGTTCGGTTATTTAAGGTACATATTATATTTGGTAGAAAGGTAGAAATGAAATACTTTAAGATTGTTTTAATCCTTTATTTAAAACTCATTAAAATGCTCCAACCTATTAGCAGCCTGGCAAATGTGCAGAAAAGCATAGAGAACATGATTTGTTTCACCATTTTCTTTGTGAATGATTGGTGTTGATTCTGGAAGCGCTAGTGGGCATCTCAGTATATTTATTCCGTTGAATTTTATTTCAAAGATAAATTGTGAAGATACTAGTTTGTGCTGTACACAAGTGGCCCCCTGTTATGATCGTTTATCACATTTTCCACATTGTTTAGATTGGGTTGAGAGAATATACAATATGTAAGCGGTAATTTGAATATCGTGGAGATTTACTTTTCTTAGGCTTTAATCCGTCGTCGCAAATGATGTTTCAAAATCTTACGAAAAATATAAATCTTTTACCCGTAGCTCGTATCCTAATTCTATCTTAACAAATAGTACTACCATTCGTACCAGGTCCACTTTGTCTTATATTTTGAAAAGAACATATATTTTCATTTGTATGACATATCTCAAGGAGATTGCTATCTTGTTTAAATTGTGCCATAGATGTAATATTCACATCCTTTATGATTTGGCTAACGCACTATTGAAAAGACAAGGAGCTAGGACAAATTTTCTTTAAACTTGGGCGTATCATTTTATACCTGTTACAGCCGTCAGGAGGATGTAACCTGAGTTACTTAATCCTTTATTCCTAAGGTTTTAGTTTAGGGGCTGTCATGTGTGCAGCTTTATTTTTCCTAGTAGTCGGATATTGGGAGGCATATTACCTTAAGATAGCAAAGGATATCCTACCTAAAAGTAGCACGTAAATATAGGTTTTCTATTTCAATAACGACGGTTTGATTTTATATCGTTATAAAATAAATAACTTAAACGCAAATCTATTATAGCCAAACAATGATTTAATTCATTATTCAATGATCACGTCTGACGATATAGCATTTTCTAGGATGAGGAGTGTTACTGGCCGGAGGATGAAGAGGAGTTAGAGATATCGCCTTTTCGAATCACACTGGAGAGTAAATCCACCGATGACATTAACACCAACTACATCATCTCTCTTAGATACCAGGAACATGTGAGTAATTATATGAACAACAAATAGCTTGATATTGAAGTACGACAATGATATTACGCTATGAAAAATAAACTCATTAGTTTGATTAAATTCTTACTAATAAATCGCTAAGCATAATCACTTCCAGAAATAATTCTTGCTTTCAAAATCTTTATATGTTGGTGAATTTAAAATAGTCACAAATATAACTATTTGTTGACACCCATTTGTAAAGAAAGAATTATATAACCTAGACTATTGCCATTAACATGCATGAAATTGCTTTAATATCACAAGCAGGATCAAAGGTAAATATAAAAGTTAATCGAAAATCGGGCATGGATCTATTTTTGTTTGGTATCCGCTAATTCTACAAAGATCTGCGATATGTCATTGGCTGCTTTTGAAAGAATCAACGTCTAGAATATAGAAGTGTCGCATGTACTCATAGGTATGTATACCTGAAGTCGACACATATCACCTTTTGAAATCGAAGATCGTTAAGGCAGTTTCCGGAACAAAGCTGATCAATATCGGACATGAATAGTTCACTTATGCACAATGACGGCTAAAGCTTGAAATGAAGTAATAAGTTCGGAGCATATTTTAATCTGTTGAGGCTTAATTAAATTGATCTTAAAAAACAAAACTCGCTGATATGGTCTTCTCTTTCGTTGTGCATCAGTTTATTCTTTATCTAATTTAATTATTTGCCCAAACACAATGAATCGCAAGGAACAGTTATTATTCAGTCTAATTGAAATATCAATGATCACTATGTTGGTGCATGGGTCAATGCAAGTACCATGTATTTGCGCTGTTATATTATCTGATTTTCCTACCTTTAGTGGATGATTGAAAACAGTAGTGTATATAACACCGATTGAGTAGTATCATTGTTTGGTGATGTGTGCATAGTCGTGAGGGAATATGGGCTCGTGTGTGCAGTCGAAGCGATGGGTGCCGTTTACCCTCGGACCATGGTTCGAATCTCAGTAGAGTACGAATTAAAACTTCTCTAGCCTGTATGATAGAATTATTTGTATTAATATAATAATTCTGCCTACTAGTATCAAGCATTCTTCTGTAGAATCCAGGGATAGCAATTCCCGTTCTTTATGGTGTATATTTATAGTTCTCTATTATTAATTCTATAAACCTTGATTTCTTTCATAGGAATCCGGAATGACTGTGTACATACATGAGAATTAATTGCTAGGTCGTCATGCGATTGTGTCTGCTACGCACGAGTGCATATAACACCGATTAAGTAACATCATTTTTGGTGAAGTGTGCTTAGTCGTGAGAGAATATGGCTCGTGTAAGCATGCAAGGCGATCGCTGCCGTTTACCCGCAAACCTGGGTTCGAATCTAAGTAGAGTACGAATTAAAAATTCTCTGACTATATATATATATATGTATGTGTGTGTGTATCTATATATATATATATATATATATATATATATATATATATATATATATATATATATATATATATATATATATATATATATATATATATATATATATATATATATATATATATACACACCATTGAATGTGTGAAGAATGCACTGTTTTTACACGGCCACATTCAAATTCGTAGTCATCACTTGAATAGTCTATGCTGCTATCAGCGTACATGCGCTGTCCCTGAACTTCGGAGCCTAGCTATTGTTAGTAATACCTGGCCAGAATACGAATTCTATCATTCTGGATATTTCGGACAAGACTGTTAACAGTCGCCGTTCCTTTGGTTATCTTCCCATACCTAATTTAGCGTTGAGCAGTTCATGCCCTAAGATTAAACACAAATGTTAAATTAATTTAGTTCCATTATCTACAACCTTTATTAAAACAACATAAGAGTGAGAGAGCAGGGAATTATATAGTTTTACTTCCTACTGTAAGCAATACATTTTTTGGCATTAATATATTTAGCTTTAGTTTTACAAAACAGCTGTATAGCACTTACCTGTTTTTTGTGTGTCATTTAAACCCAAATGAAACAATTTTGATGGCATCGTTAAGAATCCATTATTTCTAGATTTGATTTTGGAGTTGTTCGAATTTTATTCACAATTCTAGAAGCTGTGGATTCAGCGATCATTTTTGTGTTATGAGCAGTAACTGGTTATACTGTAACGAATAACGGACAATTGTTGACTCCAAAGTTTGCATCAATGTGAAGAGTGATCATGTACATATCCCCAAATTCGTGGAAGAAAAAAACTAGTCCAGTGGCTATGGATAAATTGATCAATCTTGCAATACGTGCATATAGCTTGTCAATATGTCGGTTACTTGTGACGTTGAAAATGATGAAGTATGTATGCTTTAAGACAAACTCGACGAAAACTGTCAGTAAAGAAGGTAACGGAGTTTACTGATGCTGAGACTGGAGTATGAAAAGAATGTTAACTTCAGGACGTGCCGCCACACAGGGAATAAAAGAGAAAAGCTGCCTCAAAGAAGAATGAAAAATAACTGAAGTTGAGACAGAAAGAGTTTGAATTGGAAATTGAACTTCGAAAAATGAAATTTAAATTCGAAAGAACAAAATTATGAATGGAACATGTATTGGAAATGAAGCATTTTCATCTTAAGTTAGAGTAAAAAATCAGGAATATGCGAGGGGAAAACATTTACAATTGCATTGCACGATTAGGGTAAGCTTGAGCTAGGATAAGACATCCTGAGCGTCCTATTAAATTACTGAAGCAGTTTCAAAAGAAGGAAAATAGTCTGATGATCTGAACATATTGCAACTAAACCCACTTTTGAGACGAGAGGCAAGACAGGTTACAACTCATGCTTGTAGTTATTACACGGTGTCTCAGGGATGGATTAATTGATAATTTTGATAGGTGTGAAGAAGGAAATTACTACGACGCATATACAACTGACGGCCAGGATAGATCAAGACATAAAGCATTTCAAGGATGATCGTGACCCACGTATTTGTCTCCGTGACGAATTGTTCCTGAAAGTCTTTCCACATAATCAGGTACAGTGGATAAGGAGGAGCAAAGACTCCAGTTCAGTTGTCGAGGCTGCAGACGATTATAATCCCACTAATACACAGCAACACGGGCTGAACAATATTTTTCGTAAAAGAATAAATACGATGTTTGATGACATTGAAGCTGGCAAACCTAAAGCAATGACTTCACGCGAGAAAGCACGCATGGTTTGCCCACAGGTGATAAAAGAACCGTTCTCAAACATTTCAATGAATATTGTGGGGTCGTTATCTAGAACAAATGCTGGTCTCTGGTACATAGTGCAGGTAGTTGATGATACTACTATGTAAACTGAAGATTAGTGGCTAAACACAGATGACGTTGTTTAGTCGAGTTCGTTTTCCAAGGGTCATATTAACAGACAAAGGGATCACTAACATAAACTAATCTGATAAAACTATTGGTTTTTCCAAAAATGTTGTAATTTAATTTGTAAACTATAATGCGTTTACTTGGTAAGGTTTAAATATTTACTACGTTAAGAATAATAAATGTAGTTCATCAAGTCTCTCTTATTTATTAATTTATAGCGAATAGATCTTTCTAATAACATAAGATGTCAGTTCGAACAACGAAAACATCGGCATTGTTAGATATTAATGGCATGTTGATTTCAAATTGGTTAACTTAATTGTACTTGTACTTCAATGTACGTAATTAGATCCAGTAGTGCGACGGGTTTGACACTAATACATCATATTATTTCAATATAAATTATTTATCTAGTGAAGATGTATTACCGTGTACACTAATTGTAAAATGTAATTTCTTTGCCAAACATATAACATATGTATTTTGATATTCCATACCGTCAATTTAGTAATCATTAATAAAGCTAATAACATCATATGGTTGTAAGCATATCCATGCACGAAAAAAGATCATTGTCTAAAAGAGAAGGGGCTAATCATGGTCTTTTTTCATATTATGACGCCGTTGTTCTACTTTCCTAATGTTTTCTTTGTGGCGTTTCTTCTGTGTTCACGGTTAACCTCGCTAGCTCGGTTAACAGTAATTCATGGGTCGCGAGTTCCATAGACAAGTTCGACAGTCTCAGTTGGCTGCCTCTTTGTTCTTTGCTTGGGAAATGCATTTATCTTCCAATGTATGAGCATAATGTAGATAATAATGTTTTAAAAGTTCAAATCATAATGAAAGATGCAAAGTTATATATGTTGAGGTAGTATTTGAGCTACTTGTGTAGTTCATAGTTTACGGATTTATCAAACCTTATGATATTATGTTTTGTTCACCCTGTTATACTTTATTCTTGACCATCTTATTACTTTATTGCATTGACCGGTGTAAAAATATTTACGTTCTACTTGACATTTTAAAATTTACTGAAATTGTCTTATATACTATATAACGTTTGTGCTTCTGATTCACTGTTGTAATATAATTAGACCCATAAATTGGCCCGATCTATATGGTTATATGCTCGTAAACATGAAGATTAAAATTCGGAAACTGTAATGCAGTGTAATTCTATCGAGACATTGTCGTTTATGGATTATGTGCAATGGAATAAGGAAAATAAATACATTCATAAACGGTACACGTGTCCAGCTGGAAACACTTTAAAGTGTATGATGATATGACACAGGAATTACGGTCTCTTTATCTTGTACAAGGCAATCAATTCAAATATTTTCAGCTTCGCAAGGTGCTGCTGAGCAGAGCAATGTACTGGGCCGATGATGAACCAGTGCCCGAGTCACCGTCGGCAATGCTGAAGCAGATCGATCTGATACAGAACAGGCAACAGGAAACGGGCTACAAGCCTATAATTGTTCATTGCATGTAAGATGCATTTATGATATAAATTAACTTGGCTTGCACACGGCAAAGAGTTTACAAATATTCCGTTGACAGTTGGATATAGAGGACGAGTCTTGCCTAAGTATTGAACATGCCAGAACCAATGCATTATTAATTTTGGTGCACGTTCTGAAATATATCCTTATTTGTTTTAGTTATTAGCTTTGGTGTCAACTGTATAAATCTTCTTCCCAATAAAAGAGTATCCAACAACGTTCTGGTGCGATGTCTTCTTGATAGTGTCAAATGTGATGGCCTTTAACAATAATACGCACATCATTTTGTAGTGCGATATGTGGTTTGGAGAGTAATCAGATTACCTCGGTGTTGTTCATAAGAAAACATTAAATCACTTTAAGCGAAATTCCTCAGCAGTGAATAAAAATAAAGATGACCAAATTAAAAAAGTTATATAATCACGAGTAACAAACTGAATGCAATCTGCACTTCAAACGATCTCAATATTACAATGTCTTTACACGGTACACCTAAACCCATCCCTCACCAACACTAAAATCAATACATTAATGAGGAATGTGAGAACACCTGCCATCTAAAACATACAACTGCAAAAGTGATTGACCTTAAGGACTTGATCATTTATATAACGGTTTATTTTGAAAATGAAAAACAACATATTTATATCTTCTCCAAAAAATTATTAATTTCGAAATTAAAAGATCATCGGCTTCTGCAAACACTCATTGTTGAATCAAAACATTACATCAACTACCAAAAATCACTATGTACTATTCAGATCTTAAACGTTAAATAACTGCTGCCAATGTGTTATTGAAAAGTCATGGCTCACATGTTGTGATTATTCTCTTTGCATTTCACCCAAGAAATACATAAACATGTTTCCTATAAGGAAAAGCAATACCTTACTTAGCTGTAAGAAGGCATGTATAATGATCTGCCTGCCTTGAATCAATTATATGTATGTGCCTGTTAAGGCAATGGAGAGGGACAATAATCAATAATATTTTGCGCATGTGTATTGAAATTGGACACGCACACTGGACCTGCTTACCGGACTGTGGTAAATATGACATCAAAATAGTTCTTTCTCAAGCGCTTAAAGATATATAAAAGCACTGAGATAATACTTTGTACCAAATAAACTGTCTATGTGGGTTACATCGAAATCAACCTGACATTCAGTTTGACACCCAATGATGTGTCACTGTCTGTGATAATAAATCCGACTACATTGTTCTCCGTCTCTCATCTATAAAGTACATTAATGGTTTCCGACGTTTTCCTCATCCAATAATATTTACGAAAACGAGCACACAGTTGTTTCTAGCATGAAATTTAAATAATCGAGTAGTACTTGTTTTTAATAAATAGCATAATTTTAATTTGAACAATTCAAAACAAGAATAGTCCAATAATACATATAAATGTAACCCATACAGGAATGGAGCCGAGAGAAGCGGATTGTTTTGTGTTGTTGCTGCCCTGATAGAAAGGATGATGTCTAAACACGATGTTGCTATTGAGCAAATTATAAACCAAATGCGCAGCAGACGGCCTCAAGTCATTCCTAGCGTGGTGAGAAAAGCTTTTTAAAAAAGGGAGATTGCATGAGTGATAAACAATTTGCTCAGTGGTTCGCTTGGAAAGGAAGTGACATAGTGACCAAACAGAATGTGGCCTATACATATATATTAGCTCCAATGCAGGAAACTGAATATTTTTTTATTGAGGCCACTTTAATTTATCAACTCCATTATTTCAGATATCTGAAATTGTATCATATTTTTACACAGTTTAGAACTGAGAATTACAAAGTGAAGTTAAAGGCTGGCATCCATTAAGATGAATTAATTTTATGTTCAGTAACTATACAAATGAGTATATACTACAGCAAGACTTAAAACAATCCTATTCAGAATTGTATGATGTATCTTAAGATTTTGTGAGTGATGAAGTCATATTTTTAAACCATACGTGCACATGCCTATAGTTAATACGCTGACAAATATATGGATACTTTTTGTTAAGTTATACTCCTAATTTAAAATAGCATTTATATGCGCAAAATGTTGCGAAGTTAAATTTACTTGTATATCTTAAAGGAACTGTTTATAATGAAGTACTTCTATAACGTAGCATGAATATTGATTGAGTGTTAACATCACTTAGGGAAGAAGGGGAACTCATTTTATCTGTCAGCATTAGAGAGGGAGATGGGGTTGACGATGGAAGGGTGAAAGGAGGGTGAAATAATTGGTCAACTAGTGTGATACAATCATGATTATATTTAGTAATGTCAGGCAAGAAGATGAACTTGGTGACGATAAACATAATATCTGTGTCATTTTGTTGTCACGTGAGCATGAAATTCAAAAAGCAATCAAACACGAAAGTGTATAATGATATATTTTCTAACTTATTGACAGAGTAATTTTTTAAAGGCTGCATTGAGCACCTGTTTTTGAAATTGTGTGCATTACGAAGTCATTGAAAAGTATATTAGCAATTAATATATTGTTAAAGAACTCGAATAATTCTCAAGATTATTTAGAGATTACTTCTGGACAAGTTGTCTGGCAGAAATTGCTGCCTCTACCTGATTGGCGTCTCTTAGGATAAAAGTTTGAGTTGTCTGAACAACAAAACAATCTACCAAATGCAGTGTACTAAGCATATTCCCATTTAATTTAGTACAAATGATTACACCAAAGTACAACAGCATAAAACTGGAACATGGAACGTTGAAAGTATGTAATATGACATATCTCAACCTAAAGGACAATAGTAGATATCTTTATACAAAATTCTGATGAAGAAACACTAAATCCAGCTTACATAAAGGACAACTTTGTAAAATGTTGCAGCAAATTCATCATAAATCAGGCATCGCAAAGAGACTGAACTAATAATTATTATTCAGTGTTATTCAAACACAATTTCAGTGCAGTGGTGAATGAGAAATATAGTTCGCCTCAGAGGTATATTACAGTCATTGGGGTGCAGGTACTTTTAACGAAGACCGCATAGAAATACTTTAAAACCATAGTCATATACTTAAAGCAAACAAAGCTAGCTAGACATAGAGTAAAGCTAATTCTAAAAACGTATAGTCCAAAAACGATATCAAAATGACTCAAAATCCAAATGTAAACAATTCTGGACACATAGTTTGTTTATAATAACCAATATTATATATTTATAGAGTTTGGTAATTTTGACATTCCTTATAAATGGCCGGTCCCAATCGTATTATTCTATTTTCGTTATTACAGGTTCAGTTCAAGTTCTGCCATGATGCCATTAAGACTTACTTGGAGCAGTACGAGAGCCACTCCAACTTCTCACGACCTTGAACTTCTGCACATGAGATCATCTAGTAGTAATCTGCTCTTTGAGATTAGACTGCTGACCCATATTATTGTTATATGTTGCAAGAACTACTTTGTTGACTGTATACGTTTAATTTGGTCCCAGGAAATTAAGCGTCTTTTTATTAATTGCCATTTCTTCTACATTTATGGTGCTCCCGCTTATGTGAATAAGATCAGATATTTAGCTACACTGAAAAAAGTGGACGGGTTGAATGTATGGTTAGATAAAAGAGTGTCCTAAATTAACACACTCGATCGAAATAGAACATGTACTACTTTCAATCACACAGGGATCAAAATCAGATTGATTTCCTTGTAAATTAGTTCAGTAAGCTTCGTATTCTTAAGCAGTCTCAAATTTCGGAAAATATTGATGATATTCTGGACTTAACTTACATCCTGTACTTGCACAAAAGTATATTTGCATATTGTGTATTGTTGTCGTGGATTTAGCCTTACGTTACTTTTAGCATTTTAATGTTTATGATATATTGATTCATTATAAAATATAACATGTGTATTGTTTTGATATACTTATACATTCTTGGCTCATACAAAAAATATGTGTTGTACTTACCTTGTATCGGAACGTAGCTTGCCTAGAGAATGTAATTTGTTACCCACAATACAGATGTACCACCTAATCTGTAGCAATGTGACGCAGCACTAAATGATATGCAACCTAATTGCGTTTTTGTTGCAGAACTTAGCGAGGTCATCCACTAATTTTGTATTTCCATCGGTGCAGATTAATCTATGTATCTTGTCGTCTTCCACAACCTTTTTTCCCTGGTGTTCGTATTCTTCAACGTTTCTGAAATGTTTAATACTTATGTCACATATATAATTTAATTACATTTGTTTTATGATAGACACATGATGAATGCAATGTAGAGTGAAAACAAGATTGCGAGCATTCATTTCAAGTAAATCAGTCATAATCTGATATTGACTTACAAATACGGATTAATCCTTTATATTTGTGCTTTAATAATTGCTTATCTGTATGAAGAAACTATACAAAGGACACATGTTATCATATTCCCTAGCTTCTTCATCTTTATATGCACCATCTTTGTCAAATAAGTATGGTAAGTCTGCAGCAATGACTGTCGATAAGGTGTAATGAAGATGGCAAGACTTCTTCCATTGACAAAGATATTGAAGAGCATTTCATTGTCCTGTATTATTTCAAGCGAAAATGGTTATCGAGCATTACCCCATTAACTCTTTGCAATGTATGCAAAACCTGTGAACTTTTTATGCTTTCTACAGACAGTATGCATGTAAATACCATTCAGCAGAAATTAGGTTGGACTGGTTTCAATTAGCATGTTACTCAGTCGTATAATTCTTATTAATGCTCACAAAATCATTGCTTATGATTATCCTCTTATAGTGTTAGTAACTTGTACATTTTGAGCGTATGCTCTGTACTGTAATATAGCCACTCCGTGAAAAGCAAAACGATTGTTACTTTTCTTTGATCTACGTGATTCCAACGTATTTTGATTTAGAAACAATCTTTCTATGTTACCTTCTCCAGATAACTTTTACCTTATATTGTTTGGCATTTATAAATATGCGCTTATTTGTAATGCGAGTAAATTCTAAACTCTAGATTAAAATATAATTATATTTTCCCCTTCTCATTTCAGTTAAATCTTTTATGCAATGTAGATTTCAAGAGGCTTTGATATGTTCGGCACAGCTGGCCTATTTGCACGACTCTAGACAAATATATATATATATATATATATATATATATATATATATATATATATATATATATATATATATATATATATATATATATATATATATATATATATATATATATATATATATATGTAGCCAATGGGCTTTCTTTAAAATTACCTTATTGTAGCATCAGAGAGACAACATGGTGCAGACATCGTATACCCACATTACAACATGTGTCAATGTATAGACTGATTTTTACACCCGCACATCACTGTAAGATTAAACACATTGTTTATTTGTTTATGCCAAACGGATTACATGGTCTGTTCTCGTTACCGTTAGTTCACCAGGTTCGCTACATCATATCGTTCACTGTAATTATTCTGCATACACTACTTTGTACAGAGAATGTGTTTTATTCTTGGTCACGGCTCTAGTAAATATTCTACTTACTGTCGCTCACACCCACCTATCAAAACATGGGGTAGAAGGGATAAAAGGTTAGCACTGTTCAAACAAAACTATAGCATAAAAATTCTCTTGTACGTATGCTCCCGCATATAATTGTGATATTTCATAAGATTGTATTTTCGTTGGCTGTATACGTTCAAATGAGTGTTGGAAATTACGTTTTTGTGTAAAAAAGATAATTCTTCAACATTGTATGTCTTTTCCCTAAGTTAAATAAAATCAGATATTCACCTGTCTTGAATGAAATAGAGATGTTCATTGTGTGGTCATTTGTTTTAGCATTTTCCAAAATGAATACACCAACATGAAAATAAAATAATGTAGAATACTTAATCTCACGAGGAATAAAATATCAGATAGCCTGTTGTTTACTATGGGCACCTCTTGTATCGTTAGGACATTTTTCAAATTTTTAAACAATTTCATTTCTTATAAAAGTTTTTAATAATATTATGGACGTAATCGTAGACTTGAGACATTCAGAAGTAAGCCAATATATATTTGCATGTTAGATATTTTACTCCAGTCTTTTAATTTTATGTTACTGCCGGCATTGTAACGTTTTGATATATATTGCTTCAGTGTAAATATGTATTATCTGTGTTTTTCTTATGCAATTATGTGCTATCTACCCACCCGTCTCTTGAAATATGAATTTATCGTATAACTTGTAGGTAAAATTGCTTGCCCAAAGCTATTTTTATAACTACCCATTCTACCGTTGTCCAAATTTGCCCTACAAGTTGGCGCAGCAATCGATATGATTCGTGCATTTTCACCACTTGGAAGGATATCAAATGCACTTCATTTGTGTTCTTTAAAGTTTTTGTCAATTTTAATTTTTTGTGCAGAAAGGTATTTTAATAAGGGTTAATTATTTAATGTATTAATAACATAAATAATTAAATCTTTGAAAGAATGCACAGATATCCTTTATTTTTGTGTTCAAGTGCTTATATTTAAAGGGGGACTTTACTGAGGACATATTGGGTCTGATGCCACTAGTTTACCCAATTTGATTTCTTGACGACTTCATCACCTTTCTTGACTTACGAAAGGTGCAATTGTTACGTTTGCAGAACTGACGAAAACTTTAAATGAAGATGGCGTGTTTGCTTTTATTCGCAGGAAGATGAAACGTTCTTTCTAGTCTCGTATTCTTTAGGCTAATCGGTTTTCAATTGTTTGACCTTTTGAATAGTAGTCAAACAATTATACAGTTTTATATCGTCATTATGTATGTACACATCATTTAGCATATGTTAAGTTCTACCTGCTGCAATTAATATGTCCACTTGTCTTGTCATTTATATTGTTTCTAATTAAGAACAACACCTCAGATAAGTCTCTAGTTAATGTACAATTTGTGCATATGCTCAGCACTGGAGCGTAACATATATGTTAAAACTATAGCTGGTTTCGTTTTCTTCAAAACAATGCAATTAATGTTGATTATACAATGCTTGTTTGTCCCAATATCACCCGGTACTATAGTATTTCTATTCTACGAATGCAGGTTTGTATTGTTCATTTATGATTATTTTCAATGAAACTATATTAATGTAGCTCATTTTAAGCCTAATAAACTATAGTCTCTTTTTTAAAGAGCTAGTTATATTTTCTCTTCGTCTTGTCAGCGTGACAGCCAGATGCTCTGTTATGGTGCTTTTCGCTACAAGAGGTCTAATGGTTTTACTCTACAAGTATGCTCTGAACTAATGTGTATGTCTGTCTGTCTTTCTATCTATCTATCTATCTATCTGTCCGTCTGTCTGTGTGGATATCTGTCTGTCTGTCTATCTATCTATCTATTTATTTATATATCTTCAAATGCCCACGAAGATCAGTGTTTTAAGCTCTTGTCCAAGCATCCCTGCTCTACGCCTGCGAAATATTAATTGTATACCACACGCACGTGAAGCAGCTCGAGCATTTCCACGTGCGCCCGAAGAAAAGGTATAAAAAGAAACTCAAGTGTAACCTGCAATCGTAGAGCATGCAACCAAGCGACCAGTAAGTCTCGGCCTTGGACAAGTCTAACTATGATGACCGTCGCTAACACCTCACAGCCACGAGAGAAAAACGGCACATCGCAGCATCCCAGACCATCAGGTCTAGGGACGTCACATGCCAACCTGTCATATCCTGTGCGCATCGATCTTTAGAATCAGCAGCCACATCCGTTGTCACAACTAGCGTCATCAAAACCTGCCACCTCCCACTGACAACCACCCAGACTGAATAATGAGTAATATCCAGCCTGTAAACATTTGTCCCTGACAACATTTGCAATAAATAAAAAATAAAGTAATACAGACTTATTATATGTGCAGTGTAAATTCAATCCTTTTTAAAGAATGTGTTTGACACCTGGAACGTACTGTAAGAATAGTTTTAGTGAACTAGAATCGCCACATCATACCATCGGTCGTGTTCTTGCTGCCAGAAGCGTATTTTGCAGTAGAGAAGGAATCCTCTAGATCTAGATTCAAGCGAACTATTATACCGTTGATGTCCGCGACGACTATAGTTATGTGAATCTTTGACTGAGGGGAAACTTAAGCAGTGATTTTGCACCCAAGAAGCTCGCATGATATTCCGCTTCACAGTCGCCACTGGCTGCTTACGTCAAATGTTTGGTGTGTATGTTCCTTCATGAAACAAAGTGTTATATAAAATACTGGCACCGTGTCGAATACAATGCTTTAAAAAATTCTGAATATCAAACCTCCGGAGATGGGCAATGGCTTCCTTCAGTTTAAAATAAACCGTGTCGTACAATCTATTCTGGACTCTACTATTTGAGCGGTGCAGCAATGTCTGAGAAGTTTGATAAAATTAAGATGGAAACCATCTGTTGTTAGGAACGTTTTATCTCCTTATTTTCTGGAGGGCTTGTAGCTGACACTTATAATTATATTCATTTGGATTGACACTGTCTTTCCCTGTAAAAAAAGTCTGATGGTATTTTGCACGAGATCTGTGTTGAAAGTATGTGTGCCTGTACTCGTGTGTGAGGGAGATTGAACGAGAGGTGTTGAGAACGAGACCAAATCAGCTATAGACACATGTGCTAGTCTTGCGCGTCTGTATGAAAACTTGGCGTATCTACCCAAGACTTGAATATATTGATGCGATTATTCTTGATCTTGTCATTTTCTCTCTTGTTTTTATAGACTACAATCTACTTATTTCATGGACTAATAATTAGTAATAATTAGTATTTCAGGAAAGTACTAGTGTCTAACTTGGACTGCATACTTAAAACTTTCTGTTCGGTTCACTGTTGTAATATCAGCGCGGAATTTGTTTTTGGTAGCATTTTTAAACTTTTAAAAAGATTCTCTTTGTGCACATACTTGATTTCGATTTTCTTCCGGGCATAACAAATCATACGTCGTATTCCCGGTGCTAAACTGTTGATTAAGGAAGCTTTTGCATGAATTAAATAAATAAATTCCTTGAAGCACGTAGCTGTTAGTATTCAGAAGTTCTGTGTTAATTTGAATATATAGAAAATTGAGTTGTATAATTGGCTATATAGTGCTCAATATAATTTTATTTTCTGCAGCGTTAAAATTTGAGTCTATGAAAAGAGGAACTAGAGGTTTGAGCTGTGTAGGCAAATTACCCGTCTAGCTTAAATCGCAGATCTCCAATGTCCAGCTGCTATTAAGCTTGGCGAAACAGTAGTTGTCTATTTTTATGTCAATATTATAACAATAGGTCATTTTTACAAATTGGCATTCCAAAAAGGAATTCCAAATCGTGAAAGACCTCACCAGACAGAAACAACCAAGAGTCAGTACCATTCAAGACGAAAATGGAAAATGCCTCACAGAAGCGAGTGACATTGCAGAAAGATTGACTGAGTATTGCAAAGAATTCTACAGCCATCAGTCCACAGGAGACCCAGAGGTGCTTGAAGTTCCAAACTCCACAAATGATGATGATTTCCCCATTCTCAAAGACGAGGTGGAATCAGCAATAAGAGCACTGAATAATGGGAAGGCAGCTAGAGTAGACAACATTCAAGCTGAACTTATCAAGAATGAGGGGAATCAGTGAAATAGCTATTAACAAAAATCTGCAACAATATCTGGCAGACAGGTGAATGGCCAACACAATGGACCCATTCACTGATTATAACACTCCCCCAAAAAGGCAGTCTCCAGTTGTGCCAAAATTACAGAATTATCAGTTTCATCTTCCATGCTAGTAAAGTAATGCTGAAGATCATCTTGAACAGACTGAAACCGAGAAGACAAAGCGGATGAAAAATAGTGGCAAACAAATCTCCGCCAAGGTTAAAGTCAGAGGACATGAACTGGAAACAGCGAACCAGTTCAAACATCTTGGTCCCATAATCACCGAAGAGTGATCAAGAACAGATATTTCGTCAAGAGCAGCACAAAGAACTGCAGCTATGTCAAAGCCAAGACCCATCTGGAGTGACGAGAATATCTGTCTGAACACTAAAATCAGACTATTGCGAGCACTAGTCATCTAAATCTTTTTGTACTCATGTGAGGTCTGGACCCTGACAGCAGATATACAACGACGAATACAGGCACTTGAAATGAGATGTTACAGAACCATCCTTGGCATCTCGCACTTGGACCACATCACACATGAAGAAGTGCGTAACACCATCAGGCACAAAGTAAGCCAATATGAGGTCCTCTTCACCACGGTAAAAAAGAGAAAGCTGAAGTGGTATGGCCATGTCACTAGAGCCAACAGTCTATCCACAACGGTCCTGTAGGGAAATGTCCAGGGGACAGAAGGAGAGGTAGACAGAGACAAAAGTGGACTGACAACATCACAGAATGCACAGGAAAAGTATTGCGGAGAAGCAGGCATTGGTACATGATCGAGACAAGTGGAGGGAGTTGGTCAGATGTTTAGCAGCACAGTGCCTCGACGACCACACTAAGTCGTGAGACTGATGATGATGATGAGGTTGCTTTTGGTTCGAGTTTACAACATACGAACCATGTAAATATAAATAAATAGTTATTCTGAGCTTGCAACACATATGTTAGACATAAGAGGCATTCTTTTCATGGCAATTTATTGGGACACCTTCCATCTACATTTGGGGTCAATTATTCACAAATTCTCCAAAATTTATAGACAACTGACTAAGAGACAATTTTCTTAGTGAAATGTTGTGTTTCCATTTTGGGAGTTTTGTTTCCTGTTAATACCATACTTTCAGTATAGGATGAAGTGGGTGAACTCTGCAAACCGGTCTTAATACTCGCATCAAGCCAACAACTATTACATCGATATATTGTGTTGTTTAAATTTCAGTTTTTGCCATATAATCTTTCCATACACTTACAAGATATTGTTATTTGCCAGCAGGTCAAACTTTTATATGCCTACCCCGTCGTGTCTGTTCATGTAAGTGGGTTTTCTTGGTATCCTTGAATTTTAGATATTTAGTACGAGAACGTACGTCGTGGCAAACATAAAAATAATTGAGAACTTGTCAGGTAACTTCGTTTTAGAATTTCTTGTAGTATATACCGGACTTTCTAGTGTTTCATATTCCAGTTATATAAATAATACATACCTTTGCATATGTAAGACGAACAGTTATTCAATTTCACTACCTGTGTAACTAGCTAGGTGGACTGAATTGACTTTACGAGATTAGGTTTTACTTGATTTGATACGCCCTTTCCAAATACACAAGCTCAATTGCGGATTTGATTTGCATTCATACAACCAATTCTCGAGCTCCTTTGGTTTAATGTTGAGAAGTCTTTTACTCAAAACCACCATATATAAATTGTCAAAGACATTACTAAACGTTTAGCTGCAGAATCAGTGTTTGCGATTCCAGTCTTCGGATACTTAGAAATTCTTTTCATGTTTTTGACATTTCCGCTCTAAGTATTCGACATAGAGTATAATTTCTTTCGGATTTCTTCCCGATCATAAGCGAAGCTACTCCTGCTTTCTAATGTCCCTTATAGTTCAAAATCTTTTTATGTTATCTGTAAAACGTATCTCATCCGCCAGTCTATCTCCCAAACAATATAGTTTAGAAGTTTTCAAACTAGCCCATTAAACCAGCAATATTTTCAACCTCAATCAATGTTTGTAAAATTAATTTTATGCACGAGATTACATTAGAGGGTTTCCCATTAGCAACATACTTTCCTGACACGGGTTTTAGTTTTACGCTTTTTTTGTTAGCGTTATGGCCTAAGGACAACCTACATGAAAATTGGATACCCTGGGGACAATGTGAATTTATCATTACTTAGCCCTATTTGACTGGGTCTCTCGGCAAAAAGGGACATTTAACATTAGATCTAAGGTTTACCATGATGCGCCAGCATTGGTCTAAGGAAATATAATGCTAGCTGCTTACTAGGTTGATTAGAGGACAAAATTATCAACAATATTGGAAGAATGCCTACTATATAGATACAAAGAGAAGTTAAATAATATGAAAGATTAGGTATTTTCATACGTAAACAAATACATGACACTCATATTTACATCTAGCATTACAAAACAGAAGGGTAGGTTTGAAATTTAGTTAAGAACAACATGCAACACGTGCTGTTAGTCACCCACACCTATCCGAAGTAGGGGATAGGAGAAATAAGTTGGAGTACTCAACCACTGAAACAAACAGACCAACATGCTTTGATATTATCACACATGGACAGGACACACGGGTGGTAGGAGTTTTCAACTGTTTGCATTGAAGATAAGAAAATAGACAAATTCATACATATACAAACAAAATACCAGCACATAATGCTTGTAATAAGACCACACTAGCCATTTATGACAATTGTGTAAAATCAGAATATGAGATGAACATATGCACAACTAACTAAAGACGTCCATTATTGACAGTGTGCTACATAATACCATATCATGAAACAAGCTGCGGTCAGGAAACTTCTGCAACATAATGCCATGTAGATAAATGTTTGTGGTTAAGCTAGTATGTTAGGATGGGATGTTACATACACTTATAAATAAACATATACACAAAACTGTGGAGTGAACGGGGATAGCTGGTTACTCACACCTGCTTATGTCAAACAATCAAACGCAGACTCGTACTATCCAACACCACACAAGTACAAACACGGGTGATTTATATAAATATCAAAATATTAAGATTTCTTATCATACTTGATTACAATCAAAATAATTTTTTCGGCCCAACACTCATCGACCTACATGCAGTGTGAAAGGAGATGGAATATATTAAATAGATAGTTTCATTGACAAGCTTCATTACATACATACATACATACATACATACATACATACATACATACATACATACATACATACATACACAGTAAGGAGATGATGGTGTTAGAAACGTCCAGGAGAAGCAAAGTTACACTAACGTCCAAAAATTCAAAACATCGTCATCGTAATCATAAGGTTAAGCAACTACACGAAAGCAGCGACGGTGGAATCGGATGGGTAGAACTGTTTAAGACAAATTACAACTGATAAACAAAAATCCATTATTTATTTTAAGAACAAGATTTCCAGTTATTTCAGAAATGCGATACTACTCTATCATTCCCCAACCGAATCAAATACACAAGGAGCAAAGAAACAGCACCTCTACACATAATGTGAATGAGAAAAACAATGACATATCAGCCATGTGAAGGAGGTTCTCTAGGAGTTTCATGTTTTGAACGCCTTAGACGGCATGTGTTCTTTTGCTGCTTCTTCTGATATCGCCTTTTATCCCTTAACATTCCTTTGATGTTCTGAAGACCAATGTACTTTCTGACAGGGACACCACGTATATTCAGTTTTGTTTCAGGACATGTTTTCTCCCTTCTTAGATGCTTATTGTCTACGACGTTGTGGACATTGTGGAGCCCATTAGCCTTTCTCATGACAATTATATCATGCATCGTTACGTTTATCTCGACATGGGTAGACTCTGCATAGTATGTTCGACGTTGGGTATTTCCGAATCCCTCTCTTTGTAAATCGCTGACAACACGTGTGATCTTTTGTGAACTTATAATCTTCACAGGTTGAAAGTCAACATAAATACGTGTATTCTATGTCATTCGAAGGAGAATCCAAAAACAAAGCGGCCGCTTATACTTAATCGGGCCTTGAAATGATAGTGAATCGGCAAAACATAAACGGAATGAGGAAAGTGAAAGATAACGGTCCCTTGTTGTATTAATGCGCTATAGTCCTTACAAATATGTGATATATCTGCATCTATCGCAATCTCATGTGAGTTGTATAGTGCCGAGTTCGATTGTGCGCTTCTTGCTTGTCGGAAATGCATATAACTAGATATTGATGTCAATACATCAATCCACATCTGATTTCTTTACATTAACATCAGGGGAAGCACTTTCAAAATGTGTTTAAAGATATACTACATGAATCAACTAACGTCGTCATCGTGGAAGTGTGAGAACACGTCTTCCAAAAGTTACTCTATGTCGTTTTTATAATTGGGTACTAGGTCGCAATTCTAAAATTGTTGTTAACCATACAAATTTGAATAAAAGGTGTCGTTTCTGTACACATCAAGTGAGGGCACTTTTTAAAATTTCAAAACAGCAAATGACACACATCCTTCTCATATCTAAATAATTGAAAGAGAAAGAGAGCACAATATGTGGTTTTTCACATTGGTACTAATGTGTGTGTGTGTGTGTTTGCGTGTGTTTGCGTGTGTGTGTGTGTGTGTGTGTGTGTGTGTGTGTGTGTGTGTGTGTGTGTGTGTGTGTATGTGTGTGTGTGTGTGTGTGTGTGTGTGTGTGAGAGAGAGAGAGAGAGAGAGGAAAAGATAAATAGAGAGAGTTGTGTGTAGGTATATGTGTCCGAGGGATTAATGAGAAACTCATTAATGATTGTCGCACTAAGGAACCTAAGATTATGTTTATATGTCCGTTTCAAGAAACGTGCGATCAACAGCAAGACCAAATTCAAGGATTTTCAGTGGTACGATTTTTTTCCAGCAATGCAGTATGATCATAAAATCTCTACTAATATTTTATAATACATATATTATTTGATTTTATTGATTTGCTTCTTCCTGAGAATGCAACTTAGTAGCTTCTAATATGTTCACATTCTGAGCCTGATTGTATCACAAATTAGAACCTACTAAGTGATTCCAGATTGGAAAGACAAGATCACATGTGTTTGCATGATGTGAAACATCAAACCACCTAACCCACTTTCCCATTTATATACTCTATGATTGTATGCATGTGTAAATCGCTGATATATGTTTCTTTTGTCCGTCCTTAAGTATGTTTGTTCAGTGTCGCATACACACCAAATAGATCATTTACATATTGGCATGTGTAGCCTTACACAGCCACTGTCACACCCTTTCTATGTTCTAAATGTACCCGCTCACTTACTTTCAAAATTTTGGCTGTGGGACAGAAATGAAAGGTTTTCATCAGATCAAGTATAACAGTCTGTTGTAATGGAGCACAACTAATATAGTCGTAATCGGTCACACAAGCAAATCAGGCCTACACTCAACAATCAACAGCACACACCCATACAATTCTGTTTAATGTAATGTTCTCTTCATCTTGATAATTCACTGTACATTTTATAACAAAACTAAGCGTATGGGAAGTTATTGGCTTCAATATTGTTGCAACTCAAAATTATTTGTAAACTTTTTTACAAGTTATGTATGTCTTGAAAATATTTGCTATTTAAATATGTTTTGCCAATCAAACATCAATTAACTTTTGTTCGTCAACGTCGATTCAATTTAAATAAATTTAAACTTCAAAAAGTGATTAACTCTCCGGTGGCTATTGCCTAGAGCATGTGACTCAGAAGCGTGATGTCGCGGGCTTGAACGCTGACCTAGTCATACGAAAGACATGCCATTCAGCATTATGATGTTGGTGTTACGCTTAGTCTGCCTGGTGTTAGGATAATGTGAGTAGGTGGGATATCATGCCACATGTCTGTTGCACGGTGCCCCAGTGCTAGATATCACTATAAATTTCCACACTGGATACATCATAGCAGATATAAAAACCCAAAACACACACACACACACACACACAATTCTTGCAAAATGAGGGCACATTCTCTGCAGGGACGTCGTGTGCTAGCCTAAAGAAAGCTGATGTTCTGAGAAGGACAAAATTCACGAACGATCATGAATCTCCCGCTATCTGTATTGCTGTCTTATACATGTCATCGTTCTTGTTGTTCTTGTAATTAATGCAGATGATGACGGCCAAAATGTTTTTTTTTTATCGTTCGTAAAGCATGTCCATTCTCCTTGGTTTTTCCAAAGATCATTATCGTATAGCGCCCTCATCTTTTGTTTTAGTTCATCTAGGAATTTACATGTAGAAAAATGCGTGATACTAATCATTAGAAACTCTGACTCTTTCCCTCTTATGTTCTATCTGCAATGGGTTAGATGATAAAAAGTTATATTTTTAAGGACTTGTTTTACTGATAAAACTTACTAAATATCTTACATCACATTTCACATGGGCTATTATTAATTGCAAGGTTGTTCGATAGTAATACTACTGTTAGATTTCAGTGCTGTGTGATTATTGCACTCATTTGCATAATTTATATCTACCGTCACCTGAGGTTGTATCACCGGTCACCCCACTTATTTGCATCTACGAACACGCATATTTGGAACAGTGTTTATCATCCAGTCCTAACATATTAACCTCACTGCAATTGATGTGAAAAATTATATTGCGAACTGTTTTTAAATAACACCCCTAAAGGCACTGTGTTTATTAATGTGGGGTTATAGAGTCAACAGTCAGCAATTAAAGCGGGTATTTAGGTCTATCTCTGATCCTACGTGTGCACAGATATTAACATTTCCATACACTGCTATAGTGACCTTGATGGTAATAATCCAGATAAGCACGTCGTTGTGTTTTTGTATCTGCTTTTGTATCATTTGTATGTGTATGTACTTGACTATTGTTTTCTCATCAATACAAAGCAAATTTTAAACTTCTACTACCCGTGTATTTTCAGTTATTGATAATATATAAGTATGATAGTATTTTATATTTGATGAGTGCTTCTACTGTTTCCCCTCACATAATCTTTGCGCAATTATAAGTGAATAAGTGATGCGACATATTTTACGAGCATTTCTACTCTTTTCTCTCCTTTCTTTTCGTATCTGAAGACATGATATTGACATGATATAATTACCTAAATGCAAATAGACGCGAAAAAAGAAACGTTGTTTCAAAGCTGGCCGGCGTATAACAGGAAGAAGAATCCCATTTATCTCCCTTATTTCGCCTCGACAATTTAACAAAAAAATCGACTGTTAATTCAGATAGCCTAATTCAAATCCTTATTATTTCGCCAACCTTTGTGTCAGCTATACAAGAGATACACCTGCGTATTGCATTATTCAATGCCCAATCAGTAGGACCACCAGAAAAGCGCACAGAAATAGTTAATTTTATCAACGACCAGAATATTGACGTGTTATTTCTGACAGAAACATGGCTAAAAACATCAGGCGATGAGCCCAAGTGTGCAGATCTAACACCCACTGGTTACTTCATGAAGAGTTTCCCCCGTAATTCTCGCGGAGGTGGAAATGATGTCATCACAAAGAACTCCATATCAAACGTTTTAACCACACCACAACATTCAATTTCGACCACACATCGTTTGAACTAGTCCAAACCACACTCGCACTGGAGCAAAGGTCAGTCCATTTTTTCTACTATACCGCCCTCCTCCTAGTAGAAAAAACAGCTGGCTGAAACTCTCTTTTTGGAGCAGTTTCCGAAACTCCTGGAGTATGGATATTCGACAGGTGGCAACCTGATTATTCTTGGAGATTTCAATTATCACTGTGACTGTCCCGGAAACCCAAAGACATCAAAACTCATCGATTCCATTAATGTATTCAACCTCAAACAGTCAGTTAACCAACCCACCCATAAACATGGTCACATTGTAGACTGGATTCTTCATAGACCTGATGATAACATTATATGGTACTCCCTGGTATCCCATAACCTTACATCAGATCACCTCTGCATTATATGCCATCTTGACGTATCAGTCCCTAACCCTCCACCTGTATCTGCTACTAAGAGAAACCTCCGTATGATAGAGAGAACCAAACTAATGCACGACATCCAAGCAAACCTAACAACTTGCTTACCTCCTACAGCAGAACAACTCGATAACTGCCTGCGTTCTTTGCTCGACAAAAATGCCCCAGCTACCAAGTGCAAAGTATCAATTCAAATGTGTTATCCATGGTATAGCAGTGTTAGGGACCAGCTTCACACTGCTGAAAGAAACTGCCGTAAAGCTGAAATATTTTGGCTTTCCACTAGACTCACTATTCATAAGCAAATATATGAAGCCGCTAAGAAGTATGTCACAAATATAGTACATGCAATGATATCAGCCCACTACACTACTAAGATCATAGAAAGTTCCAGCTGCAAAGAGCTCTTCGAGATTGCTAACAACCTAATATCAAGGAACAAATCTACACCACTTCCAAGTACTTTCTCTCCAGTCGACCTTCCGGCCATGTTTGCGAATTTCTTCCGTGACAAAGTACAAACCAGCAGAGATAAGCTTGACACCACAATTTCAATTGACTCGTCGTCACCATAGAGTTGGGATACATAATTTGAGCAGCAACCATTAGCAGCATTTGTATCTGTCTCTATGGATTTCGTACGTAGAATACTGATGAAGAATGCACGAAAGTCAAGTGAACTTGATTAAACTCCAACATCACTGCTGCTTGAGTGTTTATATCCAGTATTGCTTTTACTAACTGATGTTATTAATACCTGTCTCTCATCCGATAAATTCCCATCATTTTTCAAACTGCCATTGTAAAGCCTCTGCTGATGAAACCAACACTAGACCATAACGATTTAAAGAACTACCGCCCAGTTTCTAATCTCCCATTCATATAAAAAATCTTAGAAAAGGTTGTTCTATTCCAGCTTGCATCTCATCTGAATTCAAACAGTCTTTTTAGCAATGTACAATCTGCATATCTCCCTTGCCAAAATACTGAAACTACTTTTCTAAAGGCAGTTAATGAATTCTCTCTGCGGAAAGATTACAGTCCTCACCCTCCTTGATTTGTCTGCAGCATTTGACACAAAATATCATGATATATTACTTCACCGTCTCCAACATGTATTTGGCATTCATATTACAGCCTTACCGTGGTTCAAGTCCTACTTGGTCAACAAGGCACGAATTGTATCTGCAAATGGAATACACTCCAGCCCAGGTGATTTATGTTGTGGTGTTCCACAAGAGTCTGTTCTTGGACCTGTTCTCTTCATTCTGTACACTCAGTCGCTCTCAAGTGTCATAGATCATCATTCAGTGTCTCACGAATTGTACGCTGATGACACCCAAATATACAAATCTAGCCACCCAACTGAAGTTGATGCTACCATCCAAGGTGTAGAGAGGTGCATTTCTGATGTGAAATCATGGATGACATGTAACAAACTGCAGATGAATGATGATAAAACTGTGGTCATTCTGATCACACAACAAATAATTTCTCATTCACATCCTTTATCTCAAACAATACATATCAGCAACACCAACATTAAATTCACACAATCAGTACGAAACCTAGATATTACTCTGGACAGTACTCTCACATTGCACCAATATGTCATGAACATATGCAAGACTGCATGTCTTGAGCTGAGACGCATCAGCTCAATTCGCAAATATCTTTCAGTTGATGCCATTAAAACTCTTGTGTGTTCATTAGTACTTTCAAGACTGGACTATTGTAACTCAATTCTGTCTGGTTAATCTCAATATCTGCTCCATAAACTTTAAAAAGTTGAAAACGCAGCTGCTCGGATCATACTTAGAGTACCACGATCAGAGCACACCTCCCCGCTGCTCTGTACCCTACACTGGCTATCCATTCGATTCAGAATCAAACACAAAATCTGTTCTCTGTACTACGTTTCATTGTCGGGCTCTAGTCCAACATCCCTATCTGACCTCACCCATGTGTACACATCAGCAATATATTTACGCACCTCTTCTGACAATCGTATACTCATTATTCCCACTATGAAAACAAATACATATAGACAGTGTTCTTTTGCATATCAGGGCCCAGCAACGTGGAATGAATTGCCCACTGAACTTAGACACAAAGACACAGTGATCCCATTCAAGACTGCTCTCAAAAATTTACTTATTTCGACTGCAAGAACAAACTTAAAGACCTAATAATGTTTCCTACCTGAAATATTCTCAGCATGTTTTTTTATGTTTTCTAATTTCGTGGTTGTTGTTTTTGTAATCATATAATTACATGTTTTTATCTTATAGGTGTTGTCTATTGTTGTAAAGCGCTTAGAAGTTCTAAAGGTTAGGCGCTATACAAATTCATTATTATTATTATTATTATTATTATTATTATTATTATTATTATTACTATTATATGTTTTTGTATGTCTTTCACAAGTGTGTGTATGTATTTATATGTCTTCCTGTGTTTATGATTTGTATTTTTAACGTAGCTTGAACCATTTTTCAGTTATATAGCTAGTGATGTAAACTAACAAAAACTTTAAGTTAATCCTAACTAGATGACATCAATTTAAGACAATAATTTATTTATTATTAAAATAGAAAAATTTTAAATAATAAAATATATAAGAAACAAATATTTTTATATCTCAAGCATTTTCAGGCTTTACGTAAACCTATATACAGTCGTATATGTGGTGAAAATATAATAGACAATCAAAATTTTATTTCGTTGTGACATTCGCTAAAATTACTGCAACTAATATTTGCATCAGCGTGATTAACGTTAGTTATCATTTAGTCTGATCATATTTGTCAGAGTTCAATATAGTGAGTTCATATAAGGGTGGAATTTATTCCACAGAATCAATTACAAAGATTAATTAATTAAAAATTACCATTGTATGGAAGCAAACTGTGATTGAAATTGCATTACTCTAGTTATGTATTCTGTTTCGAAAGGGGTTTATTATCTTAAAAGCCAGGTTAACGTAAGACCATAGTATTGTATATTGTAAAATGAATGTTGTCTTGAAAGGGGTTTATTAGTTTAAAAGCCAGGCTAACGTAAGGCCATAGTATTGTATATTGTAAAATGAATGTATTCACTTAAAAATATATTGATATAGATAAGACTTCATTACATAATTTGTCTGCATATAAGTATTTGATGTAACCAAACGTAGGGCAAGTGTTCAAATTTAAGTGTTCAGTGTACTGATGTCGCACAAGATGCCTTAAAATGGTAAAATAATATTTAGCTTTTGGAACATCGTTCGGCCATATCTGTCTAATCGAAAAATAACTTTGGATGTAGTTGTGGGAATACGTATACATGTGATGGGCATTGTGATTTGCCTACACCAGGAGTGCACACATACGCTGAAACAAGAAAGACCAACAATATTCCGATTGTGACGTTGTCTCCAACCGTCGCCATATTGTGCAAGGTGAGCAAACTGGTTTCATTCATAGTTCTCAACGTTGTCGAATTACACCCCAGGTTTCATTTTGGATTTGTTGATTGAGGCAGAGAATGTTCCAATATTCGTGTCTTTGTTTAGATCTTCTTTAATATAAAAAATAATTTTATCATTATTATATCCTTGCAGTGTTTCATGTGACTGACACGTCTTGGTATGCACTAGACTTCCAATCAGCCGTGAACATTTGTAACTCTTTTGGTACCACTATAGCCGACTTCCAAGATCTGTCGGAATCCAACGCTATCGTATTTCAACGTGCGCCTGTGGATGGGTCTCGGATCATAAATCTTACGTAGTAAACCAGTATTCAAGTTCAAAATGTGGTAATAGTGGAATCTCACTTTGCACTTGGCGAGGCTACTTGAATAGTTACTGTAAACTAAGGGGAAAGCTGCGCTTAGAAAGTTTATTTTACTATTATTTTCTATTGCATCATT